>CM044877.1:9185000-9785000 GCA_024500155.1 Chenopodium formosanum
AAAAAAAAGTCATCATGCAATTTGGTAGTCTCGTCAACCTTGACTTGATCTTATATACAAGTAATTATTAAGAAATAAAATACGAATGCAGGCAAGATTTCCGGAGCCCTAGAAGCTTCAATGTGGTATTTGAAGATAATATCTAAATTCCTAATAACACCCATAAAAATTAATTGAATTGGAGATAATATTATATTATTAAACTCATACATACCATTTGGAGAAAGTTGAATTGAAGAAATATTCAAGTCAATAAAACAACAATGCTGACAAAAATTAACTATTAAAAATAAAAACAAATTTTCAGCCGCAATGAGTCACTTCTTAATTAAATGCAAAAACACGTATTTCTTTGACTTTCATATCAAATAAAGAATATCACACCCTTAACAAATTAAACAAAACAAGGCATAGTTCCATACATGCTGACCAAATGTGTTTTCTATATAAAGGGTTCCAATTGCCTCTCAGAATATACAACAAACCAATCTACAACATTATTATTATCTAGACTTCAATACTCACATTGGTATTAAGTTTACGATCAAACACCACCTTACAAGTTACAACACCTTCTAGCTATTCAAAGCTTACACGATGAACAATCTTTCATTTTTCTTCGTCTTTTGTCTCCTAGCCACTCTGTCTCATGCCATAGAGCTCGACTTTTGTGTTGGGGATCCTAGTCTTCCTAGAGGACCTCAAGGGTATGCTTGTAAAGATCCTGCTAAAGTCACAACTGATGATTTTGTTTACACAGGTTTCCGTGGTGAAAAAACTCCTAACAATGTTTTTGGGAACAATGTGACATTAGCATTTTCAGATGTCTTTCCCGCGTTTAACGGTTTAGGTATATCTATGGCTAGGTTAGACTTCGCCGTAGGAGGAGTAATTCCAGTACACTCCCATCGTACGTCAGAAGTTCTTATTTTGGTGAAAGGTTCAATCATTGCTGGATTTATTGATACCACCAACACTGCATACTATAAAAGACTAGAGGTTGGTGATGTCATGGTGTTTCCCCAAGCCATGCTTCACTTTCAAATCAACGTTGGCAAAACTCCAGCTACTGCGTTTGTTAGTTTGAACGGAGCAAACCCTGCACTACAGCTCACTCCTACTGCCTTATTTGCTTGGAACCTACCTGCTGATATTGCCCAGAAAATCACACTTTTGAGTCAGAAGGAAGTTATGCGGATGAAGCGAATATTTGGCACAGCTTAACAGAATTCCTTTCCTGAATTATTCTTATTTTCGACATAATATGATAGTTTGTAATAAAAAAAAATGTATAATTGTTTTATTTCCTTTGTATTCTTTCATCTTTTTGTATTCTCCATACATGTATTTTTGTTATTTATTTTAAGCTGAATAATGATACATACTTTTCGTCAATAAATTCCCCCTTTCCTCCTATGCTCAGCACTTCCTTGGATAATAACACTAATGCTCTCTAATTAAACACTACGTATTTGGCATAAACTTGTTCAATCACTAATTTCCAATCTCGCATTTTCATATTATTAAGTCATTATGTATCATAAATGTTTAGTTTGATTCCTATATAATAGTGTATAACATGGCCGACTGTATGAGGGAGCAGCCTGAGAAACGGCTTTGTATGATAGAGGTTGAAGATGACCAAACTCCATTTAAGCTAAACATTGAGCTTGTTCGTAGGGAAAGAACATAGAATTGAAAGAGAAGTTAAGAGTAGGAAAAGAGTTGGGGAACTTTAATGCAAACCCCATAATTTCACCAAATTAGTGAATTCTTAGGACAGTTTTGCAATGGCTACAATAAAATTGCAGTCATTATACAAATGAAATCTACACCATTGATTATAATTATGTAAATATATAAGGGCCATTGATTTAAGTTGACCAACAAAATTCCTAATTTTTTTCCCTCTATTTTTCCCTATTCCTCTAAAAAATAAAATACAACGGCAACTTCTAATCTTCCATTGTTGATAATCTGCAAAGTACGTATTGCTTTCCTATGAAAGATTAAATTTAATCCTATCCAATTGTCCATGAATCAACCAAAAGGAAGATATTGCAATTGAATAGCTTTCCTATATATGCTAAAAATTCCGACGATTTTGCATTTATCTTGGAAACTTGCTGCCTAATTCATGACTCAATCAAAAAGATACCTAATTCATGAGATTTATGGGAAGAATTTCATAGAAGAGCAGGGTGTTGAGAGGAGAGAGAATCACTTAAAAAGAAATCCATCAATTAGTGCAAGAGTAAATTTGATCCTATCCAATTATCCCTGAACTTCGTATTAAACTATCCACTGTATAAAATTATATTCCTTTGATCGATTAAGATTGGTTGGCAGTTTTCCATTGATTATTTGTTATACTTTAATCCTATCCATGTTAATTGTTCCTCATATAGTTATTCTATGGAGATTAGGATGATGGTTGAATACTTAGAAGTTCATCAATGGTAGAAACAAGTAGCTTTTTTTTTTTCAGTTTTTTTTTTTTTTTTTTTTTTTTTTTTTTTTTTTTTTTTTTTTTTAAGATAAAGTAGTTTTTAAAATATTTATAATTTAGAAGTCAAGTAGTGAACGGATAAGATTGATTATTAATAAATAAACGGTTAAGATTAAAATAAGTTACAATGGCTACATTTTTTATGTAGCCATTGAATAGTTTTCCGAATTCTTAACTATATAATATTATTAAAATATTAAATCACTATCACTTAAAATGGAGTTAAGGTAACAAATAGGGACTAAACTTTATGTTTTTTCACCTTTTGAGGATTCATCTTTTTTCTTTCACTCTTTAGGGACTCAAGTGGTAAGGGGGTTAACTATAGTTAGTTTGTGGGACCCACTAACTTTTCAAACTCACCCGCGCAAACCTCCACCCTCATGCGAACCCTATCAACCTTACTCGCGAACGCCAACCAGACCTACCCTGCCCCTCGTCGGTTAACCACCACCCAGCCCCTACCTTAGCCAATCAAACCTACAACCTCCCTAGCTGTTGCTTACTGGTACACAGCCCTCCACCCAACTAGTAACCCAATTTTTTAAAAATAATTTTTGTATTCAAAGTTATTATTAAATAAGTTTTTCAATTTTTTTTTCTCTTTTTATATTTAAATTTTTTTAAAGTCAATTAGATGGATAGAAAAGATTGGTGCATAAATTAAAGGGTTGAGATTGAAATTAATTAGAATAGCAACAATATCTAAATATCCATTGAATTGTCTTTTACATCTTAAAGATTGTTTAAATTAACATAGAAATTATTATTTTATTTTATTTTTTTAAAACCATATAGAAATTATAATAAAGAATGGAGGGATTTTTATTTTTTTTGTATAATATAGCATCGTATGACAGACAAATTTTTTCCTCTTTTTTTATTACAATAATTGATTACTACTAAATAATTGTCGAGGGAGCCCTTGTTTATGTTCTTGATAAACAAAATTCGTTTATAAAAGGGTGAAAATTATAATATCACAAGCTAAATCACTTGAAATAGTAGTTATATCTATAAAATGTGGAAAAAAGATGCATTAATTAACAATTTTTTCTATTGAGAAACATATTTAGTTTATGAATCCATAATCAACCCGATCCGAGCAATTAAATGTTATAGACTAGACAAACTATTTTTGACTGGATATTAATCATATTATTTCTAATATGGAGTATAAAGTATAAGTCAATTTCTAAGGAGTTTTTCGTCCATATACGACACAACAAATGTGTTATCCTTAATATCAATACGTTTATATTGAACTTTATAAGTTTATATGACAAGTTGACGACTACGTGAATACTACACAAAAATAGTCTAGTCTCATGCATTTAGTCAAGGTTGTGAGGAGATTAAATTTCCATAATACAAAAAATAAACTATCTTTGATTTGAAGATCGAGGAAAGCCAAGCTTTAAGCAATAACTGTACAACAAATATATAATTTAAGCACATACGAACAATACAAGAAATAACAAAGTGCCAAAGAAAATTTTTGGCCATTAAAATTGTCAACGAAAATTGAAAGTTTACATATATATGTTATTAAACTACAGTTTGCAACTTAATATTTTAAGTAATTAAATAAATTTTATTCAAAATTCAACGAAATACATTCAATATCCTCTCTAGAATACATAAATACTCGTATACATAAATTCAATATAGTATAATGTTAAAAATTCAATCATCGAGTCAATAAAATCACACCCAAAAATTATTGAATATTTGAATCGGTAATACCGACGGCGGATCAAAAAAATTTCTCATTTGTCAATTTGTAAACAAGTCTTAATCATTTAGAAAGAGAGTTATATTATCTTCTTGCTAGCTGTGCAAAATTCTATATAAAGGGTGTCAATTGCCGCAAAGAAAATACAATTATTCTACAATACAAATCCTACTTCAATTATCCATTGCACCATCTCTCCTACGTGCCTATTTCTATCTTACACCATGAACAATCTTTCAATTTTCACCATCTTTTGTCTCTTAGCCTCCCTGTCACAGGCCATAGAGCTCGACTTCTGTGTTGGAGATCCTAGTCTTCCTAGAGGGCCTCAAGGATATGCCTGCAAAGACCCTGCTAAAGTCACTACTGATGATTTTGTTTACACAGGTTTTCGTGGTGAAAAAACTCCCAATAATGTTTTTGGGAACAATGTGACACTAGCATTTTCAGATGTGTTCCCAGCCTTTAATGGTTTGGGCATATCTATGGCTAGATTAGACTTCGCCGTAGGGGGAGTGATCCCAGTACACTCCCATCGTACGTCAGAAGTTCTTATTTTGGTAAAAGGTTCAATCATTGCTGGATTTATTGATACCACCAACACCGCATACTATAAAAGATTAGAGGTTGGTGATGTCATGGTGTTTCCACAAGCCATGCTTCACTTCCAAATCAACGTTGGCAAAACTCCAGCTACTGCCTTTGTTAGTTTGAATGGTGCAAACCCAGCACTACAACTCACTCCTACCGCTTTATTTGCCGGGAATTTACCTGCTGATATTGCCCAAAAAATCACACTCTTGAGTCGTAAGGAAGTTATGCAGATGAAGCGAATATTCGGCACAGCTTAATATTTGTCTATCTTAAGCTAATCTTATATTCTAAGCTCCCGATTGATTTAATGTCCAATATAATTATTTTTAAGTTTAGTGTGATAATAAATAAAGCTAAATATGCCCCTTGTATTATATGTAGCATATTTCTCTTTGTAACATGTTTTGTAGCAATTTGTTGAATTTCATGATTGTATGCTTCTAAATTCTTATTTTCTAATTAATGATCAATAACATATACTTCGTGCAATTGTTTTGGTAGTGGTGAAACAATAATTAAATAAAAATATAAAATTGTCCATATGATTACAAACATAATTTAAAGAATATAATGTTAAAAGTATGGGTATATTGATGGATATTTGTATTATGAACATAGATACTCCATGTTTGTTATCCTAAAATAGATATGCCCCATTTAATATAAATAGATGAAAATGTTCATCAACAAGATCGAGTAGTTGATGAGAAGTGTATCAACAAAAAATGCTGAGGTTTGGTTACGTGGAGAGAGCTGCTATGAGAATATCATATTGGTGATAAGATGTGCATCAACAAATTGTTGGTAAAATAACTGTTGAAATCAATAACAAACAAAAGATTAGAACTTTCCTGGATTGAAGATCCCAAACTCACAGTCGCGCCGTGGAACAATAATCCACTGCCTTAGAAGCGAAATACGCCACCACCGGTAAAAGTTTCCTAGTGACGCACGCCCCCCAAGTTTAACGCAACTCTCTCCGTAATCCGTTCACCCGAACTCGAAGAGTGGAATTGCTCAAGAACTGTTCAGATCTCAAAAGGTAGGTTTGTGTTTTCGGCTAGAAAGTGAATGAAATCATGAAAAAGGTATGACTCGTATTTATATGAGTCCTAGAAAAGGAAACACGTAATCAAACCGACCTAGGAAAAAAGGCGGGCCCGATCGGGCGCGAGATCAGGTTTTTCCAGACGTAGTGTCGCGCCCGGTCAAGCGGACACCGCCCGATCGGGCGATCTGAAATCCCCATTCCGGTCGAGCCATCGGGCGAATCCGCCCGATCGGGCTCGTCAAAACCTTGAGTCCGCCACCTGGTCGGGCGAAGCCCGCCCGATCGGGCGCGAGAGATCTCGTAGAAAAACTCTTGTCCGCCGCCTGGTCGGGCGAAGCCGCCCAATCGGGCGCGAGAGTTCCCGTTTTTTCCTTGACCACCTTCGCCCGATCGGGCTCGAGTCATCCGATTGCATTACTATTTCCAACAATCCCCCACTAATGCGAGCGGATCTTCAACATGAAATATGAACAGTAAATGAAAGTCTTAGTACTTAAGTGCTAGTATCCAAAGGTTTGAACCAACACATTAGTGCACAAGGTTTTCAACACTTCCCTAGTGAGTATCCTAAGATTTGAACTCCTAGGAGTGAGGAAGGGACCTTGAATACACATACCTTGACTTTAGATTTTAAGCAACTCCGCCAATCTTGGCCAACACTTGGGCTCTCATGAGTACTTCAGGAAAACAATACTCCAGTCTTCCCTTGAGAGAGGCCACCTCTCGTACTCACGTAGGTGTTCGTCCTATGTGTTATTCACACACGTTCCCAGAAAATTCAAAGGTCTTTCCCTGCAGGCTTAAACGTGTTTAAGCACCTTGCAAACCTAAGAAATCCATGCAGTGGAACTTGAACATTAAGAACATAAGTTCAACCCTTCAACTTTCGGTGTCATTATCTATCCTGTTTTAAGAGCCTCTGGGACAAAGGTCTTAACTATATAAGCACCTCCACCTATCCCTGCTCAGAAAACAACTGGACTAATGACATTAAGAGATAAACTCATCCTAACAGAATCAACTTACCACTCTTATAGAGTAATAGATTCAAACACATGATACACATATAACAAATCCACATGATTCATTCCAATGAAACAAAATAACCGAGACAGGTTCTTGAATTTATTATAACCAATGTATCATATCACATAGCTAGAATAGCTACCATTTCAACTCATTACAACAAAGGTCCTAAACCCATATCAGTTGATGACTCCACCACTAGTCTACGACTCAAACCCTTAGTAAAAGGGTCTGCCAGGTTTTTCTCTGTTCGAACATAGTCCAAAGAAATAACCCCATTCACAATAAAGTGCCTTACAGACTCGTGTCTGACTCTTATGTGCCTTTTCTTGCCGTTGTAAACACTATTTATAGCAACACATATAGCGGCTTGTGAATCACAATGCATAGAAACAGGTGGTGACGGCTTCCCCCACAGAGGAATATCAACAAGCTAATTTCTCAACCAATCTGCCTCTTGTGTAGCAAGATCCAATGCGATGAACTCAGCTTCCATAGTTGATCTAGCTATACACGTCTGCTTACCAGACTTCCATGAAACTGCACCCCCACTAAGGATAAACACATAGCCACTTGTAGAGCTTGTTTCATCACTATCCGTTACCCAATTTGCATCACAATACCCTTCAAGAACCAAAGGATTACCAACAAAATTCAATCCCCAAGACATGGTTCCACATAGATATCTGAGTACACGCCTCAAAGCAACCCAATATTGCTCACTAGGACAATGAGTATAGCGATTAAGTCTACTAACAGCAAAGGCAATATCAGGGCGAGTGCAATTCATTAAAAACATCAGACTACCAAGCACCTTAGCATATTCAGTTTGAGACACACCGCCCCCCACATTTTTCACCAAAGCTCCAGAAGGATCAAAAGGAGTTCTCAAAGGAGGCAAATCAAAACAATTAAAGTTCTTCAGAATTTTCTCCACATAATGAGATTGAGACATAAAATACCCTTTCTTGGTTTTAGTAACTTTAACACCAAGGATCACATCTACCTCTCCCAAATCCTTCATCTCAAACTTTGAATTTAAATATTTCTTAGTTTCATTTATGACACACATGTTTGTGCCAAACAGGAGCATGTCGTCAACATATATACAGGCATAATATCACACATTGCGCACCAAACATCTTAGAGTACACACATGCATCACTACTATTGACAGCAAAACCAAAACTAAGAATAGTTTTGTGAAATTTTTCATACCATTGCTTCGGAGCTTGTTTCAAACCATATAAGGATTTCTTTAGTCTGCACACCTTATTCTCCATCCCAGGAACTACAAAACCCGGAGGTTGCTCCATGTAGATCTCCTCCTCCAAATCGCCAATAAGAAAAGCTATCTTAACATCCATCTGATGCACAATCAAATTGTAAGATGGGGGCTAAGGCAAACAAAACACGAATAGTGGCAATTTTAGTCACCAGAGAATAAGTATAAAAATAATCAAGGCCAAATTTTTGAGTGAATCCTCTTATCACCAATCTAGCTTTGAACCTCTCCACGGTGCCGTCGGTTCTCATCTTCCTCTTGAAAATCCACTTGCACCCTATGGCTCTACTCCCTTTTGGCAGGTCCACAAGCTCCCAGGTACCATTTGACATGATTGAGTCAAGCTCACTGTTTACAGCTTCCTTCCAGAAGGTTGCATCAACTGAACTCATATCTTCTTCAAACGATTTCGGATCTTCATCCACAACCTGAAGACACAGCATGATCTCATCTAGATCATCTTCGAATTCACCCAGATTTCCGCACTCTGCTATAAAGGCTGTTAGGAAATCAGGTCCAAAGTTTGTCTCCACTCTTTGCCTTTTACTTCTCCTAGGTTGAATCTCACTTTCAACCCTAGGGGAAGCAACTTCTGGCCCTGCAGATGAAGGAACTGAAGAAACATCGTCAGTAACTAAATTTTTCTTCAAAGGAAATACCTGTTCGAAGAACTCTGCATCACGAGATTCAGATATAGAGCGATCTTCCAGACTCATAAGCCTGTATGCGACACTATTCTCAGCGTAGCCAATGAATACTGTATCATAGGTCCTAGAACCTATAGTTGAGCGCTTGAACGATGGATAGCCCACCTTAGCTAGACACCCCCATACTTTCATGTGATTCAAGTTTGGAGCATAACCCTTCCATATTTCATATGGAGTCTTGTCTAACTTCTTGTGAGTTACTCTGTTCTGTACATAATTAGCTGATAATACCGCTTCACCCCACAAATTGTCTGGCAACCCGGAACTTAGGAGCATTGCATTCATCATTTCCTTCAAGGTCCTATTTTTTCTCTCTGGCCACACCATTTTGCTGCGGAGTATACGGGGCCGAAACTTCGTGAATTATTCCCTCACTTTCACATAAGTCCTTGAGGAAATCGGAGCCATACTCTCCACCCCTGTCTGAGCGAACTCTTTTTATTTTCCGCTCCAACTGATTTTCTACCTCTGCCTTATACACAAGAAACTTGGACTCGGCTTCATCCTTCGTCCTCAGAAGATACACCCTGCTATATCTAGAACAATCATCAACGAAGGTGATATAGTAGCGTTTCCCGCCTCTACTTTCCAAGTTCTTAAAGTCTGCTAAATCTGAATGAATTAGCTCGAGTGGTGTGGTCTCTCTCTTCGTGACAGATTTATAGGGTTTCTTCACGAATTTAGACTCCGCACACACTTCACATTTTTCAAATCCATCTAATGACATATTTGGGAGCAAATTTAAACTTTTCATTTGTTTCAATTTTGTTGCACCAACGTGACCCAATCTTGCCATAATTCAAAGGACTCAACAATATAAGCAGAAGTAGAAATCTTATTCATTGAAGGAACAGTTACAATCTCAAGAACAAATAGGCCCCCACTAAGGTAACCCTTTCCAACATACTCCCCATTACGGGTTAACACAAGTTTATTAGCATCAAAAACTAACTTAACTCCTACTTTGTTCAACAAAGCACCAGAAATTAAATTTCTACGAAGAGAAGGAACATACAACACATTGTGAAGAGCCAAGGTCTTCCCTGAAGTCAGCTTTAGAACCACTTTGCCCTTTCCAAGTACCTCAGAGCTGCTTGAATTTCCCATGTAGACTTGTTCCCCTTCCTTTGCATCTTCCATACTGACAAACAGGTCCTTGTAGCATAGAAGTGTTTAGATGCAGCAGTGTCCACGATCCATTCACTGTTATTCTCAACCAGATTGACTTCAGAGACAACTGCAGCAATGACATCTTCATCCTCATTCTCAACCAGATGAACATGATCCTTGTTACCTCCACTCGATTTCAGATTTTTCTTCTTCTTTTTTTTGCACTGTGAAGCAAAGTGCCCCACTTCACCACATGACCAACACTTGTCAGTGACTTTCTTCCCAATCTTGCCCTTAGCTTGAAGATTTCCCTTCTTCTCAGAGTTTCCTTTCTTGGCACGATTATCACTTGCTTTCTTGTCAGTGTCAGCACCAGATTCAACAAGAATAGCCTTGATTGCTAACACATTTTTAGGCTTAGAGGAAACATCCTTAAGCCTATTGGCTTCCTCAATCTTCATGTGGCTCACAAGTTCTTCTAGGGTTAGATCCCTCTGTTTATGCTTGAGGTGATTTCTATAATCAGACCAGGAATCAGGCAATTTTTCAATCAAGACATTAGCCTGAAGGATTTCACACATCTTCATACCCTGAGCAAGAATTTCAGCAACATAATTTTCATACACATGGACTTGGTCCATGATAGGCTTTGTATCAACCAATTTAAAATTCAACCAATTTCCAGTCACGTACTTCTTTTTCCCAGCATCATCAGCACCATATTTCTTGTCTAAAGACTCCCACATCTCCTTAGCAGATTTCATATTAACATACAAATCAAATATGTTGTTTTTCATGCTGTTCAAAAGATGACCTCTAACAAATATATTATCACGATAAAATTTCTTGATTTCAGATTCATTAGCAATAACAGTAGTGGTCATTTGACTAGAGCTAGATTCTTTATTCCCAGGAACAGGAGTACTAGGAATTTCAATCATGGTATTGGTTTGCTCAATAGGTTTTGGAGCATCCCTAAACAAAACATAATCAATTTCTACTTGTTCAAAAGCAATCAACATCCTTTGTGACCATCTCTTATAATTAATTCCATCAAGAGATTCAACCTTAGACAAATCTAGGTATAGACGAGTTTGAGAATTGCTAGTCATGATATCAATAGAATAAATTTAAATATTTCTCTTCTAAATTGTTGGTAAAATAACTGTTGAAATCAATAACAAACAAAAGATTAGAACTTTCCTGGATTGAAGATCCCAAACTCACAGTCGCGCCGTGGAACAATAATCCACTGCCTTAGAAGCGAAATACGCCACCACCGGTACAAGTTTCCTAGTGACGCACGCCCCCCAAGTTTAACGCAACTCTCTCCGTAATTCGTGCACCCGAACTCGAAGAGTGGAATTGCTCAAGAACTGTTCAAATCTCAAAAGGTAGGTTTGTGTTTTCGGCTAGAAAGTGAATGAAATCATGAAAAAGGTATGACTCGTATTTATATGAGTCCTAGAAAAGGAAACACGTAATCAAACCGACCTAGGAAAAAAGGCGGGCCCGATCAGGCAAGCTGCCGCCCGATCGGGCGCGAGATCAGGTTTTTCCAGACGTAGTGTCGCGCCCGGTCGGGCGAACACCGCCCGATCAGGCGATCTGAAATCCCCATTCTGGGCGAGCCATCTGGCGAATCCGCCCGATCGGGCTCGTTAAAACCTTGAGTCCGCCACCCGGTCGGGCGAAGCCCGCCCGATCGGGCGCGAGAGATCTCGTAGAAAAACTCTTGTCCGCCGCCCGTTCGGGCGAAGCCACCCGATCGGGCGCGAGAGTTCCCGTTTTTTCCTTGACCACCTTCGCCCGATCGGGCGCGAGTCATCTGATTGCATTACTATTTCCAACACAAATTTTGTGTAGGTGATGAGATGTGCATCACAAATTAAAACGTCTAGCAAGATGTGAAAATTAAAGAGGATGATTTCAGGCTCTTCTAAAGTCGAGTTTGAGGTTAAGTGTTTGTGTCGAGATTGTTAAAGTGTCGAGTTCAAGTCGAGGTCCATTATCGCAAGTCGTTGAAGGTAGCAGCAAGCTGGTTTATTAATTATGTAGGACTTTTGAATCAATGGAAAATGTTGGGAAATTGATTCAAAAATTAGTTATTATTTAGAATTTATAGTGTACATGGGTTTTATCATATTTGAATAATCTGAGTCTAGCTGAGTGGATTGTTATGAATTAGTCAAAGGGTATATTATGGGTGTTAGAGCATCTTCAATGGTGTTTTTTAAAGACTTGCTTGCAAATATGAAAAATAATAAAAGTGTTTCTTAACCATTGGAGCACTATTGATTGTTATGAATTAGTCAAAGGGTATATTATAGGTGTTAGAGGTGTTTTTTAAGGACTTGCTTGCAAATATATGAAAAATAATAAAAGTGTTGCTTAACCATTGGAGCACTATTGAAATACCCGCTCTCTTGAGCAATACTGCTGAGTTAAACTACACTGCTTGGAAATATTAAACATTTATAAATTAAATTAAAAATATCATTTTTTATCTTTTTCTAAAAAAATAAATATTAAAGTATTATTTTCATCATTATCAACTGACATATAGATAAGTGATATTGACTTTTTTTTAATTTTTTTTTTGGTGAGAAGTTTTTTTTTTTAAAGGAGTTTACAAGACAATAGGGTTCACGACGTAACAAATTCACTCGTAATGTTATGATTATAATTTGTATCTTTCACTTTTTATAGTTTTATTTATTTATTTATTTTTATTGTTACAATTTTTAAATAAAACTAATATTGATGTGGCAAATCAAGCTACAACTACCATTGGAGTACTTTGTAACTCTAAAAGTTGACATGGCAAAGCAAGCTACAAGCCTTTGTAGCTTGCCATTGGAGATGGTCTTAGTGGGTCACGTATTGTCTTTGTATTGTTAGTGGGTAAATCTAGCCTTAAAGATAGGGATTTTTGTTAGCATTATTTACTATTTAAAGGATTGATGTACTTAAATTAATCAGTATTATTGTAATTTCAAAGTATTTTGTATCTATCTTTTCTTTGTTCTTCTATCTTTAAACTTCAACACACATAAGTACATAGCTTTAACCTACAATATGTTTAACACCATACTTGTAAAAATATCAACAAACTGATTTAATAAAATACATAATTAAACGATTCTAAACATATTTCACTTACATAAAAATTACTACCTCCGTTACATATTATTTGCAACGATTTGACATAAAGTAGAGAGGAAAAGTGTCTAATCGTTGCAAATAATATGTAACGGAGGTAGTATAATATAATGTGGTCAAAGTTGTTAAAGTTAAACCAAATGAATAGTGTAAATGGGAAGATATTAAAAAAATAATAATAAAAAAAGGTGAAGTAATAAGAACTATTCTAAAATCAAAAGTTCTTAGAGAAGTTAAAAAAAAAAAAAAAAAAAAACAAAAAAAACAATGCCTTAGCTTTTTTTTTTTAGAGGAAACAAGGCCTTAGCTTAGTACTTTCTTTATTATAAACAAAACCTACATTCGGATTAGGCATGTTCCTAGAGAAAACAATGTGCTGGCTCATAGTTTGGCTGCATACGGAATGGAGATGAGTATTGGGCACAAGGATCATTTTGTTGTTCCTCCATTTGCTAAACCCATCTACGATGTTGATCTTGGTGCCTCTTCTTCTTCAGGATGAAGTGTTTTTCCTATGTTCTCGCTGGTTTGGATGTTCTATCAACACTTTGGATCTTCACTGCTTTCTTAGTTTCAGCTCTATCTCTAGGTTGTATTATATCCTCTGTTTTAGCTCTTGTATTTTCGGATGTATTAGTATGTTTTAGCAGGTTTCTATTATTACCAATATTTCATTAGTTTTGGTAATTTTAGATTCCCTTGCTCTTTTGTTGTAGTGAACCTTTATAGCCTTATAGGCTAATATAATATATCTTCATTTTGGGTTACAAAAAAAAAAACCTACAGAAGCAATCAAATTACAAGAAATTAATTGGGAGCCGGGATACAATTTGGGCCCCTACCCCTCTACCTATAGTAAAACCGATCCTTTTAAAGATGTGAACAGCTACACGAGCACCAATATCTTGACTCTTTGGCAACACACCTCTTCAGCGTGGAATTTAAGAAAAAGATGATTAGAAGAGGTAAATGGATAAATTCAATAGAGGTAGTAGACAATTCATTTTCTAAGTAAACTCTATTAACAAACAACGGAATATAAATTCAATAGAATTCGTGATTTGATATTTTGATTAAACTAATTTCTCTTAACGCCGCGTACTACAACAATTTAGTTGGTAAACGATGTCATCTCATGTTATTGAACAAGTCTTAAGTATATTTAATTAAGAGAGTTACAACGTAAGGATGCAAACTCGCAAAAATTCTACATAAAGGGTGTCCTTTATTTGCCACAAAGAAAATACAACCAAGTGAACCAACCCATCTACTACAAAATCCTATCTCTTAGTAATTACATCTTTTATCGACCATTTGTACCACCTAATTAAAGCTTAAACAATGAACAATCTTTCAGCCTTCTCCATCTTTTTATCTCTTAGCCTTTGTCTCACAAGCCATAGAACTCGACTTTTGTGTTGAGGGTTCTAGCCTTCCTAGAGGACCTGACCCTTTTCAGTTTCCAACGACAGGTTGTGCTACTATACTATGTACACCCGCTTTAGATTGTGCTGTTCCATACATCCCGGCCCTATTTATATTTCATGTTGTTGAGGTCAATTTTACACAAAAAAAAAAAAAAAAAAAAAAAAAAAAAAAAAAAAAAAATTGAATGTAACGGGCCAGTTACTTGCCACTTGTCGCGTGGATAATCAATCAGCTTCTTAGCCTCGTCAATCTCTTCTAGAGTTCTAATATTTAATGATAACATATATTAGGTATACTTGGAGGGCAAAACCAAGTAACCTAAAATAGCTCACAATATTCTCTAGGATATATTTCACAATATTCACAATTATCTTGTTTCCTAAAATATATCCCTATACCCCCCCTCAAGTTGGAGCATACGGGTCACAAATGCCCAACTTGCGAAGAAGAAACTCGAATTTAGCTTTTCCCAAAGTCTTTGTAAAAATGTCAGCCAACTAACCGTCGTAGGGATATACGAAGGTATAATCGTTCCATCTGTAATCGCATCTCGAACAAAATGACAGTCTGACACAATATGTTTTGTTCGCTCATGAAACACTGGATTCTGCGCAATGTATAACGCAGACTGACTATCACAATAAAGATGCATCCCATTCTCATGTTTAACACCTAAGTCACCAAGTAGTCGTTTCAACCACTTTAATTCACAAGTCGTTGCATTCATACAACGATATTCGGCCTCTGAAGACGACAGAGCAACAGTAGGTTGCTTCTTGGTTTTCCATGACACTGGGGACAAATTGAGAAGCACAAACCAACCACTCAAGGATCGTCTGGAGAGAGGACAACCTGCCCAATCTGAATCACACCAACGTTCCAACTGTAAAGCACTATCATTTTTTCGGCTAAGGTGGAAGGGATACATGGGGAGGCGTTTTAGGCAGGGAGGCAGGGAGAATTTGGGTTGTTTATGGTGGTTCAAAGGAGGGACATGGGCACAGGTTCAAGGCTAGGTGAGGGGCGACACTGGCGTGATAATGGTTAAGGCTGGGATCGGGCGGCAAGGGGCTAGGTTGGGTGGCGGTTGTAGAAGGCCCAAATATGAGCCAGAGCAACCGGGGCGGCTGCAAGTCCCATGAACTGAGGCCTTTAAATAGTTATAAATAAATTATATCCAATTGTGAGAACACATGTTTGTGTAAACCTTGTGATAAGAGCTTTGTGCAGCTTAGTTCCTTGATGCCACGGGTCGAAGGCCACAATTCAATTTATTTTTCTATTGTTTTTAATTTCTTTCTTTCTTTATTACTCGTACTTTAAACAAGACACTTATAATTTCTTTTTCTATATCAATCAAGAATTTTATATTTCTCTATTTTTTTTTCTTAATTCTTCAAGAAGATTAAATTTTTCGCTAAATTGTGTTTTGAAAACACAAGTATAAAAATAAGACCCATATACCGTGTAACATATTTGCTAAATATTTTCTTCTATTTATTTTCTCATTTGCTAAATTACTTTAGGAGGACATTTTATTTTCTTTCTTATATTTTCAATTACAGTTGCACCCAATATATTAGGTATAAAAAACGACATTCTCTCTCCTCCTTCCTCTTTCAAAAACCCTATCCTTCATTATTGAATTTTGAAGAGAGTTCCATTGGTTTTAATCAATGGAAATCCCTAATTCTTGTTTCTTTAAAGTTTTCTTGAAGGTTTATAATAATGTTTCCTACTTTTGGGATAAACTTTTCTCTCTCGAAAGAAAGGGTTTTGATCTCCTTCGAAAGACAAGGATTTTTTGATCCTTTTCGAAAGACAAGGTTTATCTCCTCTTTTCGAGGGAGAAATTTCTTAGTTTTGAATCCATGATATTAGATCTAATGGATTGTTGTGAAATTATTTCGTCGGTGAAAAAGTTATCAATGCAAGTTTTCGAATATAAAATAATGAATTAGAAGAAAACATCTTCTTAGTTACAAAGGATCTCTATATTGTCTCTCTAATAAGACTGTATTTTCCAGTGATATAAGTAGGAGATGATTCATAGCCCAAGATCTACTCGACGATTGTAGTTTTTATAAAGGAAAATTATATATATATATAAATATTTACAGATAATATCCTACAGATAATATCCTATAATGGTAAATACGGAGTAATATTTAATGGAGGTACTACAACATTTTGTATCATATCTCTCATATTCAATCCACGACTCTATAAGCAAAACCACAAGTTATCATGCAACTTGTTAGTCTAGGGTTTGGCTACTCGAATAGCCTTATACGAAGTAGAAATAATATATTCTAGCCAAGCATATTTTTCGGAGCAACAGTAGCTTGAATTTGGAATTTTATGGATCTAGACACACGAAAATATATAATCATATTCTTCAATGAGTATAACCTATATAAATTCAACCCACGTAAGCAATTTTAGATACTACGTATTTATTTTGAGAAACATTAATTTTAAATTATATTCAAGTCAATAAAACAATGACGGTGATATCAAATTATTGGATTAATTGACTCAAAATATCAAATTATTCCTTTTGACTTTCACATATACAAAATAAACAATATCATACCCTTTTTGAACAATTGAACAAGTCAAGCCATACAAACCAAAAATGTTTCCTCTATATAAAGGGTACCAATTGCCGCTAAGAAAATGCAAGAAACCAATAATCTGCAATAACTTATTTAAACAAGCTTCTTAACTACTTATACTAGCTTTATTTAATGACCCAACACAACCTTTCTAGCTAAAACAAGCTTGCACAATGAGCAATCTTTCAATTTTCTTTGTCTTCTGTTTCTTCGTTACTTTGTCTTATGCCATAGAGCTCGACTTCTGTGTTGGGGATCCCAGTCTTCCTAGAGGACCTCAAGGATATGCTTGCAAAGATCCTGCTAAAGTCACAACTGATGATTTTGTTTATACATGTTTCCGTGGTGAAAATACTCCCAATAATGTTTTCGGGAATAATGTGACATTGGCATTTTCAGATGTTTTCCCAGCATTCAATGGTTTAGGCATATCTATGGCCAGGTTAGACTTTGCCGTTGGAGGTAGGGCTGTTCAATTTCGGATATCCGATCCGATCCGATCCAATCCGAAAATTTGGATATCCAAAATTTTCGGATCGGAGAAATTGCGATCCGAATCCGATCCGAAATTTTTGGATATCCGAATTTTCGGATCGGATATCCGGATTTTCGGATCGGATAGTCGAATATTCGGATCGGATAGTCGGGTTTTCGGATCGGGTAGTTAAAATTTTCGGAAAAATCTTATCCGAAAATCCGAAATTTTTTTCGGATATCCGATCCGAAATATCCGAAACCTTAAAAATCGGACCGGATATCCGAAATTTCAGATCGGATCATCGGATTTTCGGATCGGATATTTCGGACCAAATATTTTTTAACACCCCTAGTTGGAGGAGTAATCCCAGTACACTCCCATCGTACATCTGAAGTTCTTATTTTGGTTAAAGGTTCAATTATTGCAGGTTTTATTGATACCAACAACACTGCATACTATAAAAGATTAGAGGTTGGTGATGTGATTGTATTTCCACAAGCCATGCTTCATTTTCAAATCAACGTTGGCAAAACTCCGGCTATCGCGTATGTTAGTTTGAATGGAGCAAATCCTGCACTACAGCTCACTCCTACCGCCTTATTTGCGGCGAACTTACCTGCTAATATAGCCCAACAAATCACACTCTTGAGTCGTGGAGAAGTAATGCGAATGAAGAGAATCTTCGGCACAGCCTAACAAATTTTTTTTGCAAATTTATTTTTACTTTAAAAATTCTAAAAGATTGTAATAAACAAGTGTATTATTTGTTGTATGTATTGTATACGTTAATATGTACTATGAGATGTACAAGTTCCTTAAAATCTTGTGATCAATAAAATTTCCTCCCTTTACTTTATACTCTCTTGCTTTGTTATTTTTTTTCCTTACAAAATAATTTTCACGATCTCTGGCTTTGTTCATCTCATCTTATACGTACTAATTCAAACAAAATATAAACTTACGTCAAATGAGTTTTTTTTAATTGAATTTTTATAATTTTAAGCAATATTATTTAACTTCATGCAAGAATAAGCCCTTTTTAGCAATATTACTTTAACGTACAATCATGCAATCCATGCACCACCACCCCAAGACTAACTTCAACCCATTTATCGGGCAATATTCAGGTGTTAGACCTTAACATGCCCTTCCCGCTGGAAACCTTTATACAAAATGGATGGTAATTCACATCTCTGCAATTAGTATACTCGGGAAATGGAAGATCGAAAGGCTTTAACATAAATATAATTAAAGAAATAAATGATTTAATGTGTATTGATAATTGTGAAAAAATGAGATAAGCTAAAATACGGTCAACTTTGTCATTAGTTGCACATTTGGTCCCTCATCTTTCAAGTGAGGCAAATTGGTCTCTCTACCACCTGTTCCTCACCATTTCTGGTGGAGGAACTTCTGAGTTAGCAAAGTTTAGGAATTTCTGCTGCCAACTAAGCCAAAGTTCAGGGACTAGCAAAGTTTAGGGACTGGGAGTGATGACTAAGCAAAGTTTAGGGACTAAGAGTGATGACCAAGCAAAGGTTTGGGGCCTTTACAATTAATGTTGAAGGATTTTAGTACAACCAAAGTAAAATTAAGCTGTTACTCTTAGCTTTGTGCTCTTTGGATGGATAATTAATTAGCATCATCTAATTAAATAATGACAATATTAACATATCTGACAATGAAAAAAAAGAGCAATATTAGAATATAAATAATTATATCATTTGCAAATAAATAGATTAATAAATATATCATATATGTACCAAGTATAAGTTAGAAATGATATTAAAAATATATTTTGATTTACATAAACAAATTGATATATTCACACATAAAAATTCTTCTTAATAAAAGCATCTAATAAATTGACACACTTCTTACAAGTGCGCTCCATGCTCAATTGGGTCTCCCAATCAATCTTTGGAAAATCGTGCATAACAAGAACATCTTGACAAGAGAAGATTGGGTTAGCTAATTATTAAAAAAAAAGGCGCAATAATAAAAAAAAAAAAACCGCACACCGCTCACATCTTTGTCTTTTGTTTCATAGCTACTTTGTCTCATTCCATAGAGCTCGACTTCTGTGTTGGTGATCCTAGTCATCCTAGAGGACCTCAAGGATATGCTTACAAAGATCTTGCTAAAGTCGCAATTGATGATTTTGTTTACACGGGTTTTCATGGTGAAAAAACTCTTAACAATGTTTTTGGGAACAATGTTACATTAGCCTTTTCAGATGTATTCCCAACCTTTAATGGTTTAGGTATATCTATGGCTAGGTTAGATTTTGTCGTAGGAGGAGTTGTTCCAGTACACTCTCATTGTACGTTAGAAGTTCTTATTTTGGTTAAAGGTTCAATCATTGCAGGATTTATTGATACAAATAACACTGCATACTATAAAAGATTAGAGGTTGGTGATGTGATGGTGTTTCCACAAGCCATGCTTCACTTCCAATTCAACGTTGGTAAAACTCCGGCTAATGCCTATGTCAGTCTGAATGGTGCAAACCCTACATTATAACTCACTCCTACCGCTTTATTTTCTGGAAATTTACCAAATGACATTGCCCAGAAAATCACACTCTTGAGCCGTAAGGAAGTTATGCACATGAAGCAAATATCCGACACAGCTTAACAAAACTCCTTTAAGAGTTTTTATTTTAAGTCCAAAAATAAAACAAAAAAGAAATATTGTAATAAAAGAGTGTATAATTAAATTATGTCCATTATTGTATTCCTTAAGCTATTTTGTACTAATAGATATTTTTGTAAAATTTACATACAAAATATTCTCCCTTTTTTCCGATGTTCATCAATTTTTAGGACAATACTTCCTCCATTTGCACGTTTTTAGTTTATATTTTTTTTACATTGATACTATTCACACACTTTTCTTTAATTGTACATTTTTGTGATTTATAAATAATTTAAAAGTGTAGTCATAGTGGTTTGGGACTTTGGGTTGTAACACCCATACAATGATACACCCTATACTTTTCCCAAGAAAAGACATATTTTACCAAACATAATAGAGAAATAAAGAAACCTAGGGTAATCATCACTACTGATTACTTGGCACTTTCCGAAATAGAAACTTGTGTGTAGCAGAACAAAGTTCTAACATGACTTTTTTTTAATAATAAATAATATTCCCTCCATCCTTTAATGTTTGCCACTTTTGATGAAAAATCAAGGGAATTAACGTGGAGAAAGTGGAGTAATAAAAGTATATAGAAAAGTTTTATTTTAAGCCAATAAAGTACTACCTCCGTTACATATTA
This sequence comes from Chenopodium formosanum, assembly GCA_024500155.1. NCBI lineage: Eukaryota > Viridiplantae > Streptophyta > Magnoliopsida > Caryophyllales > Amaranthaceae > Chenopodium > Chenopodium formosanum. The sequence continues at coordinate 9,205,987 of CM044877.1, forward strand.
GTTGCAACTTTGAGGTATTATTTGTAAGAAATAAAATATTCCAAAGTTGCAACTAATATGTAACGGAAGTAGTAATAAAAGTGCATGAAAAAGAGAAATTTCCAATTAAAAAAGTAATAAAAGTGCATGAAAAAGAGAAATTTCCAATTAAAAAAGTAACTAAAGTACACAGGAAAAATAAATTTAGCGATTCATGGGTGTAAAAAATTAAATTACTCGTAGATAAAAGTTGGCACAATTTTTATGACAAATGTTAAGGTAATATAGGAAGAGCACTTAATAGGACAAAAAAAACGAGGGTACAAAAGTCTTTTCATATCGTAACAATTATGAAAATATGAAATGTGACAAACATTAGTGATGGAGAGAGTATAACAATAGTAATAGTAGTATTGTGACATTAGTGATGTAATCATCAACTTTTGCGTTGAGATGTGTTAAATACGGGTTTGGGCCGCACCCGTCACGGGAGGGTGCAAGTCTACCACTTTACAATACCAAGGAGGTCCACTTCAAAACCATACGGCAATAAGGGGAGTAGTCTCTTAGTCTTATATTGTGGTGGTAACTCTTGAAGTCTTTCAATGTGGGATTCCATTACCACTACACTCCCCCTTTAGTGTTTTATTGTGGGACAAGAGAATGCTCACATGTGAGTTGTACCTCGGCTCAACACTCCCCTTCACATGTGAACTGTCCATAATTTTTTTTCCCTAGTATATTTTAGCCATTAAAACCCCAATCGTTAGATCGTGGGCTAGGTTCTGATACCATGTTAAATACGGGTCTGGGCTGCACCTGTCACAGGAGAGTACAAGTCCACTACTTTACAAGACCAAAGAGGTTCTATTTAGGGCTCAATAAGATGGGAACGTTTTACATTACTTAGGTTAAAGCAAATTATATGGAAGATTAATTATTCTCGGTACATCAAATAAATGACCGAATACAATATATTAGTAAAGTTCCTAAGGAAGGAACACAAAAGAAAAGTTTAACTCAAGAGATTCACCGACCATCTACAAGAGAGAAGCTTAAGGAAGTAGATACTCAGCCTTTCTAGGGCAGTAAAAAGGACTCTTACGAGCTCTAAAAGTGTGTTTGGATTGAAGGAAATGGAGGGAAAGGAAGGGAAGGAAAATGGAGAGATGGAATATCTTTCATTTAGATAACAAATGAGGAAGAAATAAAATTGGAGGGGAGAGAAATATAGGGATTAAATTGTTGGAAATTGATCCCTCCAACATTTGAGAGATTTGGAAGGAAAATTCAGCATTTTTCCCTCCCCTCCCCTTTTTTTTTATCCAAACACAGTGTAAACATTGTAAACATCTAGATGTGGTGTGGTTGAGGAACTTTGTTGTATTTCATTCTCAGCCTAATCTTTCGTCTAATCACGCAACCGATAGTAGCATAATTTTTGACCTTGCATTGCAAATAATACCCTAGAGTTGTAACTACGCAGTAATATTTCATATTTTACAAATAATACCCTAGAGTTGTAAATACGCAGTAATATTTAACGGAGGTAGTTCAAAATTTTGTATCATATCTCTCATATCCGATCCACTACTCTATAATACCCTAGAGTTATCATGCAACTTGTTGGTCTACGGTTTGGCTACTCGAGTAGCCTTATACGACGTAGGAATCATATTTTCTAGACAAGCATATTATTAAAAATTACGTGAAAATACAGGCAAGATTTACGGAGTACCAGAAGCTTGAATGTGGAATTTTATGGATCTAGACACGAAAAAATATAATCATATTCTTCAATGAGTATAACCTATATAAATTCAACCCACGTAAACAATTTTAGATACTGCGTATATATTTAAAGAAACATTAATTTAAGATTATATTCATCAAGTCAATAAAAACAATGACGGTGATATCAAATTATTGGATTAATTGACTCAAAATATCAAATTATTCCTTTGACTTTCATACATACAAAATAAACAATATCATACCCTTTTTGAACAATTGAACAAGTCAAGCCATACAAAACAAAAATGTTTCCTTCTATATAATGGGTACCAATTGCCGCTAAGAAAATGCAAGAAACAAATCTGCAATAACTAGTTCAAACTAGCTTCTTAACCACTTATACTAGCTTTAACGACCCAACACCACCTTTCTAGCTAAAACAAGCTTGCAAAATGAGCAATCTTTCATTTTTCTTTGTCTTTTGTTTCTTAGCTACTTTGTCTCATGCCATAGAGCTCGACTTCTGTGTTGGTGATCCTAGTCTTCCTAGAGGACCTCAAGGATATGCTTGCAAAGATCCTGCTAAAGTCACAACTGATGATTTTGTTTACACGGGTTTCCGTGGTGAAAAAACTCCTAACAATGTTTTTGGGAACAATGTTACATTAGCATTTTCAGATGTGTTCCCAGCCTTTAATGGTTTAGGTATATCTATGGCTAGGTTAGACTTTGCCATAGGAGGAGTTGTTCCAGTACACTCTCATCGTACGTCAGAAGTTCTTATTTTGGTTAAAGGTTCAATCATTGCAGGATTTATTGATACAAATAACACCGCATACTATAAAAGATTAGAGGTTGGTGATGTGATGGTATTTCCACAAGCCATGCTTCACTTCCAAATCAACGTTGGTAAAACTTCAGCTACTGCCTATGTCAGTTTAAATGGTGCAAACCCTGCATTACAACTCACTCCTACCGCTTTATTTGCTGGGAATTTGCCTGCTGACATTGCCCAGAAAATCACGCTCTTGAGTCGTAAGGAAGTTATGCACATGAAGCGAATATTTGGCACAGCTTAACAGAACTCCCAAAACTCCTTTCATGAATGATTTTTTTAAGTTCCAAAAATAAAAACGAAATCTTGTAATAAAAGATTGCATTGTCCATTGTATTCCCTTAGCGTTTTTGTACCAATAAATGATTATGTCACATATACATATATTATATATATATCCTTACTTTTCTTTGATGTTTATCACTTCTTTGGACAATACTTTTTCCATTTGTACGCTTGTAGTTGATTATATTTGACATTGACACTATTAATGCACTTTCCTTTAATTTTATTAAAGTAACACCCCCATATTTTTCCTAAGAAAAGCCATAATTCAAAATGTACTAGTGAAATAAAGAAGCGTAGGGTAATCATCACCACGCAATTACTGTCACTTTCCGAAATAGAGACTTGTAGCTGAACAAAATACTTACATAACTTTTATTATTATTCCGTACAACAATAGTAATAGTAGTATTTTAAGCTCTTTCAACAATTATTGTATTGATTTAGCATGGATATGATGATCATCAACTAATTTTTGCGTTGAGATGGGAAATTTTTACACTACTTAGCTTATAACAAATCATATGGAAGATCAATTATTCTCAGTACATCATGTAAATGACAAAATACAAAACAATTAGTAATGTTCCTAAGGAAGGAACGGAAAAGAAAAGTTTTAAAGGGTGAATGAAAATTTTGAGTTTGAATCTCAAATAAATGCGGTTTTTCTTCTTTTGGGTGTGACAGATTTTGTACAATTACAAAATCTGGAAGAACAGGACAATTTCTGGAAGAAAATGTATGAACAATTACAAAGAAAATTTAGAGAGAATCTTGGAAGAAAAGTAATCAGAATTTTCTGTATTTTTTTGAATGAATAACTTTACACCATATTTGGGATTATATACTACAGTTAAACATAGAATATTCTAGAGAAGTAAATACAGGAATAACAGAATTAGTTATAACTGATTTTAGGCAATGCTACTTGCATTAGCCAGTAACTAACTCTAACAACCTCAAGCTGACGTGGCAACTATAACTCTAGTGTCCAATATCCCCTCTAAAGCTGGGATCTGGATGAACCTCAGACAGTCCAAGCTTGGGTAACAAGTGGCGAAATTGAGCAGATGGCAAGAACTTGGTGAAGACATCTGCATGCTGTGTAGGCAAGTATGTGAGCTATATTAAACCCTCTAACACCTTATCTCTAGTAAAATGAGTCAATTTGAATGTGTTTGGTTCTCTCATGGAACACAGGATTCTTGGCTATATATAGAGTTGATTGACTGTCACAATGCAATGTTACAGGCTTCAAATTTGTAACCCCCAAATCCTCAAGTAGCCACACAATCCACTGTACTTCTGAAGATGTAGCAGCCATAGCCCTGTATTCAAATTCTGCTAAAGACTTAGAAGTTATCCCTTGCTTCTTGGATTTCCAAGAAATAGGAGAACCACCCAACAATATAATATAACCTGAAACTGATCTCCTAGAATCTGGGCAAGCACCCCAATCTGAGTCAGAAAAAGCCTGTAATCATAGCTGATCTAAAGCCTTCAATAAAATCCCTTGACCTTCTGTATGAGCCAAGTACCTCAATGTATGCACCAAAGCTTCAACATGAGTAGATCTAGGTGACTGTAAAAATTGACTTAGAACCTGAACTGAGTAAGACAGATCAGGCCTAGTATTAGTCAAAAAAATCAATTTACCAACTAAAGATCTGTATTTTTTCAGCATTGGAGTAGAGAGCACCATCAAATGCTGAAAACTTCACATTCAAAGGCAAGGGTGTGACTGCTTTCTTACTGACATCAAAACCACAGTCACCTAGAAGTTCCTTTGTGAACTTCTTCTGACTAAGGATAATACCAGCATCAGTATATCCCACCTCAATGCCTAGAAAATAGTTTAGCCTGCCAAGGTCTTTGATGCTGAACTCATTGTGCAAAAAAGCCTTCAGAGCTTCCAATTTAGAGACATCTGTTCCTGTAAGGATCACATCATCAACATAAACTGCTGCTATATAATATGATGATCATGTTTGTGTATAAACAAACTATAATCATTTTTACACTGCTTGAACCCTTGGGATTCCAAGGCACCCATCAACTTTTCATGCCACTGCCTTGAAGCCTGTTTTAACCCATAGATAGACTTGACAAGTCTGCACACCTTCTTTTCTGGGTTGGGAACACCCTCAGGCGCTCTTATATAGACCACTTCTTTCAAATTGCCATGTAAAAAGGCATTATTTACATCCAATTGAAACAAGGGCCATCCTTTACTAGCAGCAACAGCAATCAAACATCTTATAGTACTCATTTTCACAACTAAGCTAAAAGTTTCTTCATAGTCAATCCCATATTTCTGAGTGAACCCTTTTGCTACCAATCTTGCTTTACACCTTTCAAGAGTACCATCAGCTTTTAATTTCACCTTATAAACCCATTTACAGCCTATAGCTTTCTTCCCAACTGGTAAATCAACTAATTCCCATGTATTGTTCTGTTCTAGAGCCAGAATTTCCTTGTTCATAGCCTCTACCCAGAGTGGATCCAAAGAAGCTTTATTATATCTCAAGGGTTCCTTAATATCACAAGAAGTAGACAGAAAAGCTTTGAAATCACTTGAGAAACCAGTATAAGACACAAAATTGCACCAGTGTTTCTCATAATTTGTGTGAACATGAGAGGAATCAACATGATAGCAAAGATATTTGTCAAGATAGGCTGGAGGTTTATGTGGTCTAGTAGATTGTCTAAGCTGATCAGTGGACTCTATATTTAAATCAGCAGGAGGATCAGGATTCGAGAAAGGAACAGGTATGATAGGAGGAATAATTTGATTGGGTGTATTGCTGTGAGTGGAAGAAATTGGTGAAGGATGAGGAGTTGTTGGAGAAGGAGGAGAGAATGAAAGAGAATCTGACTGAGAACTAGAATCAGAAGAAGGATTATCATGTGAAGGAAAATAGGTAAGATCAAAAAAATTATAATGAGTAGAAATAGGTAAAGTAACGGGAAGATAAATGGCATTGGAATAGTTTGAGGTCGGTGACAGTTTTTTATTATATAGATGAAATGGAAAGTGTCTTTCATGAAACTTAATATCCCTAGATACAAACATTTTGATAGTATCCAGATCCAAAACCTTATAGTCTTCTGAGAACTTGAATACCCTAGTAAAACACAGGGTTTTGCTCTGCTGTCTAACTTAGTTCTGCCAACTTTGGAGGTGGACACATAACACAGGCATCCAAAAATTCTCAAATGAGATAGATCAGCTTGCTTCTTATGCAACCTAGAGTAAGGTGTTTCCAGATTTAACACTTTGAGAGGCATTCTGTTAATAAGGTAAGCAGCACATAACACACTTTCACTCTAAAATCTATCAGGTACTCTTGATTGAATATAAAGACCTCTAGCTGTTTCTAAGAGATGTTTGTGTTTTCTCTCAACCACTCCATTTTGCTATGGAGTAACACTGCGGCTAGTTTGACTTAAAACTCCATTGTCAAGAAACATTCTCTTAATGTCACCCTCACAAAGTTCCCTAGCATTATCAGACCTTACACACTTCACGGAAACACCAAACTGATTGTGCACCATTTTCAGAAAATCTTTCATTACCAAAACAGAATCACTTTTATTCTTTAACATATATATGAATCCAATTAAACCTACTATAGTCATCAACTATAGTTAAAAACTGATTACAACCAGTAGGAGTCTTAGCAGAATGAGGACCTCATACATCAATATGTAACAACTCAAAAGCAGAATTAGTTTGAATAATGCTAGTAGGAAAAGCTAATCTAGTCTGTTTTGCAAGAGGACAGACTTGACAAATTGTGTTCCGTAAACAATCAAACACATTACAATTTGGAAGAATGTGTTTTATTTGACTAAAAGGAAGATGACCTAGCCTCAAATGCCAAAGTTTTGCATCATCAACAGCAGACAGACAACTTGAATTGCAAACATGAGTATGTGACTCTCTTGAACTTGACTGTAATTGTTCTCCCACATTATACAATCCAGACTTCACATTACCAAGAGAAATCAATGTCCCTTTCTGAGAACAAACAAAGCATTTGTCATGAGTAAAATGCTATTCACAACTCAAGTCCTTACACAATTTATGAACTGAAATCAGATTATACTAAAACTTAGGAACATGCAGCACATTATTTAGAGTTATTGATTCATTTAACACAACAGTCCCTATGTGTTTAACTGCAATTTTACTACCATCTGGTATGGTAATATAATTATCACCACCTCCTACTGGATGAAACTCAGAGAATTGAGACAAATCATAACAGATATGGTCTAAAGAACCACTATCTAGCAACCATTTATGATTAGACTGAGATAGTAAGCAAATGTTACCTGCCATCATGGCCAGGCTGTCCTGTTGTTCTGTTTTTGTGACCTGAGAACTCTGATTCTGCTTTGCCAAATACTCCATGAACTGCTGATATTATTCAAATGAAACAGGACCTGTTGAGTAAGAATCATCATTACCAGAGTAATCAGAAACAGCTGCAACACGATTTCCTTTGAAACCTTTGAAACTAGGAGGATAACCTTTAAGCTCAAAGCATTTGTCAAAACTATGTCCTGGAATCTGACAATAAGTGCGGAAGTAATTAGCACCAGGTTTACAACCAGATTTCTTGTAAGTAGTTCCAGAATTAGAACCATTTCTTCCAGCATTTCCTGAGTAAGAATTAGTGTGAAACACTCTTTGTTGACTCTGATTATGAGGTCTGTAAGACTTATTTCGACCAAAATCAGAATTAAACTTCCTCTTTTAAGCAGCAAAAGCCAAAGACTCAGTGTGTTCAGTAGCCTGAGAAATCTCTTTATGCCTTTCTTCTTGAGCAAACAATCGAAATGCTTCTGTTACCTTTGGTAAAGTCTGCATCATCAGTATATTTCCTCTAATAGTTGCATACTTCTCATTAAGCTTCATCATGAACAGTAAAACCATTTTTTCTTGTTGGCGCTGATAAATATTCTTAGTCAAGTTACAAGTGCAATTGTTGCAAGTACAGTATGGAAGAGGATGAGCTTCCTCAATTGCATCCCAAATTGACTTAATATCAGTGAAAAACTCAGAAATAGACTTATCACCTTGACTAATATCAACCAGTTTTTGATCTAATGAGTAAATTTGTGCCATAGAAGCAAAACCAAACCTCTCCTAAAGGTCAGTCCAGATTTCTTCAGCAGATTTCAAGAACATCACACTTTTTGCAATTGTTTCATCCAAATAAAACAGAATCAATGAACATACCAGATCATTGCATCTATCCCAAGCTTTACCTTCTACAGTTCCAGCAGTAGGCTTGGATTTAGCTCCATTGACAAACCCTAGCTTGTTCTTTGCTGAAAGAGTAAGCAGCATCGAACGTTTCCAACTAGTGAATCCCTCACCATTGAACTTGTAGGATACAAGTTGAACAGCGTTGCATCTGAAGGATGAATATATTAGATGCTAGCTGGATCTTGATTAGGAGGAAGATTACTTGCTGCCATAACTTCAGATTTTCGGGAAATTGACTAAATCAGATGATTCAGAAACAATCAGATCCAAAGAAATCCTAAGCTGAGATTATCAGAAAAATCAGAACAAATTATGGAGATCAGAACAAAGAACTTGTAGGAATCAATCAAACAGTAATCAGATCAAGAATCAGGAACAATGAACACAAATCAATGCGGAAATCAATCAGGAAAAATCACAGGTCAAATCTTAAAGCTCTGATACCATGACAGATTTTGTACAATTACAAAATCTGGAAGAACAGGACAATTTCTGGAAGAAAATGTATGAACAATTACAGAGAAAAGTTAGAGAGAATCTTGGAAGGAAAGTAATCAGAATTTTCTGTATTTTTGTGAATGAGTAACTTTACATCATATTTGGGATTATATACTACAGCTAAACATAGAATATTCTAGAGAAGTAAATACAGGAATAACATAATTAGTTATAACTGATTTTAGGCAACTTGCAGTAGCCAGTAACTAACTCTAACAACGTCAAGCTGACGTGGCAGCTATAACTCTAGTGTCCAATAGGGTGCAACAATTTAAGTTTCCACGTAAAATCTATCTTTTACTTTTACTACTTCGTAACATTATAAGTATAACTTCCACATAAAAATTTGGAACTCCTGTTCCTACTACCGTTACCCCAACCCTCTTCCCTCTACTAAGTATTCCATCTAAAAATCGAAGAATCTATTGCATTGCACTTTAGATACACATGAAATAACAATATATCTGTTGAAGATTATGCTTGGGGAGTTTTAACTGCTAGAAAGTATTTGCGTTTTTTACCGTTTTGTAATAATAAAGAAAACTCTTTCGTAAAAAAAAAAAAAAAAAAAAAAAAAAAAAAAAAAAAAAAAAAAAAAACAATAATAATACACAAAACTACTAGGAAATATTGCAAGCAATTGTCATTTAACCGACCACACCGCTTTAATTTGGTTGGAGCTACACACCTCATGTTTTAAGAGAAAATTTATTAAATTACTATTTTATTTAATACATATATATATAAATTAAATATCCCCACGGATTCATAGTAATAATTTAACAAGCTATCTTAAATTATTTATTGTTAACTAGTTTAATTGGTTAACTACCGAGTTTTTAGAAGAAAAAAAATCCTACATATTGATGCAGATTAATACAGTACACCATATGTAACCCAAAAAGTCATCATGCAATTTGGTAATTGGTAGTCTCGTCAACTTGACTTGGTCTAATATATATGCAATAAAATACGAAATGCAGGCAAGATTTCCTGAGCCCTAGAAGCTTGAATGTGGTACGAGTAATTAAAGATAATATTTTAATTTAAACTGAGTATCCTAAAGTCCTAATCAAACCCATACAATTTAATTGAAGATAATACAGTACCATTTAGAGAAAGTTTAATTGAAGATAATAAAATATTCAAGTCAATAAAAGTATAAAACAACAACGCTGACAATAATTAGACTTAAACAACACGTATTTCTTTGACTTTCATACGAAATAAGCCATACTGACCAAATAATGTTTCCTCTATATATAAAGGGTACCAATTGCCTCTAAGAAAATATATCAAACCAATCAACAACATTATATCTACACTTCAATACTTACATTAGTATCAAGTTAACGATCTAACACCACCATACACCACCACCTTTCTAGCTATTCAAACCTTACACGATGAACAATCTTTCATTTTTCTTCGTCTTTTGTCTCCTAGCCACTCTGTCTCATGCCATAGAGCTCGACTTTTGTGTTGGGGATCCTAGTCTTCCTAGAGGACCTCAAGGGTATGCTTGTAAAGATCCTGCTAAAGTCATAACTGATGATTTTGTTTACACAGGTTTCCGTGGTGAAAAAACTCCTAACAATGTTTTTGGGAACAATGTGACATTAGCATTTTCAGATGTCTTCCCAGCGTTTAACGGTTTAGGCATATCTATGGCTAGGTTAGACTTCGCCGTAGGATGAGTAATTCCAGTACACTCCCATCGTACATCAGAAGTTCTTATTTTGGCGAAAGGTTCAATTATTGCTGGATTTATTGATACTACCAACACTGCATACTATAAAAGATTAGAGGTTGGTGATGTCATGGTATTTCCACAAGCCATGCTTCACTTCCAAATCAACGTTGGCAAAACTCCGGCTACTGCGTTTGTTAGTTTGAACGGAGCAAACCCTGCACTACAGCTCACTCCTACTGCCTTATTTGCCGGGAACTTACCTGCTGACATTGCCCAGAAAATTACACTTTTGAGTAAAAATGAAGTTATGCGGATGAAGCAAATATTCGGCACAGCTTAACAAAATTCCTTTCCTGAATTATTCTTTTTTTCAACATAATAAATTATGATAATTTGTAATAAAAAAAAATGTATAATTGTTTTATTTTCTTTGTATTCTTTCATCTTTTTGTATTCTCCATACTTGTATTTTTGTTATTTATTTTAAGTTGAATAATTTTTCGTCAATAAATTCCCCTTTTCTTCCAATGTTCATCATTTCCTTAGATAATAACCCTAATGCTCTCTTATTACACACTACGTATTTGGCATAAACTTATTCAATCACTAATTTCCAATACCACATTTTCATATTATTAAGTCATTATGTATCATAACATGGCGTACTATAAGAGGGAGCAGCCTGAGAGACGGCTCACGGCCCCTTTTTTGGTCGGCCCTGCGTTGATAATAGAGGTTGAAGATGACCAAACTCCATTGTTGAAGCTAAACATTGAGCTTGTTCGTAGGGAAAGAACATAGAAAGAGAAAGAGAAGGAAAAGAGTAGGGGAACTTTAATGCAAAGCCCATAATTCCACCAAATTAGTGAATTCTTATCTATAATATATTTAAAATATTAAATCACTAATCACACACTAATGGTTGTTGATATTTTGGATGCTAATAATCTAGATTCAATATCAATTAAGCAATTATACAAATTACTCCATAAATTTTATTTTATTTTATTTTTTGACAAAAAGGTACTATTATAAAGTAAAGTGAAAAAAACTAATACCCATTAATCTTAAATTTATTATTATTTTTTAATTCATTTATAAATATTGTTTAACATTAACCTTTTAATTTTTTTTATCAAACTCACAAATTTATAGTAATTGGGGCGTCGTCTGAGCCAATAACTAGTTATGCATGCTCCAATAAATTCTTTCTTTGAAAATTTAAAAGTTGTGGAAAATTTTTATTATTCATCATCTGCAATAATATTACCTGTAGCTATATATTTATACAAATAAATCGATAAAAACTATATACTAAAGGCGAATCTAAAATGACACGTGCCACCTCACGATTAAATATTTCCCGTCTTTTATTTTTGTTTCTTTTTTTGACTTTTCTTTTGATCAAACCTCAATAACTATAATATTTTCTTTTCATATTAAGGTACTATATTATCAGAATAGTATTTTTAGCCAATAACTATGTATAATCTTTTTTTTTTTTTTCCCTCCATTTTTATTATTTTAAGTGGATGAAGAGAATGTTTGACACATCAGCTTAATGGTCCATACGTCATACACTTAGGGTTTGTTTGGTTGCATATTAGTGAAAGAAAAGAAGAGAAAGGAATGGAATGGAAGGGAAAAGAAGCAAAACGAAGGTGTTTTTATTTTCCAATATTTTGTTAATGAAAGGAAATGAATGGAGCTAAAAATTCAGGAGGAAAATTTTAGTCAACGCCGGGATTTGGTCAACGGGCTCTCCACACAATCCAAATGAGATATAAGGATCTTTTGTGCCACATTCTTTTTATAAAAGGACCTTTCTCACAAGGTTGACCACTTAAAAGGACCTTCCTCACAAATTTTCCTATTTTTTATTACTCTAACACGATCCCCAGTGTAATATATTTACCGTAATCCTATTACATAAACGCCTCATGTTTATCCTCAAGGTCAATTGGGGCTCCCTCTTTCTTCTCCTTTTGTTGACCTTATGTTTTTATGATGACTCAAGGAACCTAAACAAGCCCATATTAGTTTAACTTTCATTTTTAGCTATGATTGATGCCAAGTTTATGCTACGAAATTTTGGAGTAAGAATGGAGAATGGAACAAGGTCTAGGTCAGTTGTGGAAGGATAAAGTAGACAATCAGAAGTCATGTTCCTTTAGTGAGGAACTGAAGTTCCAGAGTTGAAGCTCCAAAGGCAAGTTCCTTGAGTGAGGAACTGAAGCTCCATAGTTGAAGCGTCGCAGAGTTTCAAGGAGTCTATTTTTATTTTATATTTAATTTTAGGCTTCTTGTATTTATGCTAAGTACAATGATAATTGATAGGATTTAAGTGGATTTAACTTATGTGATAAAGATTTTATTTTCCATATTTTAACTTATTTATTTTCGAAAATATTCTTTAGTTAAAATATCTTTTTGATGAAAAGATTTTCTGTTTTATTCATGCCTATCTTTTTGGAAAATCTTTATTTCAACGTGCGCTTACTTTGTCAAAAGTATTTTGAGAAAATTAAGGAAGCAATAAAACCACTTCCTTCAGTTACAGTTTTACTTGCTTCCCAAGATCCCACTCTTTACACTTCTTAATTCTAAGGGAGTTGTGATTAAGTGGTGATTAAGGAAACAATAATTTTAACTTCCTAATTCTTCTATAATTAGACTCGGTTTTCTGTTGAGTAAAACACACTTGAGCATTACAATCTTTTAGCTTTTAAAAAGAGTCATAATCCACTTAACTCCTTGATTGTCTTAGTACTTAGCATTTAGAGTTTAATCTTGAATTGTTTTGGGATAGAGTTTGGGGAAACTCTAAGAGTATTTATTGCTTTGAGTGAAGCAAGGAGAAAGAGAGAATTAGAGCGTTCAACTGGTTGAGGGATCAGTTGAAGGGGAACTTGAGTTTGTTGAGTAACTTAAGTTAGAGTCTTAATTTGTAATAGGTTGTTTGCCCTATTATTATTAAAAGTTGAGTTTAAAATCCCTTGTGGTCGTGGTTTTTCTTCTTGATTAGGGCCAAGAAGTTTCCACGTAAAATCTCTCTTTGCACTTTCAGTTTTTGTTTGAGTCTCTTTATTAATTTCGCAAAAATTACCCTATTTCCTCTACAATACAATTCACCCCCCTCTAGTATTGTTCATTCGAGTCAACAATTGGTATCAAAGCTAGTTCCTCGAAGAAATCAGAAAACCTTGATAAGTTAAGTTCCTGGAAGCAAGATGAACAATCACGAGAAACTGGAAGAAGGTTACTCTACGCAGCGTCCTCCTATGTTCAACGGGAAGTTCTACACCTATTGGAAGAACAGGATGAAGATTTTTATCAAAGCTGACAACTACCAAGTTTGGAGAGTTATTGAACTTGGTGATTTCAAAATCACCAAAACTATTGGTGAAAATGAGGTAGTACCTAAACCCATGTCTGAATTTGATAAGGAAGATTATTAAAAACTAATAAACCTAAAAACGAGTCTAGTAATCCCCTAAAAGTGATGTAAAAGTCACTTATCAGTATCATCTAACCAATGGATCGGATGATATAATTGAAACAGTGAATGGTATCATCCATACAATTAATTATATATCATCCAAACAATAAATGATCACACCTAACCAACTAATTATATCATTGATATTAAAACAATGTGCTATATCATCAAGCCATATATATATATATATATATATATATATATATATATAGACATACTATCATCCATGATTATTAATAATATCTAATAAATAATTAATCATATTATCAAAACAATTAATATATCATTCAATAAACGAAATAATCAAAATTTTCAAAACCTTTTTACTTCAACTTTTTTCCGCTAAAGTGAGTGAAAGTAGAAATTTTTAAATTGTTCAACAATCTAACAATAATTTTAAATTTTTGGAAAAAATAACAGCAATAAGTTGAAATTTAGGAGCTCTTTCAATATTAAGTTTAACTTTAATTAATTTAAAAATAGCACAACTTTATGGTCGCTCTTCCAATATAAAGTCATGACCTGTTGCATGGGTTATATATAATCGGTTGATGTGTCACGTGTCAAAACGTTATTGCTGATATTTGTTTTAAATATATTTTCTTAAAAAAAAAGTTTACTAAATCCCTGTTAACCGCTTATAAACTCAATTAACTGATCTAACCACTTTATAATAAAAAAAATAATACGGAGTAATAAAAACCTTAATAATAATTAAGAAAAACAAAATAAGATTCCTAAAATAGAAATAAAAATAAAGAGAAAACACAGCCAACTCCAATTGTCGGACAAAGCCCACCAACCCCCCTTTCCCGGCGAACCTCTCCTAGTCCCACCTCAAAGGCTCAAACCCAAATGCACAATCCTGAATCCTGACCCGCGCAAACGCCCACCCTCTTGCGAACCCTATCAACCCTGCTCGCGAACCCCAACCAGCCCTACCTTGCCCATCGCCGGTGAACCACCACCCTGCCCCTAAATTAGCCGATCGAACCTACAACCTCCCTAGCTGGTGCTTACCGCTACCCATCCCTCCACCCAACTAGTAACTCAATTTTGTAAAAATAATTTTTGTATTCAAAGTTATTATTAAATAATTTTTTCAACTTTTTTTTTTTTTTTTTTTTTTTTTCTGTTTTTTATATTTAAATTGTTTTAAAAAGTCAATTAGATAGATGGACAAGATTGGTGCATAAAGTAAAAAGTTGAGATTGAAATTAATTAGAATAGCAACAATTTTTTGATAGTCATTGAATTGTCTTTTACATCTTAAAGATTGCTTAAATAAATATAGAAATTATAATATAGAATGGAGGGTGTTATTTTATTTATTTATTTATTTTGATAGAGCACTGTATGACTGACAAATTTTTTCCTTTTTATTTTTATTACAATAATTGATTACTACCGAATAATTGTCGAGGGAGCCTTGTTTCCGTTCTTGATGAACAAACTTCGTTTATAAAATGGTGAAATTTATAATATCACAAGCTAAGGGCCTGTTCTCTTACGTTGAAATTCAGCTCAATTCAGCTCAGCCCAATTCAGTTCAATTCAGTTCAATTCAGTTCAGTTTAGCTACTAATTTCCTTCTCTTATAAAATATTTAATTCAGTTTAGTTCAGTTCAGTTCAGCTCATTTCAGTTCAGTTCAGTTCAGTTCAGCTGAGTTCAGTCAATGAGAATAGACCCTAAATCACTTGAAATAGCAATTATATCTATAAACTATAGAAAAAAAGATGCATTAATTGACAAATTTTTTTATTGAGAAACATATTTAGTTTATAAATCCATAATCAACCCGATCCGAGCAATTAAATGTTATAGACTAGACAAACTATTTTTGACTGGATATTAATCATATTATTTCTAATATACTCCCTCTGTCTTACTTTGTTAGTCCCATATGGAATCAATCACAAAAAAAAAAAAAAAAAAAAAAAAATAAAATAAAAAATAAGATAATGAATCATATTTGGAATATTACATTTTAGTACAAAAATTGCTTAATTAAATCTATCTTATTAAATGTTGTGATTTTTTTTATTTGGAAAGCATCAATTACAATGCTTGTTTAATGGGATTGATGACCAATCATAATATTTAATTACTGACATGTCATCAATTCACTAATGAGATTAGAAATTATAAGACCAAATTAGGAAAATAAAATAAAATTTAAAAAGGAATAGATTCAATATGGGTAGATCATTTTGAAACGCCCAAAATATTATATAGGACTAACATTATGAAACGGATGGGAGTATAAAATATAAGTCAATTTCTAAGGAGTTTTTCGTCCATATACAACACAACAAATGTGCTATCCTTAATATCAACGGCTCGTCTTGTGTGCGGCCGGCCACACCGTGTGACCACTTAAAGTAACCCTTATAACATTGATCAGGTAACCCTGTAATACCAATCAAGTAACCCCTATAACACTGACCGAGTAACTCTATAACACTGACCGAGTAATTCTATAACAATGATGAAGTAACTCGTTTAACATTGATCAAGTAACCCCCATTACACTAGTAAAGTAACCCCTATAATGACTGACCACACCGTGTGACCAGCCACATATAAGACTTTGTGTAATATCAATACGTTTATATTGAACTTTATAAGTTTATATGACAAGTTGACGACTACGTGAATACTACACAAAAATAGTCTAGTCTCATGCATTTAGTCAAGGTTGTGAGGAGATATTAAATTTCCATAATACAAAAAATAAACTATCTTTGATTTGAAGATCGAGGAAAGCCAAGCTTTAAGCAGTAACTGTACAACAAATATATAATTTAAGCACATACGAACAATACAAGAAATAACAAAGTGCCAAAGAAAATTTTTGGCCATTAAAATTGTCAACGAAAATTGAAAGTTTACATTATATATGTTATTAAACCACAGTTTGCAACTTAATATTTTAAGTAATTAAATAAATTTTATTCAAAATTCAACGAAATACATTCAATATCCTCTCTAGAATACATAAATACTCGTATACATAAATTCAATATTGTATAATGTTAAAAATTCAATCATCGAGTCAATAAAATCACACCCAAAAATTATTGAATATTTGAATCGGTAATACCGACGGCGGATCTAAAAAATTTCTCATTTGTCAATTTGTAAACAAGTCTTAATCATTTAGAAAGAGAGTTATATTATCTTCTTGCTAGCTGTGCAAAATTCTATATAAAGGGTGTCAATTGCCGCAAAGAAAATACAATTATTCTACAATACAAATCCTACTTCATTTATCCATTGCACCATCTCTCCTACGTGCCTATTTCTATCTTACACCATGAACAAGCTTTCAATTTTCACCATCTTTTGTCTCTTAGCCTCCCTGTCACAGGCCATAGAGCTTGACTTCTGTGTTGGAGATCCTAGTCTTCCTAGAGGGCCTCAAGGATATGCCTGCAAAGACCCTGCTAAAGTCACTACTGATGATTTTGTTTACACAGGTTTTCGTGGTGAAAAAACTCCCAATAATGTTTTTGGGAACAATGTGACACTAGCATTTTCAGATGTGTTCCCAGCCTTTAATGGTTTGGGCATATCTATGGCTAGATTAGACTTCGCCGTAGGGGGAGTGATCCCAGTACACTCCCATCGTACGTCAGAAGTTCTTATTTTGGTAAAAGGTTCAATAATTGCTGGATTTATTGATACCACCAACACCGCTTACTATAAAAGATTAGAGGTTGGTGATGTCATGGTGTTTCCCCAAGCCATGCTTCACTTCCAAATAAACGTTGGCAAAACTCCAGCTACTGCCTTTGTTAGTTTGAATGGTGCAAACCCAGCACTACAACTCACTCCTACCGCTTTATTTGCCGGGAATTTACCTGCTGATATTGCCCAAAAAATCACACTCTTGAGTCGTAAGGAAGTTATGCAGATGAAGCGAACATTTGGCACAGCTTAATATTCGTCTATCTTAAGCTAATCCTATATTCTAAGCTCCCGATTGATTTAATGTCCAATATAATTATTTTTAAGTTTAGTGTGATAATAAATAAAGCTAAATATGTCCCTTGTATTATATGTAGCATATTTCTCTCTGTAACATGTTTTGTAGCAATTTGTTGAATTTCATGATTGTATGCTTCTAAATTCTAGCTTATTTTCTAATTAATGATCAATAACATATACTTCGTACATTTGTTTTGGTAGTGGAGAAACAATAGTGAAATAAAAATATAAAATTGTCTGTATGATTACAAACACAATTTAAAGAAACACAATGTTAAAAGTATGGGTATATTGATGGATATTTGTATTATGAACATAGATACTCCATGTTTGTTATCCTAAAACAGATATGCTCCATTTAATGTAAATAGATGAAAATGTTCATCAACAAGATCGAATAGTTGATGAGAAGTGTATCAACAAAAAATGTTGAGGTTTGGTTGTGTGGAGAGAGGTGCTCTGAGAATATCATATTGGTGATAAGATGTGCATCAACAAATTATGTGTAGGTGATGAGATGTGCATCACAAATTAAAACGTCTAGCAAGATGTGAAAATTAAATAGGAAGATTTCAGGCTCTTCTAAAGTCAAGTTTGAGGTTAAGTGTTTGTGTCGAGATTGTTAAAGTGTCGAGTTCAAGTCGAGGTCCATTGTCGCAACTCGTTCAAGGTAGCAGCAAGCTGGTTTATTAATTATGTATGACTTTTGAATCAAGGGAAAATGTTGGGAAATTGATTAAAAAATTAGTTATTATTTAGAATCTTTAGTGTACATGGGTTTTATCATATTTGAATAATCTGAATCTAGTTGATTGGGTTGTTATGAATTAGTCAAAGGGTATATTATGGGTGTTAGAGCATCTCCAATGGTGTTTTTTAAGGACTTGCTTGCAAATATGAAAAATAATGAAAGTGTTGCTTAACCGTTGGAGCACTATTGATTGTTATGAATTAGTCAAAGGGTATATTATGGGTGTTAGAGCATCTCCAATGGTGTTTTTTAAGGACTTGAATTGCTTGCAAATATGAAAAATAATAAAAGTGTTGCTTAACCATTGGAGCACTATTGATTGTTATGAATTAGTCAAAGGGTATATTATGGGTGTTAGAGCATCTCCAATGGTATTTTTTAAGGACTTGCTTGCAAATATGAAAAATAATAAAAGTGTTGCTTAACCATTGGAGCACTATTGATTGTTATGAATTAGTCAAAGGGTATATTATGGGTGTTAGAGCATCTCCAATGGTGTTTTTTAAGGACTTGCTTGCAAATATGAAAAATAATAAAAGTGTTGCTTAACCATTGAAGCACTATTGAAATACCTTATCTCTTGAGCAATAGTGCTGAGTTAAGCTACACTGCTTGGAAATATTAAACATTTATAAATTAAATTAAAAATATCATTTTTATCTTTTTCTAAACAAATAAATAGCGCGTTGCCGCACGGTGCGGCAAGGTGCTATATCAGTAACCCTTCTAGTAACCCCTCAAGTAACCCCATTTAAGTAACCCCTTTAGTAACTCTCCAGACAAAGTAACCCCTGACTGACTTAGTAACCCCTAACCAAGTAACACCTGACTGACCTGGTAACCCCGGCCCCGACTTAGTAACCCATGATCAACCTAGTAACCCCTAATATAGTAACCCCTAGTAACCCCAAGTAACCCCTAACCAACCTAGTAAACCCTAGCTGACCTAGTAGCCCCTAAGTGACCTAGTAACCCTTAGTAACTGCTTAAGTAACCTCCGATCTAGTAACCCCTGAAATAAACATCCACAACAACAAAACAAGGACCACAAATTCAACCAAATCAAACCAAAATAACGAAACTTTCAAGTATCAATTTAAATCAATTTTGCATAAAACAAATTTATTTAAGAAATGTTGCAGATGATAAAGGAAGCAATCATTGCTTTGAATGAAAATCAATTAACAAAATACAGTAGAATGAATCAATTTACAATAGATAAGAGCAATTAACTGAGATTTTGCAATTGCTTGACTCCACCAACAATCAATTAACGGAGGTCTTTGACTGATTTCGCCGGCAAATATGAAGACGAGGACGAATGTTTGGGTTGGTTTGGAGTTCGAGGAGCTTCGACGACGACAAAACGAAAACGGTGACGACGATCTGGTTTGGAGCTTCGAGGAGATCTGGATGGAGACGACGAACCTGACGGCGACGGAAGACCTAGCTCGGCCATTGATGGTTAGAGAGCGAAAGTTAGAAAGAGAAAATGGAGGGAGGTAGAGGAGAGATAGGAGAGAGAAAATATTAAAAAAAAAATTTAAAATGTGGCTGGCCGTACGTGTGGCCAGCCGCATATAAAACTTTGTGAAAAAAATTATTAAAATATTATTTTCATCATTATCAAGTGACATATAGATAAGTGATATTGACTTTTTTAATTTTTTTTGGTGAGAAGATTTTTTTTTTAATAGGAGTTTACAAGACAATAGGTTTCACGTAACAAATTCACTCGTAATGTAATGATTGTAATTTGTATCTTTCACTTTTCATAGTTTTATTTATTTTTTATTTATTTTTATTGTTACAATTTTAAAATAAAACTAATATTGATGTGGCAAATCAAGCTACAAGCCTAAAACTACCATTGGAGTATTTTACAGCTCTAAAAGTTGACATGACAAAGCAAGCAACAAGCCTTTGTAGCTTGCCATTGGAGATGCGCGCTCTTAGTGGATCACGTATTGTCTTTGTATTGTTAGTGGGTAAATCTAGCCTTAAAGATAGGATTTTTAATTAGTTAGCATTATTTACTATTTAAAGGATTGATGTACTTAAATTAATCAGTATTATTGTAATTTCAAAGTCTTTTGTATCTATCTTTTCTTTGTTCTGTAAGAGTAGATGGAATTATATTTCATATAGAATAATTACATGTTATATATATTACAAGCCTAAGGCACTAATCACGTAAGCTATACAATAAGAAAATCAATCACAAAGTCAAAGGCAATAAATACTTTACAAATATAAAAGATAGTATACTCTCAATCAAGGAAATGGAGTGATATTAGCTAGCCCGTGATTTGCATATCAAGAATAATATCATGATGTGATATTATTCTCTACATGCCCCCGCAAGACGGACGGCGGATCAGAAAGTCCAATCTTGATGAGTAATGTGTCCAACCTTGGTCTGGAGAGTGGTTTTGTAAGGAAGTCCGCTAGTTGATCACCAGTTGAAACATGAGTGACGCGAAGAGTACCCTTTTGGACTTGTTCACGGATGAAGTAAAATACTAGCTAGTGCAAGATGTTTCATTTTAGAATGGAATACCGGGTTTGCACTTAAGTATGTAGCACTTAAATTGTCACAATAGATGACTAGAGTGTTTGAAATTTTAATTCTCATTTCAATGAGTAGATTTTGTACCCACGTTAATTCTGCAGCGGTGTGAGCAACGGCCCTATACTCTGCTTCGGTGGATGATAGAGCTAGGGACTTTTGTTTCTTAGAGCACCATGTAATTGGTGTGCGTCCAAGAAAGACTACACGCCCCATTGTTGAAATAAAATCATCCTTATCACCCGCCCAATCCGCATCAGAGAAGGCATGTAGTATAGGAGGTGAATATTTGTATATGTTTATGCCTTTGTCAAGTGTGCTATTGAGGTAGCGTAGAAGGCGTTTAAGAGCTGCCCAGTGTTCCGTTGTTGGACGATGCATAAATTGAGATAGTTTATTTACGGAAAAGACGACATCCGACCTAGTCAGAGTGAGGTATTGAAGGCTACCAACTGCAGCCCTATAATCCTTGGGCTCTTCAAGAATAACACCTGAGTTGACCTTTAATGTATGAGTGACGACCATGGGGGTGGGTGCTGGCTTGGCTTCTAGCATTCCCATCTTCTCAAGAAGATCGATGATGTACCTTTGTTGACTTAAAAATAAGCCAGTTGATGTTGGAATCACTTCAACACCAAGGAAGTAAGATAGTGGACCCAAATCCTTCAAAGAGAACCTGTTTGCCAAAGTCTTAATAAACATATTAAGATTAGTCTCATTTGGACTAGTAATAATAATGTCATCCACATAAACAATTAGATTTATGGGATAAGTGGAGTGATGCAGAATAAATAATGATGTATCTGAAATACATCTTTTGAAACCCAAACCAAGTAGGAAATTTGTAAGCTCGGTGTACCAAGCTCGCGGAGCTTGTTTTAAGCCATAAATGGCTTTCTTCAATTTGCAAACAAGAGAAGGAAATCTAGAATCAATGAACCCGGGTGGTTGTGACATATACACTTCTTCTTGTAGTGTACCTTGTAAGAATGCATTATTGATGTCGAGTTGACGAAGTGACCATTGTTGAGATACTGCGAGACTAAGAAGAGTGCGAATGGTAGCCGGTTTTACAACTGGGCTAAAGGTCTCCGTATAGTCAATACCTGGGCGTTGTTGAAAACCCTTGGCTACTAGTCGAGCTTTGTACCATTCAATGTCACCATTGCTTTTGTATTTAATACGGAAAACCCACTTGCACTTAATAATATTTCGAGCAAGTTCCGGAGGGACTAAATCCCAAGTAGAAAGTTTATACACTGAGTTCATTTCTCCTTCCATTGCTTTCTTCCATAATGGGTCTTTGAGAGCTTGAGTAGCAGTACGAGGAATTGTGGGTTTTGTTTTAATGGTAGTTGAGTTAACATATTTGGGGTTGGGTTTAAAAATGTTGTTCTTCGAACGGGTAATAATTCCTGGGGCTGGGTGTGCTTGTTGGGTAGTGGGTTGTGTTTGAGGTTGTGGGTGGATATGATCTGGTTGAGTTGTAATGTGAGGAATAGTAGGGGAGTGTGTTAGAGTTGGATTGGTAGAAGTAGGTGAGCTGGAGTATTCGGGATCACAATTAGAGTTGGGGGAACTTGTATTTGAGTTGGCGTGGGAAGGAGTTGGGCTAAATGTATTTGTATTGGGTTCTTCAAATATAGAAGGATTAGTGGAGTTAGGTGTAGGTGGTATTTGTGGGCTTGGTCTTGGAGGAGGAGGATTGGTTGTGCTTGTTGGGATTTGCGGGCGTAGCCATTGGTGAAATAATAGGAAGTGTAATAGAACACCAAGCATCAGGAGAAGTATTAGATATAGTAGAGGAGTTAGACACAAGTCTAGTATATGGAAATTCAGTTTCTACAAACCGAACGTGACGTGAGGTGTATACTCGCTGAGTGATGGAATCAAGACAATGATATGCACTCTGAGTTTTGGAGTACCCAAAAAAAAATGCAAGGTTTAGATTTTGGTTCAAGTTTGTGTTTAGTGTACGGTTTGAGCCATGGGTAACATAAGCAACCAAAGCTCCTTAATTTAAGGTAATTAGGTACTTCTCCAAATAAGCAAAGATAAGGTGATTTGTTTGAAAGGGTTGGAGTGGGAAGCCGATTAATTAAGTAAGAAGCTGTGGTAAAAGCATAAGACCAAAATGCTAGTGGCAAGTGAGCATGAGATAATAGGGAAAGACCCGTTTCAACAATATGACGATGTCATCGCTCGGCAAAACCATTGTGTTCAGGGGTATGAGGAGGGGATGTAAGGTGAGAGACCCCATCAATGGTTAAAAAGGAGGCTAGTGCTTCATATTCCCCCCCCCCCCATTGTCGGAATATAGAATTTTGATTGATTTCTCAAAGAATTTTTCTACGAGAGCTTTGAACCTAATAAATACTGTTTTAGTATCAGATTTATTTTTGAGAGGATAAAACCAAATATACTTGGTGAAATGATCAATAAAAATGAAATAGTATTTAAACCCGTCAAGAGAATGCACCGGAGATGTCCATAAATCAGTGTATATTATATCAAGAGGAGCATGAGAAATCAATGTAGAAGTATTAAAGGGGAGTTTGTGGCTTTTATTGCATTGACAAGCATTGCAATTAAAGGATAAGGAGCTAGAGACATCAAGGTTGAGTTCTGAAACAAGACTTTTAAAGGTTGCTAACGAAGGATGGCCAAGTCGATGATGTCAATCTATTGCGGCAGCTTTCATAGTAGTAAGAGCTAGGATGGATGAGGAAGATGACAATTCATAAATCCCGTGTTTACTTGGACCCTTAAGAACATGTGCTCCCGTGAGACTGTCTTTGATCAAGAAGGAGGTGGGGTAGAACTTAATAACAAGATTGTTATCATAACATAATTTAGAAACAGAGATTATATTGCGAGTCATAGTTGGTGCACATAAAACATTTAGCAAATGAATAGATGTAGAAGAGGTAGAGAAAGTGAGCGAACCAATGTGAGTAATGGGGACTCCAGTGCCATTACCAATTACTATCTCTTCAGTTCCATTGTATGGATGTAAGGAAGCCAAGTGTGACATGTCGTAAGTGACATGGTGGGTGGCACTTGTGTCAAGGAGCCAGGTTGTAGGTAGTGTAGCATTTTTGGTAGGTGATGCAAAGTTTGCTTCGGGTGTTGTTGAAATGGACTTAGCATGAGTAGAAGTAGAAAGTATAGTATGCTTTGATTGGGTTTGCACGCTTATAACTAAAGGATGCGAGGTTACGACATCGTCGTTGTTTGAAGCCATGGAGATATATTAGAAGGAGGAAAAAAAATGGTGGTTGGGGTAATCGTCAACCTGCTCTGATACCATGTAAGAGTAGATGAAATCATATTTCATAAAGAATAATTACATGCTATATATATTACAAGCCTAATGCACTAATCACGTAAGCTATACAATAAGAAAATCAATCACAAAGTCAAAGGCAATAAATACTTTACAAATATAAAAGATAGTATACTCTCAATTAAGGAAATGGAGTGATATTAGCTAGCCCGTGATTTGCATATCAAGAATAATATCATGATGTGATATTATTCTCTACATGTTCTTCTATCTTTAAACTTCAACACACATAAGTACATAACTTTAACCTACAATATGTTTAACACCATACTTGTAAAATTATCAACAAACTGATTTTATAAAATACGTAATTAAACGATTCTAAACATATTTCACTTACATATAAATTATAATATAATGTGGTCAAAGTTATTAAAGTTAAACCAAATGAATAGTGTAAATGGAAAGATATTACAAAAATAATAATAAAAAAAAAGGGTGAAGTAATAAGAACTATTCTAAAATCAAAAGTTCTTAGAGAAGTTAAAAAAAAAAACAATGCCGAGGAAACAAGGCCTTAGCTTAGTACTTCCTTTATTATAAACAAAACCTAAAGAACAATCAAATTACAAGAAATTAATTGGGAGCCGAGATACAATCTGGGCCCCTATCCCTCTACCTATAGCAAAATCAATACTTTTGAAGATGTGAGCAGCTGCACGAGCACCAATATCTTGAGTGTTTGGCAGCACACCTCTTCAGCGTGGAATTTAAGAAAAAAATGATTAGAAGAGGTAAATGGATAAATTCAATAGAGGTAGTAGACAATTCATTTTCTAAGTAAACTCTATTAACAAACAACGGAATATAAATTCAATAGAATTCGTTATTTGATATTTTGATGAAACTAATTTCTCTTAACGCCGCGTACTACAACAATTTAATTGGTAAGCCATGTCATTTCATGTGATTGAACAAGTCTTAAGTATATTTAATTATAAGAGAGCTACAACGTAAGGATGCAAACTCGCAAAAATTCTACATAAAGGGGCGTCATTTATTTGACTGGGTAACCCGTTACAACTGTCCACGATCAAGGATGTTATACCTCAAAATCATATGACAATGAGGGGAGTAACCCCTTAGCCTTATAAAGTGAACACAATTTTCTTGTTTCTTCAATGATGTTATACTCTCATTTATAAAATCAACAATGTGGGACAACACACTACTCACATGTGAGTTTTCTCATACGCTCAACATATATCGACTATTTGTACCATCTAATCTATACTTCTATACTTTTATATTAAAAAGCGTTCTTAAATAAGTTCCACCGTGTCACCTTTCTTAAGTTCGACATGTCAGCAATATGTGCGACATGTCAGCAATATGTGCCACATGTCACTATAAATATGACATGTAACCTTCACAACATGTATTAGGTTTGCATCTAAAAAATGCTTATAACGAGACTTGAACTCAAGACTAATAAGTCTTAAGTTACAAATCTTACCATCTAAACCATTTATTAGTTATACATTTTTTTATCCTATAAAATTATAGTCAATTTAGATAAGTTAATTGGTGTTTTATTATACTATTTGTTTCCATTATGTAATGATTGAGTTTGACAACTAAAAATTGTTTATACCAAAACTTAAACTTGAAACCAACAAGTATAAACTAGCAACCCGAGGCATCGGCCCGGCCACACACTAGTTAATGCTTAAACAATGAACAATCTTTCAGCCTTCTACATCTTTTTATCTCTTAGCCTCTGTCTCACAAGCCATAGAACTCTTTTGCATGTGTCGGGGATTCTAGCCTTCCTAGAGGACCTACCTGAACCTTTCCAATGATAGGATGTGTTACTATAATACCCGCTTTAGATTGTGCAGTTTCATACACCCCGGTCCGATATTTATTTCATGTTGTTGAGGTCAATTTTATAAGTTAAAAAAAAACACGAATATAACGGGCCTGTTAATTGCCATTTGTCGAATTGTCGCGTTGATAATCAATCAGCTTCTTAGCCTCGTCAATCTCTTCTACAGTTCTAATTTAATCTTTGCCTGAAAAGACATCCCACCTAAACTTAAAGAAGACAAAAACTGGATCAATTTACTTTATAAAATAATGATTAGACAAAATGATGTCTAATTTGTGTGAGTGTACAATGGACCGTTACGGTTTCTTAGCAAACATAAGTAGTGGCTCACAATGTAAAACGTGTAACATCTTTGATCTTACTGATCTAATTTATCATCAATCATTTTGACGGATATGCAACATCACAGTAGATTAAATTGCATATAATTGCCCTAGTTATATTGTGTCAATCTTTGCCAAAGAATTTAAGAGCTATATGATTGGTAAATGGTTTCCAAATATGATCTCTAAACTGTATCTATAACATATAGGCTCTTTATTTTTTTCATTTTTTTTTTCTCTTAAACTAGATTGAAATGAACTAACAAATTACAAGTATATTATAATGAAGAATGTAATTGACAAGACTTCATTTAAATAAATCGGACTGAACTAAATTGGAATTAAATCCAAGAACAAAAGCTAAGTGACCAAAGCTGGCTTAGCTTGCTATCGGATGCGTGCAACTAAGAAAAAAAAAAATTGACATCATTAATTAAAATACACAATTTATACATAATATATATATTTTTTTGATAAGCACTATAATATATAATACTTCGTATCAATGAAGTCTTGGTCTAATGGTTATGATTGAGTTTTGAGATCAACTCACATGCAACAATAAAAAAAAATTAAATAAATAAATAAAAAACATATCTATAACTATAATTAAAATAAAAACCGCTTACTTCATCCCTGTGCACATGTCCATTTCTTATGAAAAATTTTCCCTCCAAAATTGCTTAGGACATCTCTTATAACATATTTTTCTCCTTCCAAATTCAATATTAGGAAAATAATTTTTAATAAATAAATTAAAGTGTGAACATCAATACAAATATTTAATAACATCCGGTTTACACTAAATTAGTGTAAATCGAGCTGAAACACCTACCGCCAAACCACCAATCCTGTCGCCACTCCCTTAGCTTCTCCCAAGAATTCGGCGCCCCCCTCCGATTTCGACCTTGTTGACCACCCCAATCCCCCGATTCCAGCGCCGCTGACCTTCCCCCATCCCTCGATTTGTCGAGTTTGAAGTCCGGGACTACAACAACTCCGAATACCTCGACCCCAATTGCATATATACCTTATTGTGGGTATCTATCATTTCACCTCATCTACTTTGATGGTGGCAAACATGGCGGCGGCGGAGGTGGCGATGACTATGGCGGCAGAGGTGACGATGACAACAACGTTGAAGGGGAAAATATGAGGACTTGCAGTTGGTAGCGGAGAGGGAGAAGAGGGTTGAGGGTTTGATGGAGGAGAGAGAAATTGAAGGTTTGTTAATGGTGGAAATGTTTAGTTTTGAGGAGAGATAAAGATACGAGATGAAAGTAGAGTCATTGGGTTAACTTTTGCATTTTGTTTATTTTTATTTTGATACTCTGTTTTTGTGAAAAAAAGGGGTCACTTTTGTGACAAAAAAGGGTCACTTTTATGAAAAAAAGGGGTCACTTTTGTGAAAATATGAGTTACTTTTGTAATAAAAGGGTCACATTTGTAAAAGAAAAACGGTCACTTTTATAAAGAAAAAGGGCACTTTTTCGCAAAAATGTTCGATGTACAATAAAATTATTGTAAACCGGGGGCATGCAAAAGGAGTTGGAACATCAATTAACCAAAAGCGTATTAGCGATATTTCTCTTTCCAAAAACGCGCATTTTGTGAAATAATTATTTATATTGTATTAAAATTTTTTATTCTAATCCGTGCATCGCACGAGTACTAATCTAGTATTATATTGAATAAATACACTTTAATAATGTCAACTTTACCTAATTTATTTTAAATAATCCCAACTATCGATTAATCTGCAATAATTCCAACTTTCAAACGCATTTTCTTTTGTTAAATTATGCCTTGAATAAGATTATATGGCACATGAATACGTGTACCTTTGGCACCAAGTATTTTACTTGGGCACCAATCTTGGTAATACTTGGGTAACAAGTGTTATACTTGGGCACCAATCTTGGTAAAGTTTACCTTGGGCTCTAAGGTTAGGAGATCTATAAATACCCCTTAGGATTAGTCATATTCATTCATTCATTTAGTATTTCATATGGTGATACTCATGGAAAATAATCATGGGATATATTCATGGGGAAATTCAATATCACTTTGTAATATATAATTTGTAATCTGGAAAAGATCCTCAAGATGATCAATAAAAGGTTTTTCTCTCGTCTGTCCGTGGAGGTAGCCAATTTAATAATTGGTGAACCACGTAAATCTATGTGTTCTTGTTAATACATTCTTATTTTGTTTCTCCCTCACATCTGTCATAACAAGTGGTATCAGAGAAATCTGTGTGCCCAAGTACTACTAGCAATGGTTGCATATCAGGAGTTGGAACTTGAGCAACTAGATGTTAAAACAGCTTTCCTACATGGAGAGTTGGAAGAGGATATATACATGACCCAACCAAATGGTTTTAAAGTTTCGGGAAAGGAAGAATTTGTTTGCAAGTTGAAAAGGTCCTTATATGGGCTAAAGCAATCTCCCAGGCAATGGTACAAGAAATTTGATAGCTACATGGTGGAGCTAGGCTACAATAGGAGTCCGTATGATTGTTGTGTATACCACAACAAGTTGGCGGATGGGTCTTTCATCTACTTAGTCCTCTATGTAGATGATATGTTGATAGCTGCAAGAAACAAGTCTGATATTTAGAAGTTGAAGGGCCTCCTCAATGCCGAGTTTGAAATGAAGGATTTAGGTGCGGCTCGACAGATTTTAGGCATGAAGATTTATAGGGATCGGAGTCAAAAGAAACTTTTCTTATCACAGAAAGGTTACATTGAGAAGATTTTGTTTAGGTTCGGTATGTCAACGGCTAAGCCTATAGATACTCCAAGTGCGACCAACGTTCATTTATCGGTTTCTTTTGCGCCTAAGTCGGTTAAGGAAAATGAGTACATGTCTCGGGTTCCCTATGCTAGTGCAGTAGGGAGTTTGATGTATGCTATGGTTTGCACTAGACCGGATTTTGCACATGCTGTCAGTGTTGTCAGTAGGTTCATGAGTGACCCTGGTAAGGAGCATTGGCATGTTACCTTAGAGGTACGTCTGATGTTGGTCTCATTTATGGTAGTGATGTGGCATGCTTAGTTACATGTTTTTCGGATTCCGATTATACTGGGGATGTAGATGGTAGAAGGTCTATGACTGGTTATGTGTTCACTCTTGGTGGTTCTGTTGTTAGTTGGAAAGCTACTTTGCAGCCTACGGTGACTTTATCTACTACCAAAGCAAAGTACATGGCCTTGACAGAAGCGGCTAAGGAGGGAATTTGGCTACACTACTAAAATTCGGCTAAATTGCGACCGTTTTTTTATGACCGTCTGAAAAACGGTTGCAAAATATGAATATTGCGACCGTTTTTTATGCAATCGCAATATTACGACTGCTTTGATAACGGTCGCAAATTTGCGACTGTTTTAGCCTTTTAGACGGTCGCTAGAACATTGAAACAATTAAAAATAATTTTAAATTAAAATAAATCGTTTGCGACCGTCAAAGACGGTCGTAAATGTCACAATCTGCGACCGTCAAAGAGACGGTTGTAAATGTCATAATCTGCGACCGTCAAAGACGGTCGTAAAATTCATAATCTGCGACCGTCATAGAGACGGTCGTAAATATCATAATCTGCGACCGTCATAGAGACGGTCGTAAATATCATAAATTTACGACCGTCAAAGACGGTCGTGAATGTCGTAATCTGCGACCGTCATAGTGATGGTCGTAAATGTCATAATCTACGACCGTCAGAGACGGTCGTAAAATTCTTAATCTGCGACCGTGATAGAGACGGTCGTAAATGTCATAATTTGAGACCGTCCTTTTTATTAAAAAAAATCGAATATAAAATGACACCATCTCACCCAACCCTAATTTACTACTCCGTATCCGGCCTCACGCTGCTCCTCTTTCTCTTTCCTCTCCTCTTTTCCATTTTCTTTCCTCTCTCCTCTAAATCTTTGATTTCTTTCCTCTCTTCTTTCTCTTTCCTCTACTTCCTTTCTCTTTCCTCATCCTCCATCTCTTTCCTAAGAATTGAAGAATTAGAAGTTGATAAATTTGCTTGGTGTTGATGCCGACGCTTGCTATCACCTCCGCGCTGCTCGTCATGACTGCACACTCGAGCCATCGTCACGACCTCCACCGTCACAAGAACGAACCTAAAATAAGTCAAGGTTTTCTAGATCTGATATTTAAAATATTTAGATTGTAGATCTAGTTTTATTGTTTCTAATTATTTCTGATTATGTGTAATTGTTATATTGTAATTTTTGTTTATAAATTTTGAAAAATTTTCATTATTATTTCATTTCGAATTTATGGGTAATATTTTGTATTTTGTATAATTGTTTAATTTCGAATTTATGGGTAATCTTTTGTATTTTGTATAATTGTTTAATTTCGAATTTATGGGTAATTTTTTGTATTTTGATTGTTTTAATTATTTCTGATTTTGTGGTTTTTTTTTTTTCATTTTTTGATAATTTTGTTGCCGGTGGTGGTGGGTACTGGGTAAGGGTGGTTTTGGGTCAGATCAAGTGTTTGGTGGGTAAAGGTGGTTTCGGGTGAGAGGCAGTTGGTGGTTGTGGGTTGAGGGTATTTTGGGTGAGAGGCAATTGGTTGTGTGTTGAGGGTGTTTCGAGTTGAGGTGAAGTGGCGGTGGTAGCTGTTTGGGTGGGCGGCGATGGTGGGTCTGTGTTTTTTAGGGTGGTGGTGGTGGTTTGGGTGGGAAGTGATGGACTGATGGTGGTGGGTAGTAGCGTTGGGTACAGTTGGTTTAGGTGGTGGGATAACTGGTTGCGGGGTACAGGATGTGGGTGGGTTTTTTTCTTTTTTTTTTGTTTTTTTTTTTAACTTTTTAGTGACCGCCTTTAGCCGTCGTTAATTCTTAAAATTGCGACTGCTTATAAAAACGGTCGTAAATTTTAATTTTTGCGACCGTTTTCCTTGCGGTCGTTGAAAATATTAAAAACGGTCGCAATAAATGTACGACCGTCAAACGATTGTAAGAATTTTTTTTTGCGACCAAGGGAATAACGACCACCCCTTTACGACCATTGACGGTCGCAAAAATGAATTGGGACCGTTTTTGTTATTTTTTGCGACCGTTAGAGGCGGTCGCAAAAACCTTAATTTTTAGTAGTGCTAGCTAAAAGGACTAGTCAGTGATTTGGGAATACATCATGATCAGGCAACGGTGTATTGTGATAGTTTGAGTGCAATATGCTTGGCCAAGGATCAAGTACATCATGAGAGCTAAGCACATTGATGTCAGATATCATTTCTTGCGAAGTGAGACGAGAATTAAGGTGAAGAAGGTAGGTACTGCTAATAATCCTGCCAATATGTTCACCAAGCCGATTCGGCAGAGTAAGTTTCAACATTGTTTGAACTTACTAAATTTTCAAGGTTGTTAGTAGCCCTCGGGGCTAATCTGGAGCTCTTACGAGCTAATCCGGTGTCTTGAGGGGCAAATCTGGTATGGTTGTCTTTCGGGACAAATCTGGTTGCTGGGATAGTCGGGGCATTGTGATCAATGCATCTGGTTTTGTGAGAGGATTCAAGTCAAGGTGGAGATTTTTAAATTATGCCTTGAATAAGATTATATGGCACATGAATATGTCTACCTTGGGCACCAAGTATTTTACTTGGGCACCAATCTTGGTAATACTTGGGTAACAAGTGTTATACTTGGGCACCAAGCTTGGTAAAGTTTACCTTGGGCTCCAAGGTTAGGAGATCTATAAATACCCCTTAGGATTAGTCATATTCATTCATTCATTCCATAAGTAGTATTTCATATGGTGATACTCATGGAGAATAATCATGGGATATATTCATGGGGATATTGAATGGGGATATTCAATATCACTTTGTAATATATAATCTGTAATCTGTAATCTGGAAAAGATCCTCAAGATCAATAGAAGGTTTTTCTCTCATCTGTCTGTGGAGGTAGCCAATTTGATAATTGGTGAACCACGTAAATCTGTGTGTTCTTGTTAATACATTCTTATTTTGTTTCTCCCTCACATTCGTCATAACATCTTTCTTTAATCCCAATTATCGGAGGACCGATTTACGGTGTTTGGGGCAAAGTGATGGTGGTGCAATATGAGATTTGGTTAGGTTGCTGCAATATGAGGTTCAGTGGTGTTGTTGGGTGTGATTGGGTGTTGTGGTGGCGAGCAATTGTGAGGCTGCTCTATTTGTGCGGCATGTGGAGATGGAGGTTGTTGTGGCCAAAGGTATAATGATTGCGAGTTGGGCTGCGATATGAAGGTTTAAGATGGAGGTTGGTGGTGACTGCGGTTTGGCAGCAATATGGAGGTTGAAGGTGGTTGTTAGAGATGTGTGACAGTTGATTGGTGCGTTGAAGAAATTGCCAAGTTAGTGGTTGTTTGGTGGCGAAATCCGATGGCAGGGGGTTGGGAGGGGGTGTTTCGGGGGTTAGCTAGGAGAAGGGCCACCGTTGGTGGTTGCCTTGCTTGTTCTTTGGATTTTATTTTATTTTTTTAATTTTTTTACTTTTTAAAAAAAAAAAATTTTGGATCACTCATGTGTTGATATGTGTTAGGTAACCTAGAATAAAGAGTAGTTGATATTTGTTGACTTGGGATTGATGACAAAAATGCATGTAAAAGTTGGGATTATTGCTGAATAATCGATAATTGAGATTATTGAAAGTAAATTGAACAAAATTGGGAGTATTAAAATGTATTTTTCCTATTATATAATTATTGCACAAATAGTCATATACATACCAATTAGTAATGGTCGCGGACGTGGTACATGACGATTTATGAAGCAACTATATAGCGTATATCGTTGCACTACAAAGCCAACACGTGTATTATGGAAGAACAAATATTATAATACATCCTAATAATAATAGTGTATTATGTTGATATTATATAGGAAAAATTAGAAATAATAATCCTAACTTTCATCAATTTTTCTAAAATAATCTTAACTTTGAATTATTCTGTAATAATTAGAACTTTGGAGGTTCCACTTTTTCTTCATTCCCAAAAACCGATAATTAATAAACAGGTTAATTTTTGTAAAAAAAAAAAAGTGAAATATGTCACAAGTTAATTCGTTAAAAAAAATTTAAAACAAAAAAAAAATTTTAAAATTAAAAAAAGCTTGACGCTAGCCACCAACCACAAAACTGGCTAGCCACCCCATGACGCCGTCTGGCAGCCCAAATGCACCAGTTTTCCTCAAGAAAATATCTCTCCTCCATCGCCAACCATTTCCCCTGCTCCCGCCGACTAATTCGCCACAAAACCCTTTTTCATTTTCTATCTCCTCTCAATTAACGCCAGCCACGAAATCCGGCAACATATACGCCAACCGGTCGTGAGCCTCCCTTTGAAACCCCTCCCCACTACCACAAAAACTAGAATATAAAACGCAAGATATAGAACGATTAACTTAGATAGGCGATCTCTAGGATTATATACAACGCCTATCTAAGTTAACCGTTCTATTTGATATATTCATTTATTTATATTTATTTGTTAACTTACTATATAGAACGCTTTATTAGATAACCGTTCTATTTGATTTTAACATTAAACAAAAAAAAAAAAACCCACTAGCAAAACCCTATTCCCTATGGGCCGGTTTGAACGCCCATCTTATATTCTCTAACCCTCTACAGCCGTTCATGGCTTCCCCTTTCCTCTCTCCAAAACTTTTCCTCTTTCTCTTTCTTTCTTTCTCCTTCTCCTCTACTAAGATGTGTTTTAGAGCCTTAATAAAAGCTATCTCCTCTCCTTCACCTTCTCTAATTGCAGAACACCCGTCTCCTCAACAACCTTATTTTGGAGATTCAACAACAATGGCTGCCTAAGTTTCGTGTCAAGCTGTTGGAAGTCTACCTACCTCCTCTGCACTATATCAAGATTTCTTCACTGTCATTGGTTATCACCAAAAATTTTTGTTTCCCTCGCGATAACCAATGATTTCATTAAGCAATAGGTTAACTTCTCTCTCCGCTCTTTGATTCCATATAAGCATTGATTTTCATTTGAATCTATGATTGTGAAGGTTGTGATTTTAGGAAGGATTTTTACAGTTCATTGTTAACTTATCATGTATTCCTAGACCTATTATTATCTTTTGCTTTTCATTTTTGTTGATTGTTCATTCGATTAATGTGAAATTTTATGAATTAAATTAATGATTTTTTTTTTTGTGTTTGTTGATTAATTTTGAAATAATGTTGAAGATCTTCAATTTTGTGTTTAGTTGTTAATTATTATTGTGATTGTTCATCTGATTGAATATATATTGTTGTTAGAAATGCATGTTTTATTTTTACTGTCAATGTCTCGCTCTTATGGACTTATAATTTTTTTTTTTTTTTTTTTTTTTTTTTTTTTTTTTTTTTTTTTTTTATTTCAACAGATTAATCGGATATAAAGGAGAAGAAATTCTTGAACCTCTTCATCGATTCGTTTTCCAGTATCATATTCTTCAATTTTGCACTACTTAAATTGTATCAAAAGTACATGAGATGTAATTAATTAAATACAAAGGATAAATAAAGTTTTTTTTTTATTTGGTATTTGACTTCATCTTTTACAGTTTCAATTTAAGTTGATTTATTGATTTATGATTCATGATGTAGATTAGTAGATATACAACCTCCGTAATTCGTGCAAAATTACTAATACGATAAATTAAAAAAAAAAACAAAAAAAAAAAAACAAAGAGAACGGTTATCTTAGTCAACCGTTCTCTTTTGTATTGATTTTTTATTAAGCGTATGGAAGAGAATATAGAGCTGTTATCTCACATAACAGTTCTCTTTTCTCTTTCATATAGAACGCCCCTTCCACACGTTCTATAAGCTTTACACATCGCTTAGCAGAAGAACGCCTCTCAGACGTTCTATAAGGCCTATTTCGACAGTTCTCTATTCTCGAAAACACCTAACCCTCCTATGAAACCTCTGTTTTCGTGGCTGGTGGCTGCAATTTTGGAGATTCGTGGTTGTGATTGTGGGTTTCGTGACTGCGATTTTGGGGTTTCGATAGTTGCGTGGGGGGAATGTGATGGGGTTTCGAGGAGGAGGGAAAATAGCGAACGCAAGGGTGAAGGATATGCGGCGTTACGGCGAGGGGAAAGGCAGCGGGCTTGGCTGTGTTGGTGGACGTTAGGGTGGGGTGGTGGAGGTTGGCTGGTTTTTTTTTTTGTTTTGTTTTTTTTAATTGTTTTGAACCAATCAAGGCTTGACACATGTCAAGTGACCTGATACAGTAGGTCATTAACTTATGTTGACTGATTAGGGATTGAAGAAAAAAAAGATCTCCCAAAGTTCAGATTATTCCAGTATAATCCAAAGTTGGGTTTATTCTACCAAAATTGATAAAAGATGAGATTATTATTTCTAATTTTTCCTTTTATATATTACAGGTCTTATTTTGAGAAACTACCTAGTAAAACTTAAATTTTATACGAAATTACCTAATAAAAAAAATGTTGTATGAAACCTATTAATGTGGTAACATACTTATGTTACTTGTTTTGGTTATCATGATAGGTGGGAGGCCTCTTGTAGCAAAAATTTTAGTTGAAGAAATTGGCAAGGAGAAGAAATTAGTGAAGCATAAATGTATTGGAGGTGAAATGCTGCATGATTACAAGTAGGGTTGTACACAGTTTGGTCTGGACCGTAACCAAACCAGACCAAACCGCATTTTAGCGGTTTGGTTTGGTTTACGGTTTAGAAAAATACGGTTTGGTTTCGATTTTTTTGGGAAGTACGGTTTACGGTTTGGTTTGATTTTTCAAAAATTATAAACCAAACCAAACTGTAAACCAGTAAACCGCATTTTAATATTTATATAATTTCTAAATAAATTAAAATAGTTATTATATATTATTAAAAAAAATGAAAAATTATTAAAAGACTATACGCTCAATATACTACTATACTCTGTACTCATTCTCAAATAGTTATTATATATTATGTATTATTTTTATTATGTGTTATTGTGTTAGCACTTAGCACTTGATTAGTTGGTTGTTATTTTGATTAAAACTTTGTAGTATAATTTAATTCCTTTGGCCTAATTATTTGAACTTTATTAATATTAGACAATTTTTAGGAAAAAATGTCGTCTCATCATAAACCGCAAACCAAACCGCATTATTATGGTTTGGTTTGGTTTGGTTTCAATACTAATATGGTTTGGTTTGGTTTGGAAAATTGACCAAACCGTATTTTGCGGTTTGGTTTGGTTTAGACTCAAACCGCACCAAACAAGACCATGTTCACCCCTAATTACAAGACCATTTCCGGAACAAGCCAGGTGATACCTAAGGGCGGCCGCGAAACGAGCATAGTGAGATGGACACTCGAGTACGAAAAATCTCAATCTTGTTGCCCCGGAACCAACTGCTTTGCTTGATCAAATGCTTAATGCAGTCAAAGACATCGATGATCATCACCAAGGAATTGAGAAGTAAACTACAGTTGATTTGTAATACATATATATATACATGACTTATTAAACTATAGTTTGTGCTTAAGGTTTTTATGTCACAAGTCATCGATCCGTTATGTAAAGGTACTAGTAGATTGACAAATGTGTCAAATTTGACGAATGTATCAATTAGCGTATTAGGGAAAGGAGGGAGTATCAAACAAAAAAATAAACGCTAATGTCATAAAAAATAGGAAAAATTGCTCCCATTAATCTGAACTTTGCCTCGTCCGCCGAAATTAATCCCAACTTCCGTTTATTATCTATTGCACCGAACTTTAGGGGGTATTAATTTCTATTGCACCCAAATGACTTGAAACCGGTTGAAGAGGTAAATTTTGCTGACTTGTGATTAATTGCACACGTGTCGCAACCAGATTGGTTCAAAAGTAAAAAAAAATTAAAAAAAAAATCAAAACTTAAAAATTAATTAAAAAAAAAAACCCACCCTGTTTCCCCTGGAGCATTGGCCATCCCCGTTTGCCCCCGAGCACTGGCCACCAAAGCAGCAGCCGAAAATCAGAGGGAAAGGGCGAAAATCGGAGGGTAAAGCTCCAGAATGGCCGACGAGAAGAAGTCGATCGAGGTCGGAAATCGAAGAGGATGGGGGTGGATGGAAACGAAGGGGAAGAGGGCGGAATCGGAGGGAGGAAAGGAGGAAAGAGGGCGAATCAGAGGGAGGAAGGGAGGAAGGGGGTGATCTGAGGAAGGGGACGAATCGGAGGGGGCGGAAACGACCACCCTCATGCCGGAACGAAAGCTGCTGGGGAGGGGTTTTCGAGGGGGAGGAAGGGTTTTCGAGGGTGGCTGGGCTGCTGGGGTGGGGCTTTCGGGGGTGGGGAAAGGGAAGGGGTGGCTGGGCGGCGGTTTCCGGCGGCGGGGGAGGGGTTTTCGAGGGTGGGCGCGACTTTCCGGCGGGGTTGGGGGTGGTGATGTAGTGTTTTCCGGGATAGGGGTGGGGGTTGGGTTTGGCAGGTTTCTTTTTTTTTTTTAATTTTTGTTTTTATTTTTTTTCTTTTTTTTTTTAAATTTTTTTTTCTTTTTTTTTAAATTTTTTTTTGACCTATCACGTGTTGACACGTGTCTAAGTAACCTGCTACAACAGGTTGGATGACCTGTTGGGTGCAATAGAAATTAATACCCCCTAAAGTTCGGTGCAATAGATAATAAACGAAAATTAGGATTAATTTCGGCGGACGAGACAAAGTTAAGACTAATGGGAGCAATTTTTCCTAAAAAATAATAATGTTTACTGATGAGAAATGAGGAGATGGGGGATAGTTCGTTCCTCCATTACACATGAGAAATGAGGAAATGGGGGGATAGTTAGTTCCTCTGATCCATCTCCCCCCGATATGATTGGAGGTTTGATTCCTCATTCAACCCCTCATTCTAATGATAGGGTGGGGGGCCCTCCCCATAGCTTACCATATAAAAATAAATGTTTACATACATTTTTATCCAACCATCTTATCGTTAATGGCCAAGTCTAAATATTAGTCAAAATTTATATGAGTAACATTTATACTAACTCCAATTTTTATTATATGTAATTTTTGGGTATTATTTGTGAGATATAAAATATTTCAAAGTTACAAATAATAAAAATTGGAGGTTGTAAGCAAAATTTGTGACTAACAAGGTTCGACGAGCGTCAATAAAGTTAATATATGAATGGTGAAATACTCGCAGCCCTAAAAATGTGAACGTTGAGATTCCTCTTACATTTGGTAAGCGTCACCGGTGACGATGATACAATTATTGGATTAGATTCAAAACATTCGAGATGTTAACAGCTTGGTCATGCATTTTGGTCCTCCTTTGAATTAAATGTAACTTTCATGGAATCTTAAAGGCTAAACAATATATTTCATATATTAACTTTTCCCTCAATCCCACAATGACTGATACAATGAACTTTCTTTCTCCATTCATAAATTAACTTTGAATATAATTTTTTTATAAACATGCATAATAAAACATACTTCGATAGGTATTAACATTAAATTTCATAATATAATTTTTTAAAACATTTTTTTATTACTCATAATATTTAATTATATAAAAATAAGGTCAAACTTTTACATTGTCATATGTATAAACTTTGACTATGTCAGTTATTTTAAGACAGATCGAGAGGGTATTTTAAAGAAGTCAAGCCAACAATACACCATATTTTGTTTAGGGGTAATGATTTTGGCACACCATAAGTTAATTTTGGCACACTCTATATGAGAGCATAATTTTTTAATTATGCTCTTCTCACATGAAGGTGTGCCAATATCAATTAATTGTGTGCTAAAATCAATTCCCTTTGCTAACATAAAGTAGAGTTGGCAAAACCTAACAAGACATGAGTCGAATATGTAAAAAATGGGTAAATGTTAAGGGTTTTTTACGCTCTTAATTAAACGGGTCAATATGACACAACATATTTAATTAAATAGGCGGAGTTAGTGTTGAGATCAATTCTCAATCACACGAAATTATAATGCAACTTAAACTACCTAAGTAAAAAAAACCAATAATTTATAGAATTATTGATAAACATGTTGAACAAATCAAATACTTTTTCCCATAATTCACATATTGTATTGCATCATAAGAAGATTTGTAATTAAGGTGATTGTTAATTGAATCTATGATATAGTTAGTTATAAGGTGTTAATTACTTGTGTTGGAATTTTAGATTTCATTGGAATTGTTTGTAAGTGCTGTTTGACTTTTTTTTTTTTTTTTTTTTTTTTTTTTTTGTGAAATAATTTTTCTTTGGGTCAAAGAAAAAAAAAGTAGCAATAATAACTAAGAACAGTGGAAAAATATGTATTTAATAACAAGTTTATCATTTGAGAAACATATTTCATTTATAAATCAATAATCCAACAGAGCAATTAAATGTTATAGACTGGACAAAACTGTTTATGACATGATATTAACTCTAATATTTAGATCGACCAGATGATGTGGTTAGCTGCATACAAAATGCATTGTTATTTAATTTATTTTAAAAAATATTAGAGAATAAGTAAAATAAATTTCAATTAGTAAAAAGAATTTTAGTTTGGTAAAAATACTTAGGTCCTGGGTTTGATTCCAGCCGCCCTTATTTTTTGTTTTTTTTTTCGAGTTTTTCCGTTTTTCGTGAGTTTGTGAGTCCTCTTATTCCTCTACTCCTCTTAATTCTTAAATCTTTATTTGTTTGTTTAATTTTGTTTAAATTAGTGATAATTAGATTAATTATTGATTTGTTTAATTGGTTTTGATATATTGTAGAATACTTGAATTGTTGACAAATTGAATTGTAGAAACTTAGAATTTTAAATGTTTACTTGGTCTATTTGATAATTAGAAGAAGTTTACATTGTCAAATTTGCGTTTATTGGGCACCTGGGATTTTTGTTTTATGTGTAATATTGATTTTTTGCTATAGAATTATAGTTTTATAGAAGTAGTAATTTATTACATACCACCACGCTTTCAAAGTATAAAAACTCGAAAAATGCTTTTTAAAAAAAAATTTGTGTAATCCATCTATTTGTAATTAAAAAAATTGAACTTATGTATTGAATATTTAATTAATATATGATCATCTTTTTTTTTTTTAAGATTTCGAACCCACAATTCGAAATTCCTGAATACGCCACTGTCGTACGGGCTTTCATCTAGTACATTTATTTTGTTAGACGAATTGACAACTACATGAATACTACGAAAAATAATCTTGTCTCGTGCATTTAGTCAAGGTTGAATCGGTTATGCCGGCGGCCGATGTAAAATATTTCTTCTTTCTCAATTGGTAAACAAGTCTAAAATCATTTAGAAAGAGAGTTATATTATCTTCTTACTAGCCCAACAAAATCCTATATAATGGGTGTCAATTGCCGCACGAATTTACAATTATTCTACAATACAAAACTTATCTCATTTATCAACCATTTCCTTAAAAACAATAAATAAATAAAAAAATATATCAACC
This sequence comes from Chenopodium formosanum, assembly GCA_024500155.1. Lineage (NCBI taxonomy): Eukaryota > Viridiplantae > Streptophyta > Magnoliopsida > Caryophyllales > Amaranthaceae > Chenopodium > Chenopodium formosanum. Next base: position 9,247,049 of record CM044877.1, read on the forward strand.
ATCTCAAGTTCTCAACTACGTACCTATTTTGTACGCAATGAACAACCTTTCAATTTTCATCATCTTTTGTGTCTTAGCCTCCCTGTCACATGCCATAGAGCTCGACTTTTGTGTTGGTGACCCTAGCCTTCCTAGAGGGCCTCAAGGATATGCTTGTAAGGATCCTGCTAAAGTCACAACTGATGATTTTGTTTTCACAGGTTTTCGTGGAGAAAAAACTCCCAATAATGTTTTCGGGAACAATGTGACGTCAGTATTTTCAGATAAGTTCCCAGCCTTTAATGGTTTAGGCATATCTATGGCTAGGTTAGATTTTGGCATAGGAGGAGTGATCCCAATACATTCCCATCGTACCTCTGAAGTTCTTATTTTGGTAAAAGGTTCAATTATTGCAGGATTTATTGATACAAACAATACTGCTTACTACAAAAGATTAGAGGTTGGTGATGTAATGGTGTTTCCACAAGCCATGCTTCACTTCCAAATCAACGTTGGCAAAACTCCGGCTACTGCCTTTGTTAGTTTGAATGGTGCTAACCCAGCAATACAACTCACTCCTACCGCTTTATTTGCTGGGAATTTACCTGCTGATATTGCCCAAAAAATCACACTCTTAAGTCATAAGGAAGTTATACGGATGAAGCGAATTTTTGGCACAGCTTAATTTCCATCTATCTTAAGCTAATCCTATATTCTAAGCTCCCAATTGATTTCAATGTCCAATATAATTATTTTTAAGTGTAATGTGATAATAAAAAAGGGTATATATGGCCCTTGATGTATTGCTTGTAGCATATATTTCTCTATTACATGTTTTGCAGCAAATTGTTGAATTCAATGATTGTATTATTTTCTCATGATCAATAACGTATACTTTGTACAATTGTTTTGGTATTAATAAAAAAAGAAAGATAAATATAAATACAAAAGTGTCTATATGATTATTGGGAACATAATCTAAACCTTAAATATACCTAGAGTAATTTGGTATTTGTAGTGTGAACATAATTAAATACTCTATTACGCCATATTTATTTTCCTCAAACAAACATGGTGTAAATACTCTAGCCGGACACTACAAGAAAAAGGCGAATTAGCGACGGTCAAAGTAGTCGCAAATCCGTCGCAAAAATGGATTTGCGACAGATTTGCAACTACTTTGGTTAGTCTTTAAAGACCTCGTTGCAAATCCATTTTTGCGACTAATTTTTGGATAGTCGCAAATTTAGCGACGGATTTGCAACGACTTTGTAACTACCATTTAGCAACTACCTTTAGAATTTTAGCAACTAAACCTTTGTCCGTTGTAAAATATTTGCAACGGATTAGCGACTACGGAGACGAATGTTTTAAGACTATGGAGACCAATGTTTTGTGACGGATTAGCAACTACCATACGAAAATTTTGCAACTACCAGAACAAACTTTTGCGACTACGGAGGCTAATTTATTTTGTGACGGATTAGCGACTACGAGACTAATTTTTTTTGCGACGGATTAGCGACTACGAGACAATTTTTTTTGCGACGGATTAGAGAATACTGAGACTAATTATTTTGCAACTAACCATTCAATCTCTAAAACAAATATGCAGTCACTAAATTTTGCAACGACCAATATCAGTTATAGAAAATAGGGTTATCAAGCATAAATTAAAATAACCAGAATGTCAATTTTATTCATATATCAAAAATATCATAAATTTTGTATCAATGTATAAAAAAAACAATATTCTAAACCATATGACTAATTGTTTCAAACTCATCTCCCATATAAAGGAAGCTACTTCCAATAAGAACTAATGACGATATACAAATACGCCTCCAAATATTAAAGATCAACTATTCACAAAATTACCACCAAGAAAATAAAAATCACTTAGTTGCATCACGAGAGCGGGTGACAGTAAACGTAGGAGGCTTTGTAGGATAGTAATGTTGGACAAGTGTTGTCATATCCTTCAATGTTTTGTGCAAAGCTATTTTTTCCTTCTTTCATGTTGCTTTTTCTATCTCATGATTTTCAGCAATTTTCTCGGCATATTTTAAGCTTTCTGCCGCCATTTTTTGGCTTTCTTCTGCCTTGTCATGGTTTTCTTCCGCCATCTTCTTTAATTCTTCAACTTGAGAGCTTAGTTGAGAAATAACTGATAACAAGCCCAGATCATTTATTTGACAGATTCTCTTTCTTATGATAGAAAACCAGGCATACAATCAGCTACAAACACAGCATTGGAATGTTTCTCACTTTCTCAAGAGTATCTACATGGAGCATATACTGGCAATCTGATAACACGTATACCTGAGTTCTATATACAAGTATACAGACCAAAACCTAATGAAAATATAAATAAATATGTCAACAACATCCTAATCATGATATATAATCACACAAGAAGACATAAATAAGATAGAGTCAATGATTATAACTGCAGCTATTCTCAAAATTTCAAGCACGGAGAGGGTGTTTCAATCAGACACTTGATTGGAAAGCAATTGACAAACCAATGTAATTAATTTTACAAGCATTGCCTGAACTAGCACAATCTATCATATACACAAGCTAGGAGGTACTTTAAGTAGCTCAAATTTCTTTTAGGTGCCTGAACTAGAACAAACCATCACATACACAAGATAGCAGGTGCCTGAAATAGCACAACCTATCACATACACAAGCTAGCAGTTGCGTGAAATACAGGGTGACTACTCAGGTAACATCACATAACATCACATACACTTAGGAAAGTCATTCTTTATCTGCAAATTTAAATTATTACCTTAATTAATCTAAATGCCTAAACTAGCTCAAAACTCTGTTGACCTTTGCTTGAGTGAACTCCAACCTGAGATGTGACCACCACAAGCTAGATGCATTTTGATATCAGTTTTGATATGTGCCTGAACATTGTATGTAATAAAAAAAAATTACTCCTTACAAAGATACAAGTGAATCTGACAACATACACAATTAATCATTAACACATTTAAAATCACCAAATTAGTGAATTGCAGCACTGATAAATGTAAGTGTTCGATCAAAAGACAACATAACCTAACAAAGTAATTTGAAACTACTGAGAAATCAAAATTAAACAATAATTAGGTAATTGATTGAACAATATAACCACACTCTGAATTATGAGAGTGATAAGGCCTATTAAGAAACTCTGACGCATAATTGTAGAATTCAATTTAATTAACAAAAACAGCAAATAAAGAAATTATAATGTTGACATCAAACAGCTTGATAGAATGGAATTCATTCAAACATAATAGATTGCAATCAAAATTAAAAAGAAGCCAAAAATTCTAGAAATTATAGATACAACTCGAATATTGAACGATTTAAGCAGAAAACAAACCAGACCTAGAAATCGTCTCGTCTTTTGCAGCTTTTTCTCAGATTTATTGAAGCGTTGAGAAATTTCCATTGATCTAACTGAAAATCAAAGCCCAAATTTTACAAATTAGGAGAATGTTCCGAAATTAACCATAAATTTTGTCAAGCCCTTGAATCCAAGCTAGAGGAAAGAGAAAGTGAGAAATGCAGAAGTAAAAGCTTTAAATTTTGTCAAGCCCTAGAGAAATGAAAGAAGGGATGCGAACATGCTATTGAGTATACAAAGACTTTAAATTTGACGACATCATTCAAAATCCTTTATCTAATGTCAATTTGGCTTAACAGCCAAATCACGAATCCAAAATCAAAACCTTATCCCAAAAGAGAGAGAAAGAGGCAAACTGAGGAGGGGTGGCTGTTTCCGCTGCTTGGCAAAGATCCGAGTCCGGTTAAGTAAATCACGGTGGTCACGAAAACCGTCGTGCCGCCACCATCACGACCACTAGTGAATAAGGCAAGATAGAAGAAACAAAGAGATAGAATGGGTCAACGACGGGTGAAGGGACGACGGTTGAGTGTAGAATGAGAGAGCAGGGGGGAAAGAGGCGGTAATGAGAGTGAGAGAGAGAGAAAAAAGAGAGGAAAGTATGGTTTACCGATTAGAGGAGAGAGATTGTGAGAATAAGAAAAGACTACCATGTTAGTGCAATTTTTTTTTTTTGTTTTGTTTTTTTTTTTTTGCGGCAACAGCTTATTATACTAAGGGTTTTTTTTATTTCTTTTTAAATAAATTTTAAAAACAATGGTAGCGACTACCATATTAGTTGTATTAGTAGTCGCAAATTTATTTAAAAAAATGGTTTCAAAATTATTAACCCTAGCAACTACAATTTAGTCACAAAAAATTATAAGAGCGTCGCAAATTAGCAACCGAAAAGCAACTATTACAAAATCGGTTGCAAAATTTGCGACTTTTCGTCTTTTTCCGTCGCAAAAATTATTTTTACAACTGATTATTATGGTAGTCGCAAAAATTAGTTGCAAATTAGCGACCGCATAGCAACTACTGCAAAATCGGTTGCAAAATTTGCGACTACTCGTCTTTTTCAGTCGCAAAAATAATTTTTGCGACTGATTATTATGGTAGTCGCAAAAATCAATTGCTAATTTCCCTTTTTCTTGTAGTGGGAACCGGCGCTTGTGGTCCCTATCCGCCGGCGAGGCCAGCCCCCCCCCCCCCCCGACACCCCCTCCCCTTACCCCAACCCTTTCTCCCTCCGTTTCCCCTCCCCTTAAACCCTTCCCCATCCCTCAAAAAATCCACCTCCTTCGCGCCCGGCGTCCAAACCCCCTCCCTGGCGCCAGCGAACCTTTTTCGCCCCATCCCCCGCCATCCGCACCCCCTTTCCTCCCTAAACCACCACGCAAAAAAAAAAAAAAAAACGAAAAACTCCTTAATCGAAAAAACCCCAAATCGAAATATAGGGTTTCAATTTGGGGGTTTTTCGGTTTTTTTAGGTGGTGGTTTAGGGGGGAAAGGGGGTGGGGATGGCGGGGGTGGGGCGAAAAAGGTTCGCTGGCGCCGGGGAGGGGGTTTGGACGCCGGCCGCAAAGGAGAGGGGGATTTTTCGAGGGATGGGGAGGGGTTTAAGGGGAGGGGAAACAGAGGGAGTAGGGGAGGGGGTGTCGAGGGTGGGGGGCTGGCCTCGCCGGCGAATAGGGACCACCAACGCAGGGGGAGGGGAGATCCGTGCAGCCGCCGCCGCCGTCATTTGGCAGGGGTGGTTGGGTATTTTTTTATTTTTGAAAGTTTTTTTAATAATTAATTAACTAATATTACAACAACCAATTAGAGGTTGCCACATGACATATTGGTCATTAATGACTAACGGTGTTAACCGCCGTTAGTCATTTAAGACATTTGGTGACATTTTTCTTAAACTCAGGAGTATTTGGTTAATTTAGAATTTTTGATGGGTATTTGGTGAATAAAAAAATAAATCAGGGTTATTTGGTAAAATTTTCATTAAATAAATTGGACTGAACTAAACTGGAATTAAGTCTAAGAATGAAAGTTGACAAATTTGGGAAAAGAGAGAATGGAATGGCTTTTTAATTATTCATCAATAGGTAGTGTATTTATACAAAACCTATGCTCATAAGATAAGAAATAATCTTCCTAAAAGATATACTAACATAACCATAAACCTAAAGATATATTGACAACATAAATATTAGGAAATTTTGTGACGCTACACCTTTTAAAGTTACTTTTTTGTTGGGATAAACCTTTAAAAAAATCTTGGCAACTAGAAACCAAATTGTAAAATTTTTTTATTCAAGACAACCAAGGCTCACATTCCGGCATTGACTTGGTTATTTCCAGCACTGACCCCCATGTGTAGGTCACATGACCTTTTTGTTTTTTTTTTACTAACCCCGCCCCTTTTCTTCTAATCCCCCCTAATTTCACTCTAATCTCAATTGTTTTAATATTTCCCCTTTTCTCTAATTGTCCCCCATCTTCTCTCTATTCTATTCAAAACCGAGATAATAAATCATCTTCATCCCATTCTCTGCCATGGCTTCACCCTAAACATGCAAATTAATCAATGAAGATATAAAGTGAAGTTAATTTATACCTACCCTAAATAGTAAGCAAGTGTAATTGATTTATTGTATTTAAATGATGTTTTTTTTTTCTTTTTTGGGTGTTATTTTTTGAAATTTTGCTGCAATTGCTCTACCATGGGTAAGAACAAAAAGAAGGAAGCTAAGAAGGAAAGAAGTTGCATCATGTTAGGATATAATTAAGTTAGGATATAATTAAGTTATGTTAAGATATATTTTGTGAATATCTTTGTATATATCTTGTTAGGAGTTTTGGCAAGTTAGGTTAATGTTGTAAGCCTATATATATGCGTTTAATGGTAAAGGCTCATTAAGCCGTTTTCTCCTATTTTTCATGTGAACTTAACATGGTATCAAGAGCCCTCTCAATTTGAGAATTCTTTTTACATTTTTTTTTCTTTTCCTAGTTCTTCCCAAACACAAACCCTATTTTCTGTTCTTCATTCGTTTTCCTAGTTCGCGTTCTTGATTTTTGGTTCGTGCTTCCGCTGAATTAGTTTCTGTTTGTTCTTTGTGGTGTGATGACTGGTGGTGATGTTCCGCCCACTAAGGGTCCTCGTTATGAACCTTTTTCTGCATATTATTTGCATCCTAGTGAAGGCACCGGTGCGGTTATTAGCCCAATACTGTTGAAAGGAGATAATTATGAGGAGTGGTCACGATCCTTGCGCAATAATCTTCGTGCAAAGAACAAGCTCGACTTTATTGATGGGACTATAGAGGTGCCAGATGCTAAGTCTCCCGATTATGATCAATGGGGAATTGTTAATTCTATGCTTGTTGCTTGGATTGTTAATACCTTGGATGTATCTGTGCGTTCTACTGTTCGTTTCCCGGACCATGTCAAATCGTTGTGGGATGATCTACGTGATAGATACTCTCTTGGCAATGGCCCTCGTATTCTTGAGTTAAAGGCTCAAATTGTTGATTGCAAGCAACGTGGTAGGCTGGTGGCCGTGTATTTTGGTGAATTGAGAAAGCTGCAAGATGAATTGGCTAGCTATTGTAAGTTACCCAAGTGTACTTGTACTGCGACTAAAGAGTATGCTAAGATTGCTGAAAGTGAATTGCTTCATCAATTTTGTATCGGTTTGGACCCGGAAAAATTTGGTAGTGTGGTGTCTACCCTTCTTATGATGGATCCCGTGCCTTCCCTTAATGTGGCATATGCAAAAGTCGTATCGGATGAACGCAAGCAAACTGTCTCGGACTCTCATAATAATAATCGAACGGATAATGTTGTTGGGTTTGCGGCGTCGGGTTCGGCTCAAGGTTGGACTACTTGGTCAAGTAATGGCGAGGCACGTGTATGTGATCATTGTGGAAAAAAAGGTCATGTGAAGGAGAAGTGTTTTGATTTAAATGGTTGGCCCAAATCCTTCAACTCTGGAGGGCGTGGTGGTCAGCGTGGTGGTCGTGGGTCAAGTAAAGGTGGTCGTGGTGGTCAGCGTGGTGGTCGTTCGCAAGGTTCTAGTGGTCGTGGCTTTGCTGGGAATGTTAATGGCTCTCGACATTCAAATACTCAAGAAGTGAATGAGGAAGATCGTGGGTCTGCTCCTACACTCACTGATGCACAGTGGGCTCAATTCCTAAATGCAATTAAGAGTGGACAATCCACTTCCACTTCAACTGACCAAAAGTCTCATGGTATGTATAATTCTAATGAGTGGATAATTGATACCGGAGCGTCAAATCATATGTCGGGTGATTTAAAATTGTTTTATGATTTGTGTGATATTTCATCTCCGGTTGGTTTGCCTAATGGAAAGAGTACTACGGCCACTAAAGAAGGAAAAATTAAATTAAGTGACGGTTTAATATTAGAAGATGTTTTATTTGTTCCCGAATTACATTGTAACTTATTGTCTGTGTCTCAATTATTAGAAAAGCAAAAATATATTGTTCTTTTCACTAACAAGCTATGTACTATTCAGGACCGCACTTTGAAGAACCTGATTGGAGCGGGGGTGCAGTATAATGGGGTCTATCTCTTCCGGCCGGTTCGTGCTCGTAGTTTTCAAGCAAACTCTGTGGGAGTTCCAGATGCAAGTATGTTATGGCATAGGCGTTTAGGTCATCCCTCAATAAAAGTAGTATCATCTTTACCAGGAGTAGTGGTCAATAGTAGTAGTACAAATAAAAAATGTGATATGCTAGATTGTCATATTTGTTTTATGGGTAAACAACCTCGTAACTCTTTTCCTTTAAGTATGAATAAAGCATTTGGTTTGTTTGATTTGATACATTGTGATATTTGGGGTCCAAATAGAATTTCTTCTAGTTGCAATGCTAGATATTTTCTCACTATTGTTGATGACTACTCTCGTGCTACTTGGATTTATTTGATGGTTGGTAAACATGAAGTAGGGAAATTAATTCGTGATTTTTATGCTTTAATCAAAACCCAATTTAATAAAAAGATTAAAGTATTACGAAGTGACAATGGGCAAGAGTTTTTGTGTTTAAGACCATTTTTTGAAAAAAAAGGAGTAATACATCAAACCTCATGTGTCGATACCGCTCAACAAAATGGTCGTGTTGAAAGGAAACATAAACATATTTTGAATGTGGCTCGTGCTTTACGTTTTCAGGCTAAATTGCCTAAGTATTTTTGGGGAGAATGTGTTTTGGCTGCCGTTCATCTTATTAATTTGACTCCGACTCCTATTTTAGGTGGAAAAACTCCTCATGAATGTTTGTTTGGGAAACCCCCCTCTTATGATGAAGTACGTGTTTTTGGGTGTTTGAGTTATGTTGTGAATAATTCTCGTGGTAAAGACAAATTTGACTCGAAATCTATGAGATGTATTTTTGTTGGTTATCCTTTCGGAAAAAAGGGTTGGCGTTTTTATGATTTGGAAACTAATGAGTTTATAATTAGTTGTGATGTGAAATTTGTTGAGGATACATTTCCATTTATTGAGTCTATTGATGAGTCAGAGAGAGTTCAATGGAATAATTACTTTAATCATCAAGTTACTGTGTCGGATGATGAAGAGTTGGATAATGATTTGATTATGCATGATACTATTGTGCGTGATAATGTGTAGATGATTTGCATGTGCATGCCTCGTCATCAACTAATGCTACTAGTGAAAAGGGGGAGTACGAGTAGTGATGTGGCAGATGGTGGTCCTACAGGTAATGGTGAAGTATTGGGTCATGGTCATCGTACAAAAATACCCTCAACAAAGCTCCGTGGTTATGTAACTAATATGGTTGTTCTTCAAGCAATAGACCCCACTCCATCAACAAAAACTGCTCCTGCTTCTCAATCACGTTCTTCAGGTAAACAATTTGATATAGCTTGTTATGTTGATTATAACAATTTTTCTATGAGACATAAGTGTTTTCTGACAGAAGTTACAAAGGGTAAAGAACCTTCCTCGTTTAAGGAAGCTGTGAAACATGAAGGGTGGCGTAAGGCGATGAAAGAAGAAATTGATGCTCTTGAACGAAATGGCACGTGGACATTGGAAGACTTACCTCCAGGTAAGAAGGCTATTGGTAGTGGTTGGGTGTATAAAATTAAATATACTTCTACAGGTGAAGTAGAGCGACTTAAAGGTCGTCTTGTTGTGTATGGCAATCGACAGGTTGCAGGTGTTGATTATAATGAGACTTTTGCCCCTGTGGCAAAAATGGGGACTGTTAGACTTTTTCTCTCTGTTGCTTCTTCTTTGAATTGGGAGTTACATCAAATGGATGTTCATAATGCCTTTCTTCATGGAGATTTGGAGGAGGAAGTATATATGCAGTTACCTCCGGGTTATACTTGTCTTACTCCAGGGAAAGTTTGTAGGTTGCGTAAGTCTCTATATGGTTTAAAACAAGCTCCTCGACAGTGGTTTTCAAAATTGTCTAATGCTTTGAAATCCTATGGTTTCAAGCAATCATATGCAGATTATTCTTTGTTCAGTTATATTCAGGGTACGGTCTCCCTTCATGTTCTTGTGTATGTTGATGATTTAATTATTGCTGGTTCGTCTCATGATGCAATAATTTGTTTTAAAAAATATTTGAGTACTTGCTTTCATATGAAAGACCTTGGTGTGTTGAAGTATTTTTTGGGTATTGAAGTTGCCCGTGGTCCGGAAGGTATATTCTTGTCTCAGCGTAAATATGCTTTGGATGTGTTATCTGAAGCAGGAATGTTAGGTTGTAAGCCTATTGATACTCCTATGGAGCAGAACCATCGTCTGGCATATGCTGAGGGGGAGCCATTCTCTAAACCTGATCAGTATCGTCGCTTAGTTGGACGACTTGTTTATTTATCGGTAACTCGTCCAGAGTTGAGTTACTCTGTTCATACTCTTGCACAGTTTTTGAGTAACCCACAGGTGCAACATTGGGATGCTGCAATCAGAGTACTACGCTATATTAAAGGTAGTCCTGGTCAAGGTATCTTGTTACGTCCTATGAAGGACATGTGTTTGACGGCTTTCTGTGATAGTGATTGGGTAGCATGTCCTATGACTCGTCGTTCTTTGTTTGGTTATATGGTTTTTCTTGGTCGTTCTCCTGTCTCATGGAAGACTAAAAAACAACCGACAATATCTCGTTCTTCTACAGAAGCTGAGTATCGTGCCATGGCAGTTACAACTTGTGAATTAAAGTGGTTGAAATCTTTGTTGTCTTCTCTTGGTATTTTGAATTCCAAGCCTATGAAGTTGTATTGTGATAATCAATCTGCTCTTCATATTGCTAAAAATCCTGTTTAGTTTGATCGAACTAAGCATATAGAGGTAGATTGTCACTTTGTTCGTGATGAGTTGGTGAATGGTAATCTAGCTACTGCATATGTTCCTACAGGTCATCAGTTAGCAGATATTTTGACAAAGGCACTTGGGAAGCGACAGTTTAGTTTTCTTCTTAACAAGTTGGGCGTTCGTGATTTACATGCTCCAACTTGAGGGGGAGTGTTAGGATATAATTAAGTTAGGATATAATTAAGTTATGTTAAGATATATTTTGTGAATATCTTTGTATATATCTTGTTAGGAGTTTTGGCAAGTTAGGTTAATGTTGTAAGCCTATATATATGCGTTTAATGGTAAAGGCTCATTAAGCCGTTTTCTCCTATTTTTCATGTGAACTTAACACATCATGTTTAATGAAGCTAAGGACAACCTACAAAGTTATACATAAACCCAGATATTTGAATGGAGCCATGAATGCTACACAATTGAGTTAAATAGATGTTGTTAGTGCAAATTAAAAAGGGACAAAAAATCCCTAAATATTCAAATAGCTCCAAAATTGATGAAGTTGGTAACAATTACAGAATAATTTAAGTGTATCCTTGGTCCATTAATTCCCAAAAACAATTACTACAATTTATTTAAATTACCATGCTTAAGAGAACAACCTAGCTAGTAAGAGAGGAGAGAAAAGATGGGGGAAATTAGACGAAAAAGGGGAAGATTAAAAAAATAGAGGTTAGAGGGAAATTGGGGGGAAATTTAAAAAAAGGGTGGGATTAGTAAAAAAATAGGTTATGTGACCTGCACATAGGGGGTCAACACCGGAAATGATCAAGTCAATGTCGGAATGTGAGTCTTCGTTGTTTTGAACTAAAAAAAAAATAAAAATAAAATAAAATCTGATTTCTAGTTGCCAAAAAAATTTAAAAGATTTTTCCCAACAAAAAAGTTGTTTTAAAAGGTTTTTTCTAACAAAATTTCCTAAATATTATTCTCTAAATGATATCCACGGAAAATATATTACACATATCTCATATCTTTAACAAAAGGTAAGTGACCAAAGTTGGCTTGCTTGGACCAATGTGCACAACTAAGAAAAAAATTTGACGTCATTATAACACACATACATATAATGTCGATCTTGGCCTAATGGTTATAATTGAGATCATGTAAATGATAGGTCACTGGATGGAATCCCTCATCCCAATTGTAATGTATTTAGTACTTTCCATTGCGGGCCTTGTGGCTCACTTACAAAAAATAAAATATATATATATAAAAAAAAGGGTATTATTATATAATTATTGCACAAATACAAACTCTCATATGTGGTTAGTCACATCGTGTAGCCAGCCACAATTTATTTTAAAGAATAGTAAGGATTACTTGGTCATGGCCTGGGTTGGTCAGTCAGGCAGGGGTTATTCATTCGGTGAGGGGTTACTCACTCGGTCAGAGGTTACTCACTCAGTCAAAGGTTACTCAATCAGTCAGAAAATATTTGATCATGAGTTACCTAATCAGGGGTTACTCATGTATTAGTTGGCCACATGGTGTGACTTAGACACACACAAAACACATTGTTGCATAAATACACACCAAGTAGTGGCCCCGGTACATGATTTATGAAGCAAATTATTCCAAGCAACAATAATTATAGCATACATCTTGGTACCACAAGGCAAACACGTTTACATAACGGATGACTTATGACATAAAAGCCTTATTATGCACAAAATATACTTTACTTTAATTTAAGACATGTATGTATTACAAATCAACTGTATAGTTTACTTCTTAATTCCATGGTGATGATCATCGATGTCTTTGGCAGCATTAAGCATGTGATCAAGCAAAGCAGTTGGTTCAGGGGCACCGGGATGGAGTTTTTCGTATTCGAGTGTCCACCTCACGATGCTCGTTTCGCTGTCCTTAGTTATCACCTGGCCTGTTCCGGAAATGGTCTTGTAATCATCTAGCATATCACCTTCAATACATTTATGCTTCACTAATTTCTTCTCCTTGTCAATTTCTTCAACTAAAATTTTTGCTACAAGAGGTTTCCCACCTATCATGATAACCAAAACGAGAAACATAAGCGTGTTAGCATACTAATAAGTTTAATGCCTCTTTATATCTAAAAATTCTATAGTAGTCGTTTGAAATATGACTACCATAATAAATTATCGTTTTTTATTCTTTATACAAAGTATAAAGAGTTGAAATATATTTTGGTAATATTGGTATTATTTGTACTCTGAGAGGTAAAATATTCAATTGTTGCAAGTATCGTGATATACAAGTATATCTTTTGGCATAATTTTACTAGTGATAACTTCATAGTAAATAACTAAGAGTTGTACCCAGTTAATTCCCCATATAAACAAAATTTGTTTATCTGGGGGTATAATCGTCTTTTTAAGTATCAGTAGAGGGGTACATGTGTCTTTTCATGTACTAGTTAAGGCTTACGTGTGTAATTTCCTCACTAAACAGTAAAAGCAAGTTGCAAATAGTGATTGAACAGCTCACCAAAAATACTGAATAAATGACCACACTTTTTCAATATATTTACAAAAATGCCATTAGACTAACAAAAATTTTGGCAGATAAACTTGTATTTACCCAATAATTAAATATAAATAAATAACAGTATAACGAAAAGTAGTCAATTTAGTAGTTATACCTGTTTTGTACTTCCAAAGGATGATAGAGCCAACCACATCACAACTTTCAACGAAATGAGGAGCAGCATCAGATACATGATGAGGTCTACTCTCGTATATTTCATGGTACACATCTCCTGCACCTGCTCTTATCTCTACCTCGCCCTCTAGCTTACGCTTAAGACTCATCTTTTTAGTTGAATAATTCTTACTTGATTATGATTTGCAATTTATACTAACAAATTTATATATTTGTTCACATATTAATTAGTATACCGTTCTTGATCTTTTATAGTAAAGTTGAGGATGAAATTAGGATTATTATGTGATGGTTAATCAATTACATAAAGTAGCCACTATATAATAACTTTTAATATGGACCATTAAATAATAATGATTGATCTTGTCTATGTACTTAACAATTAAGCCCCCAATAAAGAAAAGAAACAAAGATGATGTTTTTTTTTTTTTTTTTTTTTTTTACAAAAAAAAAAAAAAAAAAAAAATAATCGTTGACTTTTAAAAAAAAAATTATAAAATTATTTTCATGACCCCTTGACTTGAAATTGAAAACAAATTAATTACTGGCCAGAAATTATCAAAGCACACCTGTTTTAGAAATTTTTTTGTTAAGTCTCACCACTCCTTATAACTGCTTGAAGCAGAGGAATTACGAAGAGGGGAATGAATGGAGGGAAAAAGGGGAAAAAAATAAAACAAAAGTGGAGTTTAAGTAGGTCACGTGAAGTGCACATGCTAGTCAACGCCGGAAATATAAGTCATTAGTCGGAATTTGAAGAGTGGTGGAACTTAACAAAAAATATTCAGCGAGGATTGGAATTGCATGCAACGCTAGCATTTCTATATGTTATTATTAGGTGTTACAGTAGATGTTTAATGCATAACACATGGAAAAGTAAAGCCATTATTTTTTTTTTATTATTTATTTTTTTTTTTTTTTTGAAAAAATTAGGGAGAATTCCTAATGTATCATGACCAAAATAATGATTTATGAGGATAACCATGTAACAATTCAGATGTGCCTACACAAGTATTACACAAATAATAAGATGTTCCCAAATAAATTATTATATAAATACTAAAATGTGCCCATACAAATATTACATAATTAAATACTTCGTACTAAGATGTGCCCATACATATATATCATGTATTATAAGATGTGCTCATACATCTTTTGCATAGATAGATACATACTCATTCATGCAGATAATACAAGCCTTATTTAGTTTAGCTACTCAATGAAACAACATATATTAGAAGTAATAGCACACGAAAGCTAGGGGTGAATTATAACATAACAACACCCTCAATCATATACATTTCTTTACTTCTTTATGCCGTGATGATGATCATCGATGTCTTTGGCAGCGGCAAGCAAGTTATCGAGCAAAGCTGTTGGTTCAGGGACACCAGGATGAAGTTTTTCGTACTCGAAAATCCACTTCACTATGCAGGTTTCACTGTCTTTAGGTATCACTTGACATGTTCCAGTGATGGTCTTATACTCGTTCATCAAATCACCTTCGAAACATCTTTGCCTCACCAACTTCTTCTCCTTGTCTATCTCTTCAATTATATTCTTTGCTCTAAGGGGTTTTCCATCTACATATGAACATAACAAAATGGAAAGATATATATAGGTGCATGTATAATCATCAACACAGACATACTATATGACCATCCTTTTTTGATTACAAAATGTAAGGAAGGTCTTTTTTTTATAAAATAAAAGAAAGTTTCAAAGTTATACAATGTTACAAAATTTACTAAGTTATACTTCCTCTGATTTTTTTATTTTTTTTTTAAATAGTTGTAACAGTTTGACTTTTACATAATTGTTCATGTACTTTACTTTATTAGCTAGATTTAGTGATTATGGTTAAATAAAAATGTAATTAACTCGATTTATACTATTTTAAATTAAAGATAATGACGATTGAAATAATTTAATTTATGGATATGAATGAAAAGTGAAGTGTTCCTAGTATAAAAAAAACATAGTAAGTATATACAAAGTCAACAAATATCAGTTTACTATCAATGAACCATCTCAACTAATAAAATGCTTAAACTTTTAATTAGTTGAGACTCAAATTAACTTTAATGCTCTATCAATAATTATATCGGATATCTCATGATGTGAACTAGGGGTGTCCTTTATTTGGATTAAAACCAAAATCTAATCCAATCCCAACCAAATTATAAGTTCGGATTGGATTCGAACTTTAAATCAGATTGGATCGGATTGATTTTTTTGAAAATTTGAATTTTCGGATCGGATCGGATTGACCTTGTTCGGATCCAAAAAATAGAAATATCCAAAACATAAAACCATTATATTATAAATAAGTATTGTTAATATTAATCACGTAAAATTATGTTTATAATTATATTAATATTAATTATCAAAAGTTATGTTTTCAATACTTGTATCAATCACGTACAACTATACTTTCAAGGAATGAATTTTTATTGTTGCATTTTTAATTTTATAACCGTACTAAGCCCAAAAAAATTTGCAACGTATTTTAATTCGGATTTTTGGATTGGATTTGGTTAGGAATTCGGATCGGATTAGATTTGATCAATGAAAACCGAAATTTATTTTGGATCGGATTGAATTTGGGCTAAATCTAAACCAATAACCGAATGGACAGTTGGACACCCCGGCCCTATTGTAAACTTATTACAATCCTCGTTGGTGTATAGATGTTCTTAGATCAAAATAGATCAAGAATGTGTTCTCTTTATTTATGTTCAAAACTGGTCTGAATTGTTCAAATCTTATTACATCTTATAAGTTTTGATTTTATTAGATGTTAAAAGCTTAAGCAAGTTTAGCCCCAAGTCTTAAGATTTGGATGTGACATCATTTTTGGTGGTCCCCATTGAAAATGATGTCATCAAATTCTTGTTAAAACTCACTAAGACTTACACAAATTTATCACTTTATCCCTAAGACTTAAATATTTGACATATTATATGTAGAAAAGTGTAAAACAAAAAAATAATAATAATAAAAATAAAAGTGAAGTAAGTGAAGTGAGTCCCAATCTCAAGTCTTAAGTCGAGTCTTAAAATTTCAAAACTCAACTTGAAACTTGCTTAAGATTTTTGAAGAAAAATGGAAAAAGTCTTAAGCATAAATCTTAAGGCTCAAAATGATGATGTCACCCCAAGTCTTAAGACTCAAGTAAGAGCAAGTTTAGCCCCATGTCTTAAGACTTGGATGTGACATCATTTTTGGTGGTCCCTATTGAAAATGATGTCATCAAATTCTTGTTAAGACTCACTAAGACTTACACAAATTTATCACTTTAGCCCTAAGACTTACACAAATTTATCACTTTAGCCCTAAGACTTAAATATTTGACATATTATATGTAGAAAAGTGTAAAAAAAAAAAAAAAAAAAAAGGATAATAAAAATAAAAGTGAAGTGGGTCCCAATCTCAAGTCTTAAGTTGAGTCTTGAAATTTCAAGACTCAACTTGAGAGTTGCTTGAGATTTTTGAAGAAAAATGGGAAAAGTCTTAACTATAAATCTTAAGACTCAAAATGATGATGTCACCCCAAGTCTTAAAACTTAGGGCTAAACTTACTCTCAAATCTAATCCCAAAAAAATAAGATCCAAGCCAAAATGAGTTGAAGAGAACGCACGCCAAGATTTTTCACATGATAAAAGGAAAATAAAACTTTAGTACTAGTGCATTAAAAACAAATTCTAGAAAATACTGACCTATTTTGTGGTTCCAAACAATGATGGAGCCAGGCTTACCAAGCTCACCCTCATGCAAATCACAGCTTTCTACGAAATGAGGAGAAGCATGGGAAACATGATGAGGTTTACTCTCATATATTTCGTGGTACACATCTCCTGCACTAGCTCTTATCTCAATCTCACCCTCTAACTTACGCTTAAGACTCATATTCTTATATTATTTCAATTATTCTTGCTTTACTAACATATATATGCAATCTATGCTAATAATTGAATACAATATGAGTGGATCATCCCCTTTTATAGGGATGTTATGAAAGTCATGAATTATTATAATGACGAACTACGACGTACCCCATCTTATTAAAGCTCGGAGTTAATTATGATGACCCCAATATGGATGCTGAGATTAAATATGCTTCTTTAATACTCCGTACAAATTTACTCTTTTTAATTTATCTACCATTAATTTAAAGTTGAAAAATACAATACTCATTCATAATTGTCTCTATACATTAACTGCTTTGTAGTCATGTACTCCTCCGTTTCTAAATTACGTACATTCCTACTTCTACCATTTATTTCTCACATAATAAGGAGAATTGGGAATGTAATTTAGAAATAAAAGGGAGTATATGGTATTTAATGAAACTAAAGTACGTGCAGGGAAAACTGAATTTACAATTGTAATTTCAATTACTCCCTACAATTATTTATAGTAGAACTAAGCTTGAACTAAATTTTGACGAAACCGATTTCAGGCCGTTTCCAAAATCGATTTCAGGCCCTGTTCTTTTGAGCTTCTGAGCATAGTAGGGCAAAACAGAGCAGAATAGATTTCAACAGAGCAGGGCTAGGCTTTCACACACTATGGAGCAGAGCATAACAGAGCAGAGTAGGACAGGACAGAGCAGAGCGAATTTCAGCAGAGTAGAGCATTACAGAGCAGAGTAGCTCTAAAGAATAGGGCCGCCGCCAATTACGGTCAGAAAGTTATACTTGATTCATCTATCCTTGAACTATAAATTCAAACATATTTTTTATCGAATAGTCGACATCACTTTATATTTAAATTTAAATTCCTAGTTATATATAGAGAGAGAGTAGTATATATATACTACCTCCGTTACAGGTTATGTGTAACGATTAGACATTTTCCCTCTCTGCTTTATGTCAAATCGTTGCACATAACCTGTAACGGATGTAGTATATATACATACCTCACAACACTCCCTTTAAATTTCTAGTTATTTAATGTGGTAATTTAAAGTCACATGTGAGATATTATGAGCTCAGCAATTTTCAGTAGTCCATATTGAGGCTTGTGAAAATAAGAGTATAACTATTATAGGATATGATAAGAGTTAACCCCTTGCATAAAAAATAAAAAAAAATAAAATAAAATAAAATAAAAAAAAAAAAAAAAAGTGGATAAGAGTAACCTTAACGATTGGTAACTCAGCCTTTCCATAGTTGAATGTGATTGGTCACAAATACATTATAACTTTTTAATTTTATACATTCTCTCTCTTCATTCATTTATATTTATATGGAAAATTTGATAATTACCACCAACTATTGTTGCCAAAATTGAAAATACCACCTCAAGTTTTTTTTTAAAAATTTTACCACCAAGTTTATTCCAAAAATTTTCAAATTCCCACATTTTGGCCGCATGACGTCATCATGGGACCCACACTTTCGTTTTCCCTCATTCTTCCCTCGATTTGCCCTATTCTTCTACTCCCTTCTTTCAATTTCATCTCTCAGATTTGATTTCAAATACAAAAATTTCGCAAATTAGGTTATAATTTCTACAATCTAACATACAACGAATCGAATTGAGTAGTTTAATTAGGGTTTGGGTAATCAATTTTGGGGGTTTTGCTAAATTCGAAAAATTAGGGTTTATGAATTCATTAATTGGATGAATAAGTGGACGATTAAACATGTAATTGGGGTAAAAACATAATTTAAATGGGCAATTAAACATGTAATTCATAAAATGTTAGTGTTTTCGCCCCAATTACATGTAAAATTAGGGTTTATGAATTCATTAATCACCACTACAATGTTAGTGTTTTCGCCCCAATTACATGTTTAAATTATGTTTTTTTCCCAATTACATGTTTAATTGTCCAATTAATCAACTCATAAACCCTAATTTTTTTAATTGAGCAAAAACCCCCTAATGATTACCCAAAACCTAATTAAACTACTTAATTCAGTTCATTGTAGGTTAGATTGTAGCAATTATAACCTAATTTGCAAAATTTTTGTATTTAAAATCAAATTTAAAGATGAATTTGGAAGGAAATTCTGGGAAGAAAGAGGGAAATCAAGGGAAGAGAGAGGGAAACGAAAGTGTGGGCCCATGCTGACGTCATGCTACACAAAAGGTGGGAATTTGAAAACTTTTGGAAAAAACTAGGTCGTAAAATTTAAAAAAAAACTTGAGGTGGTATTTTCAATTTTGACAACAATAGTTGGTGGTAATTATCAAATTTTCCTATTTATATACTTGAAATGTGGAGACGCATCTAGAATTTTGATAAAAGGCAGAATGAATACATATAGTTATTTTACAAATATCATTCAGCTTTATTTTCTTTTTGTATATCTAAAAAACATCCATAATATTAATAAAGAACATGATAACATTATTTATATTCACCCACCATGATTTATACACAAAATTTGAAGAGCATTTTACAGTAAACAATGAATAATATGTCTTTAATAAAAATTCATCACACTAACAATCAAATAACACGGAGATAAAAAATTTTTTTTTTTACAGTGTGGTCTTTATAAAATAGTGTCAAGTTCCTTGTTATTAATAGCTTTATGTTCTTTTTTTAATACTCTCTCCGTTTTTAAATACTTGTTCCATTTCTATTTTTTGCACTATTCATTTGTCTTACTTTGACTAATGTTTGTGATTTATACATAATAAAAAATATAGTCTTGTGGGTACTTGTTGGAATCATCTCAATGAATAGATTATTAATTTTCAATTGTTAGAATTTATACTTATTGTTAATTAAAGATATTAGTGATCAAAGATTGTTCTTTTCACTTTAGATATATGTTCTTTACAATTCTATACCATGTTCTTTCACTTTAATTAACTAAATATTTTTTACATTTCTATACTATATTCTTTCTTTTTTTCTTTTTTTTTTTTAACCGATGTAACATGTGCATGGTACATCCGCCTCCATAAAGCACTGATTATTATATACTCCCTATGTCCCCTTTTATTTCCACCCTAACCGCACTTTATGTGAGAACTTTACAAAAATTGTGTATTGCATGCTTTAACAAAATGATGAGGAGGAAATTCAACAATTGATTAGCTAGGATATGATGGGTATTTTCGAGTCCATCGTCCACGACAAACCCCGCCAACAACATTAAAGGACTGGACTGCTAGATTAACTACGGAGTATGTGGTTATTTTGAGACCATATATATTGTTATTGATATTATTTTCGTTTCAAATTATTTGTAATGGTTAAATACATACTTTGTGTCACGTTGCGAATAATTTAAAATGGAGGTAGTATATGTTGTCCCCTATTCTTGTCATCTCATGATGTGACATAAAGCTGCCAACTTTTAATATGATTAATGGGGAAATCTCGAAAAAGAAATATAATTAAAGGTCTTACACCAATATTAATTATGATTGAGTACCTTTCACCCACTAACTAAATGTGATTATGTGAATATTATTAGGGTTGTTCGTCGGTTCAAGACCGAATCGACCTGGACCAGACCGAAAATTTAAATTTTAAAAATTGAAAAACGGACCGAACCCAGATTGGATCGGAAAAATCGGTTCAAACCCGAATCGGACCACTTTGGATCGGACCGATTTTAGAATTTTATTGCTAAGTTTTAAATAATATTATGGAAAAGTCGAAAAAAGTATGGGAAAACTCTACTTTAGCGTGTTTTTTTTTTTTTTTTTTTTTTGTATGTTAAGTATAAAAAAGCTCATATAATTAAAGTTTTCAAAGGTTATTAAGAATAATCTTAACAATTATCTAAGATTTTATGCATAAATTTAAGTAAAAAATCGGTCTGATCAAAGGCCGGTTTTTATGGGGTTTTGGACCTGATTGGGCCGAAAACCGAAAAAATAAATGTTTAGACCCAAAGATTGGAATGACTATTAGGTTCGGTCTGAGATTGATCCGTTCTGATCTGGGTCATTTTTTCGGTCCGGACCGATTTTTGAACAACCCTAAATATTATTGTTGAAAATAATTACAAGCTAAGAAAATCATCACACCTAAAACAATATCCTAAATCTCAACTCCAATCCATCAAATTAAAAGCTTTTACATATAAATAATTAGACGAAGTCCGTGCAATGCATAGTTTGTTTGTATTGAATATTTATTGTATTGATGTAATAAATGTTATTTAATTCCTTGTACGTAGTATACTATTTAATATTTTTATTTTAAAATAAATTGTGAATTTCCTCTCATACGTTATATATATTCAGATAAAATTTCTAACTCAAAATATTATACTTTATATTTAATTAATTTAAACTTTAAAAATTCATTCGCCAATTTTTACCAAACTAAAATTATTTTTATTGATTAAAACTTTTTCTTTTTACTGATTCTCTATTTTTAATTAAGTAAAATTAATAGCAATATATTTTGTATGCGGCTAGCCACATCAACTGACCGAACAATGTAATAACCCCTATAAAACTAACCCAGTAACCCTTGTAATACTAATTGAGCAACCTCTAACACCGACTAAGTCATCATCCCTTTCTATAACATTGATTGAGTAACCACTATAACACTGACCAAGTAACCCCTATATCACTAACGAGGTAACTCTTTTAATAATTTATGACATGCTTTGGCCAGCTACATATAAAATTTTGTGATTAAATATATTATAAATGGATCTTATTGTAAAGAACGTTTTAAAATGAATTTAATGATGGAAATAGAATTGAGTTATGATTATTTTTGAATAAATGAAATATTAGAATTCTATTGATAATAAAACTGTATACTATAATTTTATCTTAAAAAATCTATAAAAAAATTGCTTACTTAGTGTTGAGGGTAAAAATACCTCGTATACGTGGACCAATCCCACAGTGACACGTGGCCCAATTATGGGGTGACACGTGTCACCACAGGAAGATGCCACGCAATCCAGAGTTCTTAAGGTCTCAGGCCAATCCCATGGTGACACGTGGCCCAGTCATAGGGTGACACATGTCACCACGGGAAGATGCTTCTAAAAATCAGCACGCCAAAAAGCCCTAACAACGTCAGGGCCCAAATCCCGAGAGATGACACTGAAAGCCGCAAAACGGCGCCCCCAGAGGGGCACGTGGCGATCGCTGATTGCGCAGCCAATCACGTCACGCAAATCTAGGGTATAAACCTTAGAGAGGGGCACGAATCCCACCCCTATAAATACCCCAATCATTTATGATGGGAGGGGAGGCAGACAATTGAAAACACAGAGAATTAAATAGCTCTAACTTCTCTCTACTTTCTCTCTCTAGCCCTTTTTCCGTTCTGATCACTGACTTGATCGTCGGAGGCGAATATTCCGTTGATCGGAATATTCGTTGTTTTGCATGTAGGACCGACTCATTGCCAGCATAGCGTGACCAGTATCCTAGGAAATCCAAAAAATACCGGAAACATTTGGCGCCGTCTGTGGAGATACTCGTACGTTATGGCGATAGACGGTCAGACACCTAATCCAGGCGAGGATGGACATGTAGAGGATATAATCCCTACGATTCGTACTAGTGATCCTCTAATAGCCACATTTGAAGAAGCTGATGATCCTCCTGTTACTGCAGCCTCTCTTAAGGCCGCGCTTAACAAACTCAGAAAAGAAATTGAAAACGGAGCCTCTACCTCTAGGCAGCCGCCCAGGAGAGAGGAACAGAGGGCTCCAAGAAAGACACACAGCAAAACAGTCCATGCAACGGACGCCGGAAATACTCCATTTCGAAGGCCGACTGGAAGGTCCCCGAGAGTACCGCGGACTAATTTCTCTGACTTGTTGGCAAAAACGCAGTCGGTTGGGGGGAGGGGTAGGCAGCCTCGTAGAGAAGAGCCTGAACCGTCCAGACGATGGAAGGACGCAAGAGAGTATCTTGGGCATAAGCAGCATTAACGCGTTGCCCACTCGGACACGACTTCAACCCCAACTATGCCGGATGATTTTTCACATCATTCTCTCCCCCAACATACCAACACGGCCACCTCCAGTGGAAGTCAGGCAATTTGCACCCCAACTCCTATTCCAGTCTTCCATGCTCCAACTCCTGTTCAGGCCCAATCACTGCAATATCAACCTCAGGGGTTCAATGGCTTGATGCAGCCAAACCCCCAGGCATATGTACAGTATGGGCCATATGGGCAGGTGTACGGACAAGCTCCCTATCTCACTGGACCGTCCGTGCAACCGCAACCCATTGATTGGCAGATGCGCCTACTTACTCTGGGAGATAAGCCGCCCCCGTTTTCGCAAGATATCCTAAATGCCCCTCAGCCACCAAAAGTGAAGAGTGTACTTATGGGAGCCTATGATGGCACGGGCAACCCAGAGGAGCACATCACCTCGTACAGGAACCTGATGTACTTGCAAAGTGTAGACGATGCTACGTGGTGCAAATGTTTCCCGGCCACTCTGAAGGGTGTGGCAAAGGACTGGTTCAACAGTTTGCCAGCCGGTTGTATCAATTGTTTTACCACTCTTAGTTTGCTGTTCGTGGGAAATTTTTCATACAACATACCACCTCGAAAGACTAGCCTTAACTTGGCGACAATCGTCCAAGAAAAAAATGAGGGCTTACGCTCGTACGTCCAACAATTTAACCAAGAAAAAGCCCAAATTCATAATCTGCCGGACGAAATGGCTTACTCTGAATTTCTCCGGGGATTAAGGCACAATGGTTTTAAATTTGACTTGGTAAGGAAAAAGATTCGGACATACGCAGGTGTTCTGCGAGAAGCCGAAGCTTATATTGAGGCGGCGGACTTTTGTTCGCTCACAAAAGCAGAAGCGCCGGCCAAGGGGGCTGAGAAGAAATCTTCTCAGCAAGACTCGGCCGGCCAAAAGAAAGAAGGAAAAAAGAGAAAAGAAGTCTGGGTGGCTGATGGCCAGCCGCAGAAAACCAAGAAGGTCAAGGTGTACGAGCCCCAGTTTGAATTCAACAAGGACTGTTATTCTATCTTGATGGAAATCAAGGATAAGTTTGAGTTTGAGAAGCCACAGCCGCTGAGAGGCCCGACTCAATATAGGAATAAGAACAAGTATTGTCATTACCACAAGGATGTGGGACATGACACAAATGATTGTATCAACTTGAAGAGACTGCTGGACAAATTGGCCGAGAAGGGCATGCTGAATTCATATGTGATGAAGTCCAAATTCACTTACACACGGACAAACAACACGTCCGAGCAAAGACAGAAGAATGATAAGAACAAAGATAAAGAGGATGATGGCAACAACACTAATTCGGGCTTTGTGGCCGTGATATCAGGAGGATTTGCCTCAGGCGGTCCCACTATGAGAGGGATCAAGCAGGATGCTCGGAACCTAGGACAGGTGATGCAGATGGATTTAGTAAAGGCTGAACCCTTCCCCGAGGTAATCATCAGTGAGGCTGATCGGGGGGAGGTCAAAGCCTTGCACAATGATCCCATGGTATTCATTATGAAGATAGCCTATCTGAAGGTCGGACGAATATTGATAGACACGGGTAGCGCGGGTGATATCATCAGCCTGGCCGCCTTGAAAAATCTAAGCTTCCCAGAGGATGCTCTTTAAGACATCACTCACCCGTTGGTCGGATTTGGGGGGAATGTCATCCACCCGGTGGGCCGGATAGATTTACCCGTCCGATTTGGGCAAAAAGGGGAAGGCAGAGATATGGTTGTCCTCTTCTTGGTTGTGAAAGAGCTTACTGGATATAATGTCATACTCGGCCGTCCTACGCTGAATGCAGCAAAAGCAGTCATTGTGCCTCACCTAATGCTGCTAAAGTTTAAGAGAACGGACGGGAAAATAGGTACAATCCAAGGAAGTCAGAAGATGGCAAAGGAATGTAATCAGTTGGCGGTTAAGCCTACAGCGCGCGGACCAAAATCGTCCGAGCCAAAAGAAGAAGGAACCTCACTCCCAACACACCAGGTCGGCCAGAAGCGTAAGGCGGCCAAGATAGAGCAAGCATAGCAGCTAATGACTGTTGGTCGGCCAGAAGAGTTACGACCCCAGCCGGCCGGCAGTCACCAGGATATAGTGCTCGACCCCGATCAACCAAATCGAACAGTCAGTGTGGGCACTATAGCTTTCAGTGTGCTTGGGGATGAGTTAATTCAATTATTGAGGGAGTTCGAGGATGTATTTTCATTTGAGGTCGGCGAGATGCCAGGTATAAGTCCAGATCTGGCTGTGCACAAATTAGCGGTCAATCCGACCGTTAAACCTGTCCGCCAGAAGAAAAGAAATCATGGAGAGGAAAGGAATCAGGCGGCCGCAGCAGAAGTTAAGAAGCTTCTGGTCGCCGGTTTCATTCGGCAATGCTTTTACCCAGAATGGGTGGCTAATGTGGTCCTTGTCAAAAAGCCGAATGGAACTTGGAGAATATGCGTGGATTACACAGATCTAAACAAGGCATGCCCTAAGGATAGCTTTCCCCTGCCCAAAATCGTCCGGCTGGTTGATTCGACGGCCGGGCATGCTTTGATGAGCTTTATGGACGCATACTCTGGATTCCATCAAATTCCGTTATGGGAAGAAGACCAGGAGAAAACGGCGTTCGTGCCTGAGCAGGGGTTGTACTGTTACAGAGTCATGCCATTTGGCCTTAAGAATGCCCCAGCTACCTTTCAGCGACTTGTAAACACAGTCTTCATAGATCAGCTCGCCCGGAATATGGAGGCGTACATTGATGACATGATTGTCAAGTCAAAAGAGCCGGCCGACCATTTGAAGGATCTAAGAGAGACTTTTACCGAACTCAGGCGGCATAAGATGATGTTAAATCCAAAGAAATGTGTCTTTGGTGTTGAGTCCGGTAAATTTCTCGAATTTTTAATTGATCAACGTGGAATCGAGGCCAACCCTGAAAAAATCCAAGCTTTCTTGGACATGAACTCACCAAGGACAATTAAAGAAGTCCAAAGATTGACCGGCTGTTTGGCCGCACTTGGTAGATTTCTGTCAAGATCAGGGGATAAGTGCCGCTATTTCTTTCAAACCATAAAAAAGAAAGCTATGTTTGAGTGGACAGAGGAAGCCGAGGAAGCATTCGTACAGCTAAAGGGCCACTTACATACATTACCTCGGCTTGTCAGTCCACTTAAGAGCGAGAAGTTGTTCATCTATCTTGCTATCTCAGAGCACTCCTTAAGTGTCGTCCTACTTGCTGAGCGGGACGGCCGCCAGATCCCTGTCTACTTTGTTAGCCACGTCCCACATAACGCTGAGCTAAGGTATCCCCCCATTGAAAAATTTGGCTTGGCATAGTACATGGCAACAAAAAAGCTGCGGCCATATTTCTTGGCACATTCAATTGTGGTCTACACAGACCAACCTTTGAAGAAACCATTTACAACGCTAGAGGCAAGCGGCCGTATGCTCAAATGGGCCTTGGAAATGAGAGGTTTTGATATTACATTTGAGCCAAGAAAAGTAATCAAGGGGCAAGCCTTTGCTGATTTTTTAGCTGAAATGACTCGGCCGGATCTTCAGACGGCCGGAGATCAAATCTGGAAAGTGTTCGTGGATGGCAGTGCGACAGCCACTGGTTGCGGTGCGGGTGTTATATGCCAATCACCTGAAGGAGATAAGTTTGAGTACGCCCTGAGATTCCAGTTTCAAGCCTCTAATAACGAGGCCGAGTACAAAGCCCTCTTGGCCGGCCTCAGAATGTGTAAGGCGGCAGGAGCGACAAAAATTGACGTGTACTTGGACTCCCTACTTGTAGTCGGCCAGGTTAATGGAGACTTTGAGGCGAGGGAGCCGGCCATGGTAAAATACTTGAAGATTATAAAAGAGGAGGCTGAGAGCCTAGACCATTTTACCCTACAGCAGGTCCCACGTTCGTCCAATCATGGACGCCCTCTCTAAGTTAGCATCCTCAGCATCATGTGATACTCCCAGGTCAGTGTTTTGGGAAGTAAAAGAGAAGAGGAGCATTGATGTTGAGCCAGTACACGCAATTGATAGAAGCTCCATTAGGATGGACGGGATCATATCTTACCTTAAGGACGGATTACTCCCGGCCGATCCTAAATAGAGCTGGTTGATGAAAAAGAGAGCGGCTTGGTTTGAAGTTAAGCAAGGAGAGTTGTTCAAAAAGGCATTTGTAAAGCCATACCTGAAATGCATAACTCCTGAGAGAGGGTATGATGTCTTGGATGATATTCACCAGGGGCAGTGTGGTTCTCACATTGGAGGACACACTTTGGCTGAAAAGGCTGCTCGCCTGGGTTACTACTGGCCGAGCTTAAAGTCGGACGCTATGGAAATGGTGAAGAAATGTGACAAGTGCCAGAGGTTCGCAACATTAATTCACCGACCCGCTAACAGCCTTTCGGCCATCAGTAGTCCGTTCCTCTTTGCCAAATGGGGGATGGACATCTTAGGACCATACACACCAGCGTCCGACCAGAGGCGGTATGTGTTTGTAGCAGTAGACTACTTCACAAAATGAGTAGAGGCCGAGGCCGTCCGAGGCATCAAGTGGACAGATGTTACAGCCTTCATATATTCATGACCATGAACATGACCCTAGGTCACAAGATGCATTTCTCAGTTCCTGATTGCGCCAGAGTTGAGGCAAAAGCAGATTTGGCAGATATTCATGCTGCAAACTAGTTCATCCTTGGATGTTTTTTTGCCCTTGCTATTTAGTAACAGTGTATGTGTATAAGCACTTCTTTAGGTTTCTGTTAGTTAAACATATGTGTAATTTTTGGGTTCCATATCCCTTAAAACTTATGCTTCTTTTGGATATTACTCATTGTGGAGAGTATTATCATGGGAGCTTTTATGCTCGGGTAAGGCATTAGCCTAATATAACTAGTTCGACGTTTTGTGTAAAAAAATAGAGAAATAAAGAAACCTAGGGTAAGGGTAAGTTTATCCCTAGACCAAGACTCTTAATTCATACTCTACCATGTCAGCTTTCCACTAAGGTTAAATTATTTTTTAATTATAAGACTCATACCAGATTTTCTCCACTTTTAACACATTATCCTAAGACTCACTCCAGATTCACTATTTATGTATCTATTTCTTTTATAAAAATCAACAACTTTTTTGAGCTGATGAGTTGACAGCTCTTTATTTGCCAACAAAAAAATTCAGATTGTTTTTTTGTAAATTTCTAGAGTCTTAAGATGAGTTTTAGAATCCAAAACTCATCTCAAGACTCCCCACAATCTTGCACCACTTTATTGCAAAAAATATATAGTCTTGTATGTGAGTCTTGAGTTAAGATTCCACTCAAGACTCACCAATAAACTCACCCTAATCATCACTACTAATTACTTGACACTTTCCAAAATAGAAACTTGTGTGTAGCAGAACAAAGTACTTACATGACTTTTTTTATAATAATATATAATATTCCCTCCATCCTTTAATGTTTGCCACTTTTGATGAAAAATCAAGGGAAATAACGTGGAGAAAGTGGAGTAATAAAAGTATATGGAAAAGTGAAATTTTCAGCCAATAAAGTACTACCTCCGTTACATATTAGTTGCAACTTTGGGGTATTATTTGTAAGACATAAAATATTCCAAAGTTGCAACTAATATGTAACAGAGCTAGTAATAAAAGTGCATGGAAAAAAGAAATTCCCAATTAAAAAAGTAATTAAAGTACACAGGTAAAAAGAAATTTAGCGATTCATGGGTGTAAAAAATTAAATTACTCGTAGTTAAAAGTTGGCACAATTTATATGACAAATGTTAAGGTAATTTAGGAAGATCACTTAATATGACAGAAACATGAGGGTACAAAAGTCTTTTCATATCGTAACAATTATGAAAATATGAAATGTGACAAACATTAGTGATGGAAAGAGTATAACAATAGTAATAGTAGTATTGTGACATTAGTGATGTAATCATCAATTTTTGCGTTGAGATGTGTTAAATACGGGTTTTGGCCGCACCCAGGATGGGAGAGTACAAGTCTACCACTTTAAAAGACCAAGGAGGTCCACCTCAAAACCATATGGCAATAAGGGGAGTAGTCTCTTAGCCTTATATTGTGGTGGTAACTCTTGAAGTCTTTCAATGTGGGATTCCATTACCACTACACTCCCCCTTTAGTGTTTTATTGTGGGACAAAAGAATGCTCACATGTGAGTTGTTCCTGGGCTCAACACTCCCCCTCACATGTGAATTGTCCATAATTGTTTTTGACCTAGTATATTTTAGCTATTAAAACCCCAATCGTTAGATCGTGGGCTAGGTTCTGATACCATGTTAAATACGGGTTTGGGCTACACCTATCACAGGAGAGTACAAGTCCACCACTTTACAAGACCAAGGAGGTTCTATTTAGGGCCCAATAAGATGGGAACGTTTTACATTACTTAGGTTAAAGCAAATTATATGGAAGATTAATTATTCTCGGTGCATCAAGTAAATGACCAAATACAATATATTAGTAAAGTTCCTAAGGAAGGAACACAAAAGAAAAGTTTAACTCAAGAGATTCACCGACCATCTACAAGAGAGAAGCTGAAGGCAGTAGATACTCAACCTTTCTAGGGCAGCAAGAAGGACTCTTACGAGCTCTAAAAGTGTGTTTGGATTGAAGGAAATGGAGGGAAAGGAAGGGAAGGGAAGGGAAATGGAGAGATGGAATATCTTTCATTTAGATAACAAATGAGGAAGGAATGAAATTGGAGGGGAGAGAAATGGAGGGATTAAATTGTTGGAAATTGATCCCTCCAACATTGGAGAGATTTGGAAAAATTCAGCATTCTTCCCTTCCCTCCCTTCCCTTTCCCTCCCCTCCTCTTCTCCTCCCCCCCTCCCCCCCCCCTTTTTTTCACCGACCATCTACAAGAGAGAAGCTAGCCTTTCTAGGGCAGCAAGAAGGACTCTTACGAGCTCTAAAAGTGTGTTTGCATTGAAGGAAATGGAGGGAAAGGAAGGGAAGGGAAGGGAAATGGAGAGATGGAATATCTTTCATTTAGATAACAAATGAGGAAGGAATGAAATTGGAGGGGAGAGAAATGGAGGGATTAAATTGTTGAAAATTGATCCCTCCAACATTAGAGAGATTTGGAAAAATTCAGTATTCTTCCCTTCCCTCCCTTCCCTTTCCCTCCCCTCCTCTTCTCCTCCCCCCTCCCCCCCCCCCCCCCCCCCCCCCCTTTTTTTTTTAATCCAAACACACTGTAAACCTTGTAAACATCTAGATGTGGTGTGGTTGAGGTACTTTGTTGTATTACATTCTTAGCTCCATTTAACCAAAAAATAAAGGTTGAACAAGATGCAGTTTCACAAGAAAATATTGCAAGCAATTGTCATTTAACAGACCACATGCATCAACCGCTTTAATTTGGTTGGAGCTACATACCTCTTGTTTGAGAGAATATTTATTCCAAATTTTACTACTATCTCCCTCCCTTAATTAGAAGCCTAATTTTAATATTTATTACTCACATAATAAAGAGAAATAGGCTTCTAATTTAGGGACGGAGGAAGTATTTTATTTACTAGTAAATACTCCGTAAAAAAATAACGCCACAGTGGGCTCATAGTAATAATGTAACAAGCTATCATAATTTTTTTATAGTTAACTATGCAGATTTTAGAAAATAATTCTTACAAATGTGATGCAGATTACTACACCATATGTAGAGTCGTAGAAGATGGACCATATCTAACTCTCTAAAACCCAAAATAAATCATCTTGCAATTTGTTAGTCTTGTCAACTTGACTTGGTCTTTTTTACATGTAATTTAACTAATAAAATACGAAATGCAGGCAATATTTCCGGAGCATTGAATGTGGTATAAAAATGGTATTTGAAGATAATACTTAATTTAATTTAATTTATAAGAGTATCCTAAATTTATTTTTTGATTCAAAGTAGTTTCCTTCAAAGTATCCTAAATTTATAATCAAACCAATACAAATAAATTGATAATATCATTTTATACAACTCATACATACCATTTTAAGAAAATTTAATTGAAGAAATTTTCAAGTCAATAAAACAACAACGCTGACAAATTAAAAATTAGACTAAAAAAACAGATATTCAACCGCATCTAATCACCTCTTAAATGCAAAATACGTATTTCTTTGACTTTCATACCAAATAAAGAATATCACACCCTTTACGAATTGAACTAAACTAGCCATAGTGACTAATTGACCAAATGTTACCTCTATATAAAGGGTACCAATTGCCTCTAAGAACATACAACAAACTCATCTACAACATTAGTTATATCTACACTTCAATACTTACATTAGTATTAAGTTAACGATCTAACACCACCATACACCACCTTTCTAGCTATTAAAAGCTTACACGATGAACAATCTTTCATATATCGCCGTCTTTTGTCTCCTAGCCACTCTATCTCATGCCATAGAGCTCGACTTTTGTGTTGGGGATCCTAGTCTTCCTAGAGGACCTCAAGGATATGCTTGCAAAGATCCTGCTAAAGTCACAACTGATGATTTTGTTTACACAGGTTTTCGTGGTGAAAAAACTCCCAATAATGTTTTCGGGAATAATGTGACATTGGCATTTTCAGATGTGTTCCCAGCATTTAATGGTTTAGGCATATCTATGGCCAGGTTAGACTTCGCCGTTGGAGGAGTAATCCCAGTACACTCCCATCGTACATCTGAAGTTCTTATTTTAGTTAAAGGTTCAATTATTGCAGGATTTATTGATACCAACAACACCGCATACTATAAAAGATTAGAGGTTGGTGATGTGATGGTATTTCCACAAGCCATGCTTCACTTTCAAATCAATGTTGGCAAAACTCCAGCTACAGCGTATGTTAGTTTGAATGGAGCAAATCCTGCACTGCAACTCACTCCTACCGCTTTATTTGCGGGGAACTTACCTGCTAATATAGCCCAACAAATTACACTCTTGAGTCGTGGAGAAGTAATGCGAATGAAGAGAATCTTCGGCACAGCCTAACAAAATTTCTTTTTCAAATTATTTCAAATTTAATTTTACTATAATAAATTCTAAAAAATTGTAATAAACAAGCTAAGTGTATTACTTGTTGTATGTATTATATATGTTAACATGTACCATGAGTCCATGAGACATAGAAGTTACTTAAAATCTTGTGATCAATAAAATTTCATTCCTTTACTTGATACTCTCTGGCTTTTTTGTTTTTTTCTTTTAAGAAAAAAAAAAACTTTGAACAAACTTTGTGGCTTTTTTTGTTTTTGTTCATACGTACTAATTAAAAAAAATATATATATAAACTTACATCTAATGAGTATTTTTAATTAAATTTTTTATAATTTAAAGCAATATTAATTAACTTGATGCAAGAATAAGCTTTTTTTTTTAGCAACATTAAGTTCACGTACAACCATGCGATCCGAGGCACCACCAGTCCACCATTCAATACAACTTCAACCCATTTATCGGGCAATATTCAGGTGTTAGACCTTTACATGCCCTTCCCGCTGAAAACCTTTATACAAAATGGATGGTGCATCACATCTCTGCAATTAGTGTATAGTACGTGGGAAATGGAATGTAGATGGAAAGGCTTTAACAAAATTAAAGAAATTAAAAATTTAAAGGTTAGTTTTTCAATTATCACCCAAAAATGTGCCCATTTTCGAAATAACCACCCATTTAATTTTTTATTTTAAATTACCACCCCTTAAATTAAATAAATGCTCAGATTACCACCCATTTACAAAATCCGGTGGATTTTCTGTCTGTAGGCCCCATCTAACACTAAGTTTGACCCTTTTGCCTGATTTTTCCCCCGATTTTTCACTTTAAAAATGTCTCTAAACTTTAATTCACATTTCTTTCACCAAATTCTAACAAATTTCAAAGAGAAAAATGTGAATTGAAGTTAAAAGAGCGTTTTTAAAGAGAAAATTAGGGAAAAAAATCAGTCAAAAGGGTCAAATAAACGTTAGATCGGGTCCACGGACGGAAAATCCACCAGATTTTTGAAATGGGTGGTAATCTGAGCATTTATTTAATTTAAGGGATGGTAATTTAAAATAAAAAATTAAACGGGTGGTTAGTTTAAAAATGGTTACATTTTTGGGTGGTAATTTAAAAATTTTCCTTATTTAAAATGTATAGTGATAAATGTGAAACAAAAAAAAAAAATCTAAGATTTAGTTAAAATGATAAGAGGGAGTATAGGATAACAAAGATTATTAACTAAAAATTATACTTTGGACATTGAATACAAAATATTTACGAATTTTACACCATCCTCCAACCCTAAAACTCAAAAAACCCTCTATCCGCTCCCAAATCCACTCGTTGTCTCGTTGGTGATCAAACCCACCTCCCTTGCACTGTCGAACCTATGTCACCTATCCTTTTTCCAACTCCCCCCCCCCCTATCTCCCCCTCCCAATGAACCAGGCCACCACCCCAAAACCCCAAAATTAAAAGTGTTTGCAGCTAAATTGTGCGGTGTCGACATGAGGGAGGGAGATCTGGGCCGCCCACATTGGGGTTTTGGCATAGAGTTTTTCAGCTAAGGTGGAAGGGATATTGGGGGAGGCGTTTTAGGCGGGGAGGCAGGGAGAATTTGGATTGTTTATGGTGGTTCAAAGGAGGGACATGGGCACAGGTGCAAGGCTAGGTGAGGGGCGACACTGGCGCGATAATGGTTAAGGGCTTAAGGCTGGGAGCGGGCGGCGAGGGGCTAGGTTGTGTGGCGGTTATAGCAGGCCCATATATGAGCCAGAGCAACTGGGGCGGCTGCCAGGCCCATGAACTGAGGCCTTTAAATAGTTATAAATAAATAAATTATATCCAATTGTGATAACACATGTTTGTGTAAGCCTGGTGATAAGAGCTTTGTGTAGCTTAGTTCCTTGATGCCACGGGTCGAAGGCCCACAATTCAATTTATTTTTCTATTGTTTTTAATTTCTTTCTTTCTTTATGACTCGTACTTTAAACAAGACACTTATAATTTCTTTTTCTGTATCAATCAAGAATTTTATATTTCTCTAAATTTTTTTTTCTTAATTCATCAAGAAGATTAAATTTTTCGCTAAATTGTGTTTTGAAAACACATGTATAAAAATAAGACCTATATACAGTGTAACATATTTGCTAAATATTTTCTTCTATTCATTTTCTCATTTGGTAAATTACTTTAGAAGGACATTTCATTTTCTTTCTTATATTGTCATTTACAGTTGCACCCAATATATTTTGTATAAAAAAACGACATTCTCTCTCCTCTCTCCTCCTTCCTCTTTCCAAAACCTTATCCTTCATTGTTGAATTTTGAAGAGAGTTCCATTGGTTTTAATCGATGGAAATCCCTAATTCTTGTTTCTTTAAAGTTTTCTTTAAGGTTTATAATAATGTTTCCTTCTTTTGGGAGAAACTTTTCTCTCTCGAAAGAAAGGGTTTTCGATCTCCTTCGAAAGACAAGGATTTTTTAATTCTTTTCGAAAGAAAAGGTTTATCTCCTCTTTTCAAGGGAGAAATTTTTTAGTTTTGAATCCATGATATAGATCTAATGGATTGTTGTGAAATTATTTCGTTGGTGAAAAGGTTATCAAAACAGACTAATGAATTAGAAGAAAAACATCCTCTTAGCTACAAAGGATCTCTATATTGTCTCTCCAATAAGATTGTATTTTCCAGTGATATAAGTGGGAGATGTTTCACAGTCCAATATTTACTCGACGATCGTAGTTTTTATAAAGGAAAATTTTAGTTGATTCAATATTTTATGTATTTCATAACGTCGAATCTCTATTGTGTATATAAGATAATGGTGCAATTTTTTTATAATATTTCCATTTTAGGTAAATGCATATGTTGCATCTAAGAAGTAATGAAGTTCAGTACTACATAAAGAATAAATATTAGGAGACATTTGGTTCACATAGTGATATGGATGTAGTTGCAAATTTGATTCTTAATACCCTTTATTAAAACAATTGTTATTATTAGTAATAGATTTTTGTTTTAATATATACCTAAAGGTTTGATATAAATCATACCTACCTCCCTCCCCCCCCCCCCCCCCACCTAAACCCCAACCATGTGATGAGCTTATAGTGCGGGCTTAAAAATTAAAATATTTAGAGGAATAACTCAAATATTAAATACTTCCTCCATTAAATATTAATTGTAATTTTGCAATATTTTATATTTTACAAATAATATTTTATAGATAACACCCTATAATTGTAACTACGGAGTAATATTTAACGGAGGTACTAAAACATTTTGTATTATATCTCTCATATTCAATCCACGACTCTATACGCAAAACCACAAGTTATCATGCAACTTGTTAGTCTAGGGTTTGGCTACTCGAGTAGCCTTATACGAAGTAGAAATAATAATTTCTAGCCAAGCATATTATTAAAAATTACGTGAAATGCAGGCAAGATTTTCAGAGCACTAGAAGCTTGAATTTGGAATTTTATGGATCTAGACACACGAAAAAAATATAATCATATTCTTCAATGAGTATAACCTATATAAATTCAACTCACGTAAACAATTTTAGATACTACGTATTTATTTTGAGAAACATTAATTTAAAATTATATTCAAGTCAATAAAACAATGACGGTGATATCAACTTATTGGATTAAATGACTCAAAATATCAAATTTTTCCTTTGACTTTCATATATACAACATAAACAATATCATACCCTTTTTGAACAATTGAACAAGTCAAGCCATACAAACCAAAAATGTTTCCTCTATATAAAGGGTACCATTGCCGCTAAGAAAATGCAAGAAACCAATCTGCAATAACCACTTATACTAGCTTTATTTAACGACCCAACACAACCTTTCTAGCTAAAACAAGCTTGCACAATGAGCAATCTTTCAATTTTCTTTGTCTTCTGTTTCTTCGCTACTTTGTCTTATGCCATAGAGCTCGACTTCTGTGTTGGGGATCCCAGTCTTCCGAGAGGACCTCAAGGATATGCTTGCAAAGATTCTGCTAAAGTCACAACTGATGATTTTGTTTATACAGGTTTCCGTGGTGAGAAAACTCCCAATAATGTTTTCGGGAATAATGTGACATTGGCATTTTCAGATGTGTTCCCAGCATTTAATGGTTTAGGCATATCTATGGCCAGGTTAGACTTTGCTGTTGGAGGAGTAATCCCAGTACACTCCTATCGTACATCTGAAGTTCTTATTTTGGTTAAAGGTTCAATTATTGCAGGTTTTATTGATACCAACAACACCGCATACTATAAAAGATTAGAGGTTGGTGATGTGATGGTATTTCCACAAGCCATGCTTCACTTTCAAGTCAACGTTGGCAAAACTCCGGCTACCGCGTATGTTAGTTTGAATGGAGCAAATCCTGCACTACAACTCACTCCTACCGCCTTATTTGCGGGGAACTTACCTGCTGATATAGCCCAGCAAATCACACTTGTGCACAGCCAGATCTGGACTTATACCTGGCATCACGCCGACCTCAAATGCAAATACATCCTTGAACTCCCTCAATAATTGAATAAACTCATCCCCAAGCCCACCCAAAGCTATAATGCCCACACTGACTGTCCGATTTGGTTGATCGGGGTCGAGCACTATATCCTGGTGACTGCCGGCCGGCTGGGGTCGTAACTCTTCTGGTCGACCGACAGTCATTAGCTGCTATGTTTGCTCTATCTTGGCCGCCTTACGCTTCTGGTCGACCTGGTGTGTTGGGAGTGAGGTTCCTTCTTCTTTTGGCTCGGACGATTTTGGTCCGCGCGATGTAGGCTTAACCGCCAACTGATTACATTCCTTTGCCATCTTCTGACTTCCTTGGATTGTACCTATTTTCCCGTCCGTCCTCTCAAACTTTAGCAGCATTAGGTGAGGCACAATGACTGCTTTTGCTGCATTCAGCGTAAGACGACCGAGTATGAAATTATATCCAGTAAGCTCTTTCACAACCAAGAAGCGGACAACCATATCTCTTCCTTCCCCTTTTTGCCCAAATCGGACGGGTAAATCTATCCGGCCCACCGGGTGGATGACATTCCCCCCAAATCCGACCGACGGGTGAGTGATGTCTTGGAGAGCATCCTCTGGGAAGCTTAGATTTTTCAAGGTGGCCAGGCTGATGATATCAGCCGCGCTACCCGTGTCTATCAATATTCGTCCGACCTTCAGATTGGCTATTTTCATAATGAATACCATGGGATCATTGTGCAAGGCTTTGACCTCCCCCCGATCGGCCTCACTGATGATTACCTCGGGGAAGGGTTCAGCCTTCACTGAATCCATCTGCATCACCTTTCCCAGGTTCCGAGCATCCTGCTTGATCCCTCTCATAGTGGAACCACCTGAGGCAAATCCTCCTGATATCACGGCCACAAAGCCCGAATCAGTGATGTTGCCATCATCCTCTTTATCTTTGTTCTTATCATTCTTTTGTCTTTGCTCGGACGTGTTGTTTGTCCGTGTGTAAGTGAATTTGGACTTCATCACATATGAATTCAGCATGCCCTTCTCGGCCAATTTGTCCAGCAGTCTCTTCAAGTTGACACAATCATTTGTGTCATGTCCCACATCCTTGTGGTAATGACAATACTTGTTCTTGTTCCTATACTGAGCCGGGCCTCTCAGCGGCTGTGGCTTCTCAAACTCAAACTTATCCTTGATTTCCATCAAGATAGAATAACAGTCCTTGTTGAATTCAAACTAGGGCTCGTACGCCTTGACCTTCTTGGTTTTCTGCGGCTGGCCATCAGCCACCCAGACTTCTTTTCTCTTTTTTCCTTCTTTCTTTTGGCCGGCCGAGTCTTGCTGAGAAGATTTCTTCTCAGCCCCCTTGGCCGGCGCTTCTGCTTTTGTGAGCGAACAAAAGTCCGCCGCCTCAATATAAGCTTCGGCTTCCCGCAGAACACCTGCGTATGTCCGAATCTTTTTCCTTACCAAGTCAAATTTAAAACCATTGTGCCTTAATCCCCGGAGAAATTCAGAGTAAGCCATTTTGTCCGGCAGGTTATGAATTTGGGCTTTTTCTTGGTTAAATCGTTGGACGTACGAGCGTAAGCCCTCATTTTTTTCTTAGACGATTGTCGCCAAGTTAAGGCTAGTCTTTCGAGGTGGTATGTTGTATGAAAAATTTCCCACGAACAGCAAACTAAGAGTGGTAAAACAATTGATACAACCGGCCGGCAAACTGTTGAACCAGTCCTGTGCCACACCCTTCAGAGTGGCCGGGAAACATTTGCACCACGTAGCATCGTCTACACTTTGCAAGTACATCAGGTTCCTGTACGAGGTGATGTGCTCCTCTGGGTTGTCCGTGCCATCATAGGCTCCCACAAGTACACTCTTCACTTTTGGTGGCTGAGGGGCATTTAGGATATCTTGCGAAAACGGGGGCGGCTTATCTCCCAGAGTAAGTAGGCGCATCTGCCAATCAATGGGTTGCGGTTGCACGGACGGTCCAGTCAGATAGGGAGCTTGTCCGTACACCTGCCCATATGGCCCATATTGTACGTATGCCTAGGGGTTTGGCTGCATCAAGCCATTGAACCCCTGAGGTTGATATTGCAGTGATTGGGCCTGAACAGGAGTTGGAGCATGGAAGACTGGAATAGGAGTTGGGGTGCGAATTTCCTGACTTCCACTGGAGGTGGCCGTGTTGGTATGTTGGGAGAGAGAACGATGTGAAAAATCATCCGGCATAATTGGGGTTGAAGCCGTGTCCGAGTGGGCAACGCGTTCCCGCTGCTTATGCCTAAGATACTCTCTTGCGTCCTTCCATCGTCTGGACGGTTCAGGCTCTACTCTACGAGTTCGCCTACCCCTCCCCCCAACCGACTGCGTTTTTGCCAACAAGTCAGAGAAATTAGTCCGCGGTACTCTCCGGGACCTTCCAGTCGGCCTTCGAAATGGAGTATTTCCGGCGTCCGTTGCATGGACTGTTTTGCTGTGTGTCTTTCTTGGAGCCCTCTGTTCCTCTCTCCTGGGCGGCTGCCTAGAGGTAGAGGCTCCGTTTTCAATTTCTTTTCTGAGTTTGTTAAGCGCGGCCTTAAGAGAGGCTGCAGTAACAGGAGGATCATCAGCTTCTTCAAATGTGGCTATTAGAGGATCACTAGTACGGATCGTAGGGATTATATCCTCTACATGTCCATCCTCACCTGGATTAGGTGTCTGACCGTCTATCGCCATAACGTACGAGTATCCCCATAGACGGCGCTAAATGTTTCGGGTATTTTTTGGATTTCCTTGGATACTGGTCACGCTCTGCTGGCAATGAGTCGGTCCTACCTGCAAAACAACGAATATTCCGATCAACGGAATATTCGCCTCCGACGATCAAGTCAGTGATCAGAACGGAAAAAGGGCTAGAGAGAGAAAGTAGAGAGAAGTTGGAGCTATTTAATGCTCTGTGTTTTCAATTGTCTGCCTCCCCTCCCATCATAAATGATTGGGGTATTTATAGGGGTGGGATTTGTGCCCCTCTCTAGGGTTTATACC
The DNA here is from genome assembly GCA_024500155.1 of Chenopodium formosanum. Taxonomy (NCBI): domain Eukaryota; kingdom Viridiplantae; phylum Streptophyta; class Magnoliopsida; order Caryophyllales; family Amaranthaceae; genus Chenopodium; species Chenopodium formosanum. Next base: position 9,286,857 of record CM044877.1, read on the forward strand.
CTAGATTTGCGTGACGTGATTGGCTGCGCAATCAGCGATCGCCGCGTGCCCCTCTGGGGGCGCCATTTTGCGGCTTTTAGTGTCATCTCTCGGGATTTGAGCCCTGACGTTGTTAGGGCTTTTTGGCGTGCTGATTTTTAGAAGCATCTTCCCATGGTGACACGTGTCACCCTATGACTGGGCCACGTGTCACCATGGGATTGGCCTGAGACCTTAAGAACTCTGGATTGCGTGGCATCTTCCCGTGGTGACACGTGTCACCCCATAATTGGGCCACGTGTCATTGTGGGATTGGTCCACGTATACGAGGTATTTTTACCCTCAACAGGTAAGACTTAATGTCGTAAAGGTCACAAATTATAATTTACATTGGTTTTTTTTTTCTTTTCTTTTCTTTTTTTTAATCTAGAAGAGGAATAAAGCCAAATAAAGTAAAAATACAAACAACAAAATAAAAAAAATAAAAATAAAAATAAAAAACTATGTAACACACACAAATCTCCCTCTACGGAAATACTAGTATTATCCGTATAATTATATCGTAGAGACAGACTTAGGCGTATTACCGCCGCGTGATTACGCAAGGCTACTCAACTTACTAAAAATAACAATACTTTGCAGCGGAAACTCAAATACTCTTCTTTATTAATAATAACTATAATTGTAACCAATGTTATGAGTACTCAAAATAGATACAAGACCAAATTCCTAATTTAGTGAAAACCAATCCCGGGACTCCAATGCATCATTTATTGACTCCAACATGAAAATAAGCAACACTACTTACCATTACGGTAAACAGGGCGAACCAAAACAAATTAGAAATATGAGTTAGCAAAATATGCTAAGTACGATAAGTGCAAGATCATTAAACTCAATTTATTCGCAAACATGCTTTAAAACCAATTTCCAATAAATAATCCAATAATTCCAAACTCATGGTTTAAAACCAATTCTCAATAATTCTAATATCAATAATCAATAAAACCAATTCCAATTATTTAAAAACCAATTCCTCATATTAAAACTAATTCCTCTCCCAAGTGTGCACACCCCCCAAGCTAGTCTCCTTATGTTACAAGACTATTCTTGAGGAAAGACCCGGTCATGCAAAGTCCAAGGCCTTATCAATAAACCAAATCCGCATAGTGGGATTACCAACATGTTTATAAAGCATAAATAATAAATCATTGATTCAATAAATCCTCTTTTAAATCCAATAATTCAACCTTTAATGAAAACAATCCAAACTCCTTTTCAATAAATCCAACTTGCTTTCAAAATCAATCCTTTTTAAACATGAATAATAAATTAATTAATAAAAACATGTTATAAAAATCAATACTCCAATTCAATTATTAAAACCATCCTTTTAAACATACTTTTATTTCATAAACCATAATTCAAGTCAATTTAATTCAAGCAACATAAATCATTCAAACATTTTCATTCAAATTGCTCACTTTCAAGGTATCTAGCCACCTAACGTACCTTGATCTTCACTTAGCCAACAACACTTCAAAAGAACTCTCAAGTAGCTTGATCAAAAACACCCTACAAATAAATATAACCTTAATTAATATAAGGTTAACAAATAATCACAAATAATTAAATTAAACCCTCCCAACTATATGTACATGAACCTCTTAAATTAATTCAACATGAACATTATTAAAATATGATTTTATAACATTAAAACTACTCATAATAATTTCATATTAATCTCCCATAATAATAATAATAATAATTGAATAAAAGAAAAGGAGAACAAAAGAATTGGATTTGCGTAGGAAATAATAGGCAGAACTTTCAGTGACTATAACTCCTTCTATATAGCTCTAAATTGGGTTATTCTTGAGCCTAACCTCAAGGATTTTTTTATAGGAACAACTTTTTGGGAAACGTCACTACTCCAAAAACTGACCATAAGTGCCCGAAAATTGGTTTCAAAGATGAACGGGATGATTTGTGTAAAATTGAGGAGAAGAAAAGAAGAGAATTGGTGTGAAGAATGTGAGAGGTATGAAGGGGTATTTATAGGCTAGTATGAGCATGAATTATGGTAGGAAAATTTAGGAAGAATTATGGTAATTAGGGTTTAAGAGATTACTTGGAGAAGTGAGCAAAGATTTAAGGAAAGTTTTGATATTTGAAGGGATTGTGTATAATTGAATATGGAAGGTATGTATGTCATGAAAAATATTAAGAAAATTGGAATTACTTGGGGAATAATTAAGAAGAATGAATGACAAGAAAATATAATAATTGGATATCAAAAAGATGGAGAATTAGAATTATGGAAAATAGGAGATTTTAGGGAGATAATTAAAAATACAAATTACCAAAATATTTTCCCAAAATCTTTATGGGATGGCCGAAATTATTGATCTTTCCTAAGCTCATATTTTCGGCCTTCCTATTTAGTATTTAGGAATATATTTTGCTAGTTTAAAGGAATAAAAATAATTGTGTAAATAATATTTATTGTAATAAATAATTAAATAATAAAATACCAAATATTCACCAAATAATTTAACTAAATAAAAATCATATTTTCACATAGGAAAATCCGAAATTATTAGCTAATTAATTGGGATTTTTGGACCTATTAAAATAATAAAAAAATATAGCTTTTGCCTTAATTAAAATATCTGAAATATAAATAATCCGGTTTTTAAAATAGGATAAATGGATAATAAATCTTATCCAAAATAGTGATTAGTTTTCAAAATACTTTTGGCGCCAAAATTCAAATATCATTTTGGCTCCAAGATTTAAATAGTAAGTTGAATTACTAAAATACCCTTTTTAGAAAATAATAATTCATTAGGAAAATACGTATGAAAATACGGGGTATTACAAACTACCACAAAGAGGTAAAGCGTGGTAAAACTACACCCCTAAAGTCCTCTAAAATTCTACTAACCTTTCACTGAACTTGATTAAAATTTAGCTAACAATGCTTTCTCTCTCTAACATTCCTTTTCTCTCTCGAGAGAGTCATCAAGGATCTTCCACCTTGCCTAGGCAAGGTGGCCTTGGGAGCTCTAGTTAGAGGTCTAGTTTGCTTTCATCTCAAATTGTTTTTTCTTTACAGGTTTCAGCCTTCATGTTTTCTCCTTAGTCCTGTCTTGTTCATTTGTTCTTTTTGCTTTCTTTAGTTCATTTCCTCCTGCTTCTCTTTTTTCTTGTTCTCTTTTTCCTTTATGGATCTTTCTATTGTAGGTGACTCTGTCTTAGCATGTACTGCTATTGCAGACTTTAACATGACTGATCTTAGTCATGGAGCTGAACTTGCTTTGTTAAATCTAGGACATACTCCAGATAATCAAGATGCAATTCTCGCCAAAGATACTTCCATGATAGATAGTGATATAGCCTCAGTGCATGATCATGATCTTAATACTACGCCAGTAGTTCTTCCTATGACTTCAACTGAAGTTGGAGTTATAGCCAAACAAACCTTTAGGGAAGCAGTCAATTCTTCTTCTCAGTGGTTTTCAGAAGCAAGAAAAATTGTTGTTTCATCAACTGAATGGGATGATGAAGACTTTACTCCACCTGATCCAGCCAAGGTTGTTTCCTTTGGTAAAGACACCTTACAAAATCTCAGACAACCATGGAAGTTAACTTTAATGGGAAAGTGCTTGGGTATCTCTGTCCGACCTTCTTTTATCACTCAAAGAGTTAGGGCGATGTGGAGACCTAAATGATCTCTTGAGATTATTGATTTGGGGAAAGACATCTACCTATTTCGGTTTTCTATGATTGATGATTATGAAAGAGCTCTCTTAGGAGGTCCTTGGTTCATTCTCGATCATTACTTAATGATAACCAAATGGAAACCTAACTTTAGACCTTCCATGAATCCTTTTGATAGTATGACGGTTTGGATTAGGTTCCCCGAACTACCAGTCGAATACTATGATAAAGAGGCACTCTTTGATATTGCTAAGGTATCTAGGAAGCCTCTCTGAGTAGACTATGCTACTGATCATCTCACTCGTGCTAGATATGCAAGGGTCTATCTTGACATTGATCTTACTATACCTCTGATCTCTAAGGTTTGGGTAGGCAATAGTTGGTAGATTATAGAATATGAAAATATTCAATGTCTATGTTTCTCTTGTGGAAAAATTGGTCATACCAAGCAAAAATTTTCTCTCAAAGTTACTGATCCACATGTTCAACCCTCCTCCACTACACCTTTTTCAAAAGATGAACAAGTTTTGTAAAAAAAAACCCACTTCTCAACAAGACTTTTCAACAAATCCTACTAACTCCTTTGATTCAAGGGTCTTGGCTCCCCACCATACTTCAGATTATGGTCCTTGGACAATGGTGTCCAATAAAAGAAAAAATACCCCTCCTAAATCATCTAAGAAACAAACTCCTTCTACTATCCCAAAATCAAATATTAGCCCAAATTCTAAAGCCCAACTTATACACAAGCCCAGCCCAGTTTTATCTTCCAAGAAAAATAGTTCAGCTCCCAGTACTTCTTCTACTCCTACAACTTCTAATTCCTTCTCCTTGCTGGACCCCATCAAAGATACCACTAAAGATGAAAATAATAATATAACATTAAATAACAATGATCAGCTTCTCATCGAAATTGGAAAACAAAATCCCCAAAATCACTCTTCTATTCCTTCACACACTTCCCCTGGCCCTCAGAACCAATTCGCCACCTGGAAACCATGGAGTCGGCCTCAACCATGGCAATTGAAGCTTCTCCCACCAATTCTTGCCTTTTAAACTCCCTTTCTCAGCATCAAAACTCACAAAAAATTAAACACAACGAAACCCTAACCTTAAAAAATAACAACAATGGAGAAAAACAAAGGAAAACTCACTCCAATTTGATCACCTCGGAGATCGATCAAAACTTACCGCCGAACAACCCAGTCATCGCCGATACTTCCACCATCTCCCAACCTATCTCTGAACCGATCCCAACAGCTTCAGGGGACCCCAACTTCACCAGTAGCACCTGATCAACCTCTATCAATGAGACACCCCTTCACTCCCTTCCCGACACCACCGCCACCTCCTCCCTTCCCAAATCCACCACCGCCACCTCCTCACTTCCCAAATCCACCAACGCCCCCTCCTCACTTCCCCTTCAACAATTCTCTAACCCCAACCATGACTCCAGCCCAAATTCGAACTTTGGTTCAAACCCCACCATCATCGACGCCACTCTTACGGTCATCGATGGAGACTCCCCCAACCGTGGAGAAAATAGCAATGATGTACAACACCTTGATGCAAATCACGAAAATTATGAGCAGCAATGTTCCACCGCCACTCACAGCGACAACACCACCATCCACCACTACACCACCAACTCTCCGTCCATGGTATATGCAGCAAGTTCCATGGCCGAGTTACCTTCCCCACGACCTAGTTCCGCCTCTTGCAAACCCCCAAATCATCAATCTCTCGTCGAAAAACAGCGAACACGACCTCGAAAACCCAAATCACCTTATGAAAATCTTCAACGTCAAAAAAGGGGTTGTGGGACTTCAAATCGAAGTGAACTTTTGGGAAACCACGAACACAATAAGGGAACTCAACTCGATGGTATTTCCATTACAGATGCACGATGTAGTCTTGATGAATCGGGGCAACCAATGGAAGGAGTGGATCAAGTTTGATCCCTTATTCTCCATGGGAAATCCGGTACCTTCTTATCCTAATCTCGATATGAATATTGTCTTATGGAATGTAAGGGGGGCTAATAGGAATGATTTCATCCCACATGCATGGGAAGTTATTACTCCTCATAAGCCTAATATTTTTATTATCTTGGAAACTAAGAGTGATGGTACTCGTGCTAATCAAGTTGCTAATCTGCTTGGTTTTGATCGCTTTGAGTTTGTCAAACCTAATGGCCTTCGTGGGGGGATTTGGCTAATGTATAAGAGCTCTGTTGAATTAATTGATTATCATTCAAATGATTCTAGGAATTACTTTCATGCCCTTTTCAAATTTACTCCTGATAGTAAGGAGGTGTTGCTTACTGTTGTGCATGCACCTTCTTCCCTTTCTGAAAGACACAAGATTTGGAATGAGCTAAAAGCCTCGCTTTCCCCTGATGATACACCATGGATTTTCCTTGGTGATCTCAATGAGGTGACCAAACCCTCTGAGAAGTCTAGTGGGCTTCGTTTCAGACAGTCTCAATGTACTGACCTTAATCGCCTTGCTGAGGCAGCCTGCTTAGTGGATCTAGGATTTTCTGGCAATCCCTTCACTTGGCATAACGCTAGGAAAGGCTTGGAACTCATCCAGGAACGTTTGGATAGGGATTTGGGGAACCCAAGTTGGCTGAACACCTATCCCAATACTCAGGTAATTCATTTTGCTCATACCCATTCTGATCATTGTCCTATTATTATCTCTTTATTTGATAAACGCAATGGTGGTCCCTTCCCCTTTAGATGCAAGGCTGCTTGGTTAGAGCACCCTGAAAAGATTTCTTTATTAATAATTGGCATGTTCATGATTATGATTATTTAAAAGGAAGGCATGAATTTCTTCATAATATAAAAAATTGGAATCATGACGTTTTTGGCAATATCACTAACCAAAGGAAAAGATTGGTGGCTAGAATTAATGGAATCCAAATAGCTCTTTCTACTCATTATTCTTCCTTTCTTGTTAACCTGGAAAAGGATTTACTTTTTGAGCTTAATCATATTTATAAAATTGAGAGGATTATTTGGGCTCAAAAATCGGGTTTAGATTGGCAGAAAAATGCAGATTGCAATAGTAAATATTTTCACCTTTTAGCTAATGTTAAAAAAACTAGAAGCAAGGTTTTATCTCTTCAAGATAATGATGGAAATTGGATAAATGATAATGTCTGCTTCGTCAAAATGCTAGGGATTATTTTATTAATGTTTTTTCAAGTATTCCAATCAATGATTCCCTTCAAAAAAATTTATCATTTTCCAAAGGCTGTAGATTCTTCTTTATTTCATGGTCTTGATTTACCCCCTTTAATCGATGAGATTAAGCATGTTCTTTTTCAAATGGATCCAGTTAAATCCCCTGGACCAGATGGTCTTCAACCCATATTCTTTCAAAGAAATTGGAACTCTCTTAGTGCCTCTATAACTGCCTTTGTTGCTGACTGTTTCTCTAAGGCTGCTATCCCTCATTCCATTAATGACTATTACATCTCCCTTATCTCTAAGTGTGAGAATCCAACTACCATGAAAGATTTCAGACCGATAGGTCTTTGCAATACTATTTATAAAATTATCACTAAATGTATTTCAAATAGGTTGAAACCTTTTATGAATGATTTGATAAGCCCTTTTCAATATACTTTCATTCCTAATAGATCTATTGAAGAGAACATTATTATTATTAAAGAGGTTGCTCACCACTTTAATAAAGATTCCAAAAAAGCTATCTTAATGGCTCTCAAAATTGATCTATCCAAAGCCTTTGACAGTTTAGAATGGAGTTTTATCAAGGATACTCTTCTTGATATTAAGATCCCTACTAATCTTGTTAATCTTATTTTAAGCTGTATTTGTTCACCTTATATTTCTCTTCATCTCTGGAATGGTAAAATAACTGAATCCTTCTCCCCCTCTAGAGGTATCCGTCAAGGCGATCCTCTTTCTCCTTATATTTTTGTGCTATGTTTAGATAGGCTTTCTTCTATGATTCAATCTAAGGTTAATGATGGATCTTGGAAAGTTATAAAAATTGCTAAAGACATAAATATTTCTCACTTGTTATATGATGATGATGTTTTTCTTTTTGGAAAAGCAACTTCCACTAACATTGATGTTATGATGGAAGTTCTTCATCATTTCAAAAACATATTTGGTTTGTCCATTAATATTCAAAAGTCCTCTGTCATTTTTCCTAGGAAAATGAACTATAATGTGAGAAAATCTATTTGTGAGACTAGTCAAATCACTAATACCACCAATTTTTGGAAATACTTAGGTATTATAATTAGTCACAAACGTTTATCTCACCTAGATTATTTTCCTCTCCTCTCTAAAACTTGTGCTAGAATTAAAGCTTGGCAAGCTAAACTTCTAAATATGGCTGGCTGATGTACCTTTATTAAATCTGTTCTTAATTCTTACCCGATTTATGATATGAAAACTAACTTGTTGCCTATTAGTGTTCTTAATGACATTCAAAAGAGTTGTAAACAATTTCTTTGGAACCGTGTTAATAGATCTAGGTACATCCCTAGAACTAACTGGAAAGTTATTTGTGATCCTATGGCTAAAGGTGGCCTAGGCATTAGAGATTTAAGAAGATGAAATCTTGCTTTTATGGCTAAACTAGGATGGAAGATTTTAACTCAACCTTCTAAACTTTGGGTCCAAATTCTAACTAGTAAATATCTTAAATATAGTAATTTCCTAAATTACAACGTAAAAAAAATGACTCTATAATTTGGAAAGATATTCTAGCGGGAAGAGATATTCTTAAATACGGAATTATTATTAATATTGGAGATGGGGAGGACACATCTCTTTGGTTTCACCACTGGATTGATGACTGTCTCTTTATCTTCTCCCTAATGTCAGAATTCCTGACTCTAGAGGACATTGGCGTGTTTCTAACATCATTAGGAATAACTGCTGGTATTTAAATGATGTTTTACACCTAATTCCTCCTCATATCTGCACTCTTATTTTAGCCCACCCTCTCCCTAAACTCACCCAAGTTAAAGATAGATTAAAGTGGATCTTTGATAAACATGGCAGCTTCACTATAAAATCTGCCTACAACTCCAATCACCCCCCTTTTAATTTAAACACCAACTTCTTGCCAACTTTTTCTTGGAAGAATCTGTGGAAAATTAAAGCTCCCTACAAGTATAAAATGCTAGCTTGGAATTTGGTCAGGGATATTTTACCTTCTGGCTGCATCCTTAGAAAAAAATTTCATGCTTTGATCCTATTTGTATTCAATGTGAATATCCTTTAGAGGACTCTTTACATATTTTTAGAGAGTGCCCCAACTCTACAGCCTTCTGGTCCTTTGTTTTTGAAAAATTCAGTTACTTTTCTATAGATCTCCATAAGTTTTACAACTCTAATTTCCAAGATTGGTTAGCTTTAAATCTTAATGGTAATTCTGATTGGAGAACTATATTTTTAGTTGCTATCTGGCACTTATGGAAGGCCAGGAATATGGCTATCTTTGAGCACAAAATGTTATTCATCCAATCAACCTTTAACAAGTTCCTAGTGGACTATCTCTTTTGTCTTAAACTAAAGCAGGGACAGTTGGATTTGCCTTCATCTTCTGCTGCCCCATCAAGTAGAATGTGGGCCCCACCGCAAGCTGGTTACTACAAGCTTAACACAGATGGTTCATGGATGAGCTTTGATAATGCGGGAGGAGGAGGAGTAATTAGATGCTCTAAGGGTCTATGGCAAGAGGGTTTTGCCATCAATTTCAATGCTATGTCTGCTGCCTCTTCTGAGCTTCTAGCTATAATGGAAGGATTACTTATTGCCTGGAAAAGGAAGATTCAACTCCTCATTCTGGAAACTGATGCTGATGCCTTATTTAAGATTCGGATCTTGGAAATGTAATTAGAGATGTGGCATCTCTCTTTGATCGTGAGTGGATTGTCACCATCTTTCATGCCAAACGTGCTGTAAACTATGTGGCCGACAAACTTGCTATGTTCGGAAAGATCAGGGTGAAGAAAGGTGATAAAGAGACTTACTACTACCCCCCTGCTGAAGTCTTCGAAGCCTATGCCAATCAGATCCCTCCTTACCAGCTCCAGCTTAATCAATCTGATATGAAGCTTCCTGTCATTCCCTGGACAAATCACGCAATATGCAGGATGTATTTTGCTTATATTTACTTATATATGTAGTAACTTATAACTCTGTTAGCTCTACTTTCAGCTTTTATGATCATCTGTTTCAAGGTAGAACTGGGTTACTACTCATGCGCCATTCTACTTTGCTTTTGCTCGAGCGTTTAATTTCGCTCTAATATAATTTGCGTAAAAAAAAAAGATTAAAATCTAGCTGAGTGTTGAACGACACCATACTTGGTAAATCAATCTGTCGCACGGTTGTCTGGACGATAACATTGCTTGTTATAGGATTAAAAATATCTTGAATAAACTATTTTGACGTTATATTATATCTAATATGTATGTAGATCGAGTATAAGCCAATTTCTAAGGAGTATACACTTAATGACTTGATCTAGTATATTTATATTGTACTTGTATGAAACTATGATAAGTTGACAATTAACAATTATGCGAATTGAGATAATAAAAAAAATAGTCAACTTTGTGGGGATAAATTCTCAATATACAACTATATTGAATTTATATTTGAAAAGAAAAGACAAGTTAGAAGCAAAATATATATATATACAAATATATTAATTTTTGCCAAATTTTTGTATTTAATAACATTAAAAATTATAACAAGTTAGAAGCAAAGGATTATATATATACATGTTATATTTTCTTCAACTAGTTAGAAGCAAAGGATTATATTTATATTTTCTTCAACTATATTAATTTTTGCCAAATTTTTGTATTTAATAACATTAAAAATTATGCAATGGAGGATCAACATATACAAATATTTTATTTATATACATGATAATATTAAAGAGTTTGCCTCATCAAAAAAAAAAAAAAAAAAAAAAAAATTGTCAATCACTTGATGGGCCTTTTTATGTATGTAAGGAAGAAATATACAAAGTGAGGTTGGAGTAATACTCCATACAAATTTCTAGCCTTCTTGTTACGCATCATATGATCAATACTTAAGTGTTTATATATATTGACAGAGTTGCAATATTTAATGATAAGAATATATTATCGAATTTGGAATTTAATTATTAACATAAATGTATTAGTTAGATTTAAGAAAGTATCTTATAATATATTTCCCCCAAAAAAGGCCCCATAATCAATATATATTATAATAATTTGTTTCCCCAAAAAAAAACCTAATCAACGAATTTTTGTAAGGAACAATTTATAAAAAATATTAGTCATCTTCAACCTTATGCATTTTCAACATTCAACAATGGCACTATATGTATGTTCAACATTTAACAAGATTAATCATTAAAGTATATCAAAATTAATCACAAAATCACTTTAATTAATACTGAATATTCGAATATCCAAATATATTATTGCAACTCGATTGAATTATTTCTCAAAAACTACACTACTAGAATAAGCTCGTTTACCGATGGTAAGTACCGATGGCCATTAAAAGCCATCGGTAAAAATTTAATTTATCGATGGTTTTATCAAGCCATCGGTATTTTGAGAAATACCGATGGCTTAACCATCGGTATATTTTTTCCGATGCCTTCTATCCATCGGTAAATATTTTTGTAAAAAAAAGAAAATTAAATTTTTTTACCGATAGTCAAAAGCCATCGGTAAACAATAAATACCGATGGCTTTAGACTATCGGTATTTTACCGATGGCTAAAAGCCATCGGTAAATATTTTTTTTTTAAAAAAAAAAAAAAAAAAAAAACCGAAAAGGTCAGATAATTGAAATAAACCCTAAGGGACGCCCCAATCCCTTATTCTCTTCTTCTCAGCCGCTTCTTCTCTACTCTCCCTCCTCAATTCTCTTTCCTCCTCTCTTCTTTGTTCATCTCATTCCTCCTCTTCTTTCTCCTCTCATTCAAATATGTTCTCCTCTCTCTCATCTTTTCCTCATCTATTTCTCTCCTCCGTTTAGATTTGATCCGTGGGTTTTTTGTAAGTATTTTGATGGTATTTTAGTCTTTTTGATCAAATTCAACCATGAAAACTCTAGATCTGGAGTTTTATGGTCAAATTTGACCATTTAGACCTTAAGTAGATGAAATTCTACCATAATAATTTAAGGTACGCTCATTTTTAGTTGATTTCATGTTTATTTTCGTTATTTTTTTTTACAATTTCATGGGTTTTTTCGTTGATTTGTATTTTTAGTTGATTTTGTTCTTGATATGTGGTTGATTTCGTTTTTGGTAAGTGGTTGATTTTGTGGGTTGTTTTTAGTTGAAATTTGAATTTTGTTTTTGGTTGATTTTTATTTTTTTGCATGGTTGTTTTGTGTTTTGGGGCGGCGATGGATGGTGGTAGGGCGGTGTTTGTGGTGGCACTGGGTGGTGGTAGGGCAGTGTTTGTGGTGGCAGTGGGTGGTGGTGGTAATCGGGTGTTTGGTGCCGAAATGGGGTTAATTGGGGGTGAAATGGGTGGTGTTCTAGGCGGCAGTGGGTGGTGGTTGGTGATTTTGGGTATGGGGTGGGTAGGGGTAGGGGTAGGGGCAGGGGTATTTGGGGGGGGAGGGGTAATATTTTTTTTTTAATTTTTAAATAAAAATTACCGATGGTTTTTGCCATCGGTAAATCGAAAATACCGATGACTTTTAACCATCGGGAAAAAACACCGATGGCTTTTGCCATCGTTATTTTTACAAAATTCGACGTTGTCTTGCCATCGGTAAAGCCATCACATTACCGATGGTTTTTGGTCATCGGTATTTGGCTCATTTCTTGTAGTGCTAGAACTTTGAAGTTTATTTTAATCTAACTAATATTCGAATCACATTACTATAATTGATGAATAAATTAATTATTTCTACAATTGATGAATTGAATAATATAAATGATTATATACCGTAGTTAGGTTGATAAATTCATTGAAATAAATTTTTGGTTTAAGATGGAATAATGTTTAGGGATGAAGATGACATAGTTTAAGTTCAAGTCCAATTTTAATGTGAAAATGATTAAATCTGCTATTTTTTTTTTTTTTACTTTATTAAAAAAAATAAAAACATGTGTGTAAAAAGAATTATCTATTAACCAAACAAGTTCTTGATGACTGTTTAGCATAGGTGTTGAATTAGATGGCCAGGATTAGATAAATAAATATCAATGGTTCAGATTTAATTTCTTAGCGTAGTCGAACATAGTCGTCCGTAGTCGACGACTACACTAGAATTTTTAATAAAATGTGGGCCGGATTTGTTCAATGTAGGTGAAAAGCTGTGACGTGTTTAGAACATTGTCTTAGAAGCAAAATTTTCCCCGACTATGGTGCAATCGAAGATGGCGTTTCCCCCCAAGATTTAACACAGCGATCTCTCTTAATGTGCACTCAAAAAGAGAGATTAGGAACTCAAAATATGCTCAGAACTAAATTAGAGGAAAACTGAAATAATAGAGAAAGAGGAAGGAAATTGTTTTTTTTTTTTTTATATATATATATTTTGAAAAGCCACAAAAACTCAGTTTTTATAGAAGAAGAAAATCGTAACTGATGGAGAAAATCAAATCACTAAATAAATCGTGGGAGAAAAATCAAGGACAACTATAAACATTCAAAAAACCGAGTCAAAAGTTGTTGCGGGCTTCATAACTGAACGATCTTATAAAAACTGGAATGTCAGTTACGACTTGGCCCAAAAAGGTAGCCACACTGCGCAAGTGCCACAAACACAAATCGAACCGGCTGCACGACGGTGGTGGGGCGCGTGTGGGGATGCCCCCTTCTAGCCCACAACAATAGGGAAACTGCTTCAAACATCAAAGTACAAGCACACATATTTAAACCAAGTAAAACCTTCCTTATCCCATCAATGTAGGACAAAAAGTTTTTCTCCAAAAAATTAAAAGCTTCCTTTGCATTATTCTAACAAGAATCACCTGAAACCGAGAGGAGAGCTCTAATAACTTGAGCTATCCCTCGCTCTCATGTATTAATTTATATGAGAATGAAGGTTCTTGTTCTTAATTTTGGTTGTTCTTAATTTAATTTTTTTATGTCATACAAACTCCATCACTGTACTATTTTCTTGCAATCATAGTTTAATACTGTTAACTATACAATCAAGACAAAATTGGCTGAAACACCCTAAAGTATGGCTTAGGTGCACTGAGCATCGTTAACTTTGCGTAGTAGCCAAAACACCACCAACTATAGTGTTTGGTGCGACGCATGCCTTAAATGAAAATTTTAAGTCACTTATCTCATCGGAGGAAGTGAATTTTCACTTTCCAAAACAATTTAAAGAAATTGTGAAACATTTCTCATCCACTTGACACACGCGGATGCACCTCTTCCGATAAAATAAGTGGCCAAAAATTTTCATTTAAAGCACGCGTCGTAGCTTACAACACAATTATGCAAAGTTCAGGGTGCTCAGTAGTGTAGCTAAACCATACTTTAGGGTATTGTAGCCAATTTTGCCTACAATGAACGATTTTACGTTGTTATATAAACATCAAAATTACATGATCATTGAATGGTTACTACTATAATTTTTTTAGGTGTTACTACCAAATATATAAAAAGTCAAAACAAAGCGCCACTAATAATGATAATTTTCTTACTACATTTAAAACAATTAACGTTACTAAAAATAAAGATTTTCATATAACTTCCAATTTTATAATTCATATATAGTTTGGTCACATAATTCAATTTACAATATAATTCTACCCGATTTTACATATTTCTCCTAACTTTTATCTTTTAAATTAAAACATATTTCACTTAACTAGGAAAACCCTTATAAATTTACAATTTGTTGACAAAATTATTAATATATATATATATATATATATATATATATATATATATATAGAGAGAGAGAGAGAGAGAGAGAGAGAGAGAGAGAGAGGAGAGAGAGAGAGAGAGAGAGTAAATGTATGGTGAGTAAACAAATATGAAGCGTATTTTATACTAATAACTAATTTTTTAACTTATATATAAACACATTCAATGAAACTTAAGTTTAAATTCTTAATTATGCATGTTTGTAAAATCTGAAAATGCATCTGATTCAATTCTTAAATCCCCTGTTGAATCATAGTATAATCTTTATTTTGATAAACTATGTTAACAAAGTAACAAGTGGCTTGACATAAAAGGTTGAATTAGGCATGCAATTCCATAGAGACACATGTTAATGGATCAAAATGTTACCAAAATAATAAATTAAATTAAATTAGAAAAAAAAACAAAACAAAAACTTGAATATAAGACTAGACAACGGACACACTATTTTTGTCTTTTTGATGTTATATTATTTCTAATTTATTGATGGATATAAGCCAATTTCTATAGGGTATACTCTTGATCAAGTATATTTATTGTATGACAAGTTGACAACTATGTGAATCGGAAATAAATAAATAAATAAAAAGTCTACTCTCATACTCTGTGCATGCAGTCAATGTCGTAGGGCTGAATAATTGAATATCCCTAAGATACCAATATAATAATCTAATATCATATCATATCACTAATATCCTTCACTCCTCTCCCTTTTCTCTTCATCTCTACAATCTTGTTTTTTCCTCTTGATCTTAGTTGTGAATCTTTGTAGGGGCCTTCACTGGTGTTCTTGCCAATGGTAAGCCCCAAAATCCTTTAAATTGCTTTCAATAAACAAATCTCATCCTTGAAATGATGATTTTTCTCTTGAGTTTATTTTCTTTTTATGTTTCAATGGTAAGAGTTGAAGATCTAGGGTTTCATATTGTGTACAAGAATACGGAGGACCACATGAATATTTTCACTCAAACGACTATGCATCCGTGGATTTCAAGCCGAATCAGTGCGAACTCACAGATTGTATTGCTTCAGATAAAGTTTTTTATAAAGGCGATTGTTAATCAATTCTACGATGTATTTAGTTTTAAGGTGTGTACTTGTGCTGGAATTCTTGATTTCTAAAGAATTATATGTTAGTGTCGTTTGGCGATATTTTATTAATGAAATCCCTTTTTTCTTCTTGTCAAAAATAAAATAAAATAAAAAATAAAGCTGGACTTGCAGTTAGGCCACGAGACATTAGCACTTAGAATTTCAGTTTTTCGTCAGGTGTCGAGCCACAAACGCAACAAATAGGTATTATTATGACACATGTAATGCTAAGTGAGCGAATTTTAGATAGCTTTTCTCAAGATAAAAATGTCATATAGTGTTATTTTATTGATATACCTTTAATATTTCATATATACAACATTAATTATAACATTTAATAAATATCTTATAACTTAGTACTATTTTCATCATAAAATTCGTTTAAAAAATTTCTTTAAAATGAGATCCAGTAATGAAATATATTTTATTAAAAAATAGGAAATCGGTAAAGATAAGTTTTAGTCGGAAAAAATAATTTTAATTGGGTTAAAATACTTTCAGTTCATTAGAAATAATTTAAGTGCAATAAAAAAATATCAAGTTAATAATAACATATTTATCTATTTACAAATAAAACTACAAATTTAAAAGTACACTATTATATAAATAAGCGGTATGATATTGTATGTTTAAATACTTTACATTATCAAAAATGGATATATGATTGTATTTAAACTAAAAAGTTTAGGACAATCCGGTCATCGTTCAAGCAAAAAACTAGTATATATAAAGGGGAGTTTTTCCCGAGTTTTTAAAGTGCCACATAGAATTTTAACTTTTAAAAAAGTAATTATTAGAGTGCCATTGAAAATTAATTAAAACGGTACAATTGGATAATGCCACATTAGATTAGTTTTTTATAAAGCGCTACATAGGCTTATAATAATAAATAAAAAAAATTAAAAAAAAAACGCTATGTAGGATTAATGATTTTAAAATGCTACAATAGGATTATGTCACGTAAGATTAATTTTAGAGCGTCACATAGGAAAAAGATATATTTTAGCCAATGAAAAAAGAATTGCAATTTATTTTAATAAAAAATTTATATTTATTATAAAAATAAAATCAACGTGTTTTTTGTGTGGTTGGCCATATCGTGTGGCCGATTGAGACACACCTAAACACTGATCGAGTTAGTAACCCATAATCATCTGAGTAACCCTTGATCGATTGAGGTACCCTTGACCAACCAAGTAACTTCTGACCAATTAATCTCGATCGCAGAGTGTATGTGATCAGCCATGAAATATTGTGTGATAAAATATTATCTTTTTACATTTCGAATTTTATCTAAATAAGAAAAACAAAGTTAATATTCATCTTGCCATCAAAAAAAAAATTTAATAATTAATTTTATAATAAAAAAATTTGATTAGTAAGCAAACGAATATCACAAAGTTTATTAGACAAATATATAAGTATTTAGTAAAATATTTTATTTGAAAAAATACAAACAAATCATGTATCGCATCGGTTTCATCTAATACTACTAATAATTATTATTAAATAGATTATTATTATTATTATTATTATTATTATTATTATTATTATTTTTTTTTTTTTTAAGAGCTAGGAAAGCCAAATTAGAAGCCAAAAATGTAAGAATATAATTTACGCTTATGTAAGTAACTAACTAACTAGCTAAGTGCCAAAGTAAATTTTAAGCATGTAAAATTTTAAGAAAAAATATATATTTTACAAAAAATATATAAACATTAAATTATAAATTTCTAAGTAACCTTTAATTAAAAAAATCAAAGCAGTACATTCTCTTAAAAATTGTTATACAAATAAATTCAATAGAATATAATAAATGCAACCTTTGAGTCAATAATAAAATCATATACTTAAAAATCTTTGATTTTTATTAATCTAATATACTCAATAGAATATAATTTACGATAGTCAAAAAACGATTGATTATTGATGTCGTCTCGATCAAGTGACTAAACAAGTCTTAATAATCTAGAAAGAGAGCTGCCACGTAAACATGCAAACTCGGCAAAAATACAATCCACCCATCTACGTTACAAAAACCTATCTCTTTATTACATCCTTTATCCATCATTTGTAACACCTATTTCTAGTCTAGCCTTAAATATGAACACTCTTTCGGTTTTCGTTATCTTTTGTCTCTTAGCCTTTGTTTCACAAGCCATAGAACCCGACTCTTGTGTTGGGGATCCAGTCTTCCTAGACCTAAAGGATATGCTTGTAAAGATCCTCCTAAAGTTACAACTAATAATTTTGTTTATATATACAGGTTTTCGGGGTGAAAAAACTCCTAAGAATGTTTTTGGCAACAATGTGTCATTAGCATTTTCGGGTGTGTTTCCAGCCTTTAATAGTTTAGGCATATCTATGGCCAGGTTAGACTTTGCCGTAGAAGGAGTGATCCCAGTTAATTCCCACCGTACGTCAGAAGTTCTTATTTGGTAAAAGGTTCAATAATTGCTGGATTTATTGATACCAACAACACCATATACTATAACAGATTAGAGGTTGGTGATGTCATGGTTTTTCCACAAGCCATGCTTCACTTCCAAATCAATGTTGGTAAAAGTCCGGCTACTGCATTTGTTAGTTTGAACGGTGCAAATCCAGCACTACAACTCACTCCTACTTCCTTATTTGCTAGAAATTTACCTGTTGACATTGCCTAGAAAATAACACTCTTGAGTGATAAGGAAGTAATGCAGATGAAGCAAGTGTTCGGCACTGCGCGCTTGATATTCATCTTAAGCTACTCCTGTATTCTTTAAACTTATTTTTAAATTCTCAGTTTATCTAATTTCAATGCCAACATAATTGTTTTTGAAGTTTTTGGTAACAAAATAAAGGGTATACATATGCCCCTTGTATTACTTGTAGCGTATCCCTCTATTACATGTCTCCTAGTTAACTAATTTGTTGTATTTCATGAATCATGATTGTATGCTTCTTATATCATTATCAATATATAATTTGTATAAAATGTCATCTTTAAAATTGGCTTTTCACTTTTGACAACGTAATCAGAGTAAGCTCCTTTTTAAAAAATAAAAATTAGGACAGACTTGACACATTTAATTCATTCAATATGTGTTATCTAGGGTTCAAATTATTCATCAAAGTTTTTTTAAAATTTTGGCGCGGATTGATTTAATTTAATATAGTTGCTCGGCTAACATTTCCTTAAAAAAAAAAAAAAGACAAACTAAACATAGAATAAATCAAAGACATCAACAGATAATGATATCCAAAATCTTAAATGATGGTTGAATTGAATCCTAAGATCGATTTATATACTCTATCACGTCCCTTAGCTTTACATAGGAGCTCTTTGATCAGTTTAAAGTGTGGATGTGGCATAATCTCCCATATATTATGCCTAGTTGTAATACCATTTAAAGGGTCCTTGGAAGCTATATATCCATCGGAACTAGGTCGAAACTAGGTTGATCCTTTTCTTGTATAGTAGTGTTAAATATTGTTTATAGGCTAAGAGTCTAATTTTTTTTATTACAATATGGTTTTATGATAGAATCTCTTTGAACTTGTACACTAGATTATCCTTTAGTGATGGTGCGACCCAAACCCATATTTTAGGGCCTATTCTCATAAACTAAACTCACCTGAACTTAAATGAACTGAGCTGAACTAAACTGAACTGAACTGAATATTTTATAAGAGAAGGAAATTAGGAGCTGAACTGAACTAAATTGAACTGAAATGAGCTAAAATGAAAATAAACGTATGAGAACAGGCCCTAACATTGTATTAGAGTGATATCCACAATCATTTTGTTACATGCTTTTGGTATGAAGTTTTGTAAACTTTCTCTCTTGATGACAGATGTGGTCCATACCCATATATACAATAAACATTAACACCAAAATAAGAAAATGGAATAAATGAAACCACTACATAAAAAGTAGATGATTATTTTTTTAAACAGGAAAATACTTTTATTAATTAGTCATATGACATCTGCATTGATAATATACATATATAAACCACAAGTTTAGAGAAAATAACAGAACTCTGATAGTCAAAATCATAACTTTTTTGCAATTTTGGAATAGCTCATACTCCAACGCTAACTTCAAGCTTGTTAGTTGTAAGCATTGATTTCGATGTCTTTTTATCTTCTCAAGTAGAGCGTGCTAGCTAGACTTTTAAGTAGATGATTATTGAGGGATATATTTTGAGAATATTATAGAATATATTTTGTTCCCTATTTTATGGCTAGAATATCTTGTGATTATATTTTAGGTAGTTTCCTAATTCTATCATATTAGGGAATAACTTGTATTATATATTTTGATGAGAGTAATCAATGAAATTCAAGTTTTGAGGTTTTATACAATTTAGCATGGTATCAAGAGCAGGTTGAATTTCTTTCGTTTTTTTCTAAAATTCCTCAAATATGGCCGGAGATGATGTTCCTCCGCCACCCTTGCCGACTGAAATTAAACCCAATTCTCCTTTTTACCTTGGGTCGCAAGACATACCTGGGGATTTTATTACTCCTACACGACTCAAAACTGATAACTATGATGATTGGGCTTCGGATATGCAGACTACTTTGGAGGCAAGGCCTAAGTTCAGGTTCTTGGATGGTACAATCACGGCGCCTGTTCCTCCCTGTACTCCGTCGGATTGGACAACCATCAATGCGATGTTGATTTCGTGGATTACCAACACCATTGATCCGGAGTTACGATCGTCCCTTTCTAAATTTCGTGAAGCTAGGCCCTTATGGCAGCATTTAAAACGGAGGTTTGCTCAGACCAATGGCCCTAGAATTCAACAATTAAAATCTTCTATTGCTAAGTGCGAACAAACTCGTTCTATGTCAGTCTCGGTTTATTATGGAAAATTAAATGCTTTGTGGCAAGAATTAGATCATCACAAGCCTCTTATTTCTTGTTCTTGTTGTACGAAGTGTATTGCGGGTCAATTGCACGAAGCTAGGCGAGAACAATCAAAATTGCATGATTTTTTGATGGAGTTATATTCTGATTTTTATGCCTCGTTACACACTAATATATTGTCTCAAGACCCCCTTCTTAGCCTAGACCGTGCCTATCAATTAGTAGTGCAAGATGAGAGGGTTCGTACAGCCAAGCAGGAAGTCGAATCAAAGCCTGCTGAGGCTCTTGGGTTCGCTGTCCGTACAGCTGCTGGGCGTGGGTATGAGGGGACTGATCGTGGATGTGAGGGGTATGGAACCGTGTGTGCTAAGTGCAAAAAGGCGGGTCATGAAACTTTGAATTGTTGGTCGGATAAAATATGCAATTATTACAAAAAGAAAGGTCATGTGGAGGCTAAATTCTATGACCTTCATGGTAGACCTCCTCCGCGAGATGGCAGCCAAAGGGGGAAGTTTTCGGCTGGTCGTGGACAAGGCACAGTACGTGCTAATGCTGTTGCTTCTAATGACAATTCTTCTTCTCCTGGTCAAGTGTTCTCTAGCGAACAATGGAAAGCTATTACGAGATTGTTTGGTAATGCAAAAATTCCCGAAGACCGATTGAATGGTAAGTTTGATGATACTTCTTGGATTATTGACACAGGAGCAACGCATCATGTTACCGATGAAAAATCTTGGTTGTTTGACACCAAGAGTTTTGAATGTCCTGGTGGTTTGCCTAATGGTCAAACTGTGGTGGCTTCTTTGGTTGGTTCAGTTCGCTTGTCGAACAACATCACTCTTACAGGGGTTCTTTTTGTTCCTCAATTGAGTTGTAATTTGATTTATGTGTCTCAACTTGTTGATGAGCTTAATTACATTGTCCAATTTAACTCTTATATGTGAGCTATATAGGATCAAACGAAGGAGCTGATTGGAACGGGAGCTAGGAGAGACAGATTATATTATTTTTGCAATTCGGATTCAGTGCATCATGTTGGCATTGGTGAAGCAATCTCAAATTTGAAGTTGTGGCATCGTCGAATGGGACATTCTTCCGAGAAAGTAGTTAAGTTACTTCCTCATGTTAGTAGTAATAAATATTGTCTAGATAAGGGGTGTGAAGTATGTATGCGTGCTAAACATCCTAGAGACAAATTTCCTTTCAGTGATAGTAGGGCGTCTAGAATTTGTGAGAAAATACATTGTGATTTGTGGGGTCCATATTGACATGTTTCGTCGTGTGGAGCTCGTTATTTTTTTACTATTGTTGATGATTATTTGAGGGCAGTTTGGATTTATTTATTGGTCGATAAAACTGAAGTTTTTAGAATGTTCTTGGCTTTTGTTGCAATGGTTGATAGACAGTTTTCACAAACCATAAAAATTGTGCAAAGTGACAATGGTACTGAGTTTAATTGCTTGAATGATTTTTTTGTTGCGTCCGGAATTATTTTCCAAACCTCATGTGTCGGAACTCCACAACAAAATGGGAGGGTTGAGCGCAAACACAAACACATTCTTAATGTTGGGAGAGCTTTGCGATTTCAAGCAAATTTACCTATTTATTTTTGGGGAGAGTGTGTCCTTGTTGCTGCTCATCTTATTAACCGTACACCCACTCCTCTACTCCAAAATAAAACTCCCTTCAAAATTATTTTCATTAAAATCCCTTCTTTTGATGCAATCCTCACCTTTGGATGTTTGTGCTTTGCCCATAATCAGAAAACAAATTTAAATGGTGATAAATTTGCGAGTATGAGTAGGAAATGTGTGTTTTTGGGATATTCTTTTGGGAAGAAAGATTGGAAAGTGTATGACCTTGATTAGAAAGCTTTCTTTGTCTCTCGAGATGTGAATTTTGTTGAGGAGGTGTTTTCGTTTGCTACTCCGGAGGATGTGAATATTGTGCCTTCATCGTATGATAATGGAGAAATTCATGAGGATTTTTTGGGTTTTGAGGTTTTTGACGATGATGAGGTGAATTTTAATGGTGGTGAAGTGTTTTGGGAGGACGCTAGTGAGGTTGTCAACGAGCAGCAACCTGGCAGCACACATCTTGACCCATCCGTGGCTGCCAGAGAGGAGGGTACCCACAAAGCCCCTGCTGCCCAGCCAAGGCAGACCGCAATAGAGCAGTCCACCCACGACCAGAGGAGGGTACCCACGAAGCCCCTGCTGCCCAGCCAAGGCAGACCGCAATAGGGCAGTCCACCCACGGCCAGGCAGAGAGCTCCGTAAGCTCCTCGCGGCACACAACCATAGACCGCAGGGGGGTGAGGAGGGCTCTGTTTTACAGCACATTGAGCAGCAACAACAGTCCAAAATAAAGCAGCAACTCGAGCATAACGCCTTGGGTAAAGGTCATCGACATAAATTTCCTTTGGTAAAGCTTCGTGATTATGTGACTCACTCCGTTTTTGCTAATAATCCGTCTCCGTCCTCTCCGTTATCCAATCCTCCTTCAGGTACGCCTTACCCTTTAGCACATTATATAAATTGTGACATGTTTTCTGTGAATTATATTATCGCAAGTTTCTTGCAGCTGTTGTTCTGGGAAAGGATCCAAAATCCTTTAGAGAAGCCATGAAATCTAACGGTTGGCGTCGTTCTATGCAAGAAGAAATACGGGCATTGGAAGATAATGGGACTTGGACATTAGAGCATCTTCCTCCCGATAAGAGAGCACTAGGTAGTCAATGGGTATACAAGACATAATATTTGTCTAATGGTGATGTTGAACGTCTCAAGTCTCGTTTGGTTTTCTTTGGTAATCATCAACAAAAAGGCATTGATTATAGTGAGACCTTTGCTCTAGTTGCAAAAATGACTATTGTTCGTGCTTTCCTTGCTATAGCAATTGCTAAAAACTGTGAGCTTCAGTGGATGGATGTTTGTAATGCTTTCCTACATGGTGATCTAGAAGAAGAGGTGTACATGAAATTGCCTCCGGGCTTTGAGAGCTCGGATCCAAACTTGGTGTGTCGTTTGCGAAAGTCTTTGTATGGGTTGAAACAAGCTCTGAGATGTTGGTTTGCTAAACTCACTACGACTCTGAAAGGGTATGGTTTTATTCAATCTTACTCTGATTACTCTCTTTTTACATACACTAAAGGCACAGTTCAAATTAATGTCTTAGTCTATGTTGATGATCTTATTGTTTCTGGGAATGACTCCGCTGCATTTACTGTTTTCAAGGCTTATCTTTGTGATTGTTTCAAAATGAAGGACATTGGTCCTTTGAATTATTTTTTGGGTATTGAGGTTGCTCTTAGTAAAGCAGGTTTGTTTTTGTGTAAACGAAAATACACCTTGGATATTGTTTCTGAAGCAGGGTTGTTAGGTTCAAAACCAAGTGGCTTTCCGATTGAGCAGAACCACAAGCTTAGTCTTGCTAGTGGTGAGTTACTTGGGAATCCTGAGTCTTATCGTAGACTGGTAGGGCGGTTGATTTATCTCTCGGTTACTAGACCAGATTTGGCATATTCGGTTCATATTCTATCACATTTTATGCACGAACCTCGGATTGAGCATTGGGAAGCAGCTCTTAGGGTGGTTCGTTATTTAAAGGGTACCCCAGGACAGGGTATCTTGTTAAGTGCAGATAGTGACTTGACTTTGCAAGGTTGGTGTGATTCCGATTGGGCGGCGTGTCCTCTTACTCGTCGTTCGTTGACTGGTTGGCTAGTTTTTCTTGGTAAATCTCCTATTTCGTGGAAGACCAAAAAGCAACCCACGGTTTCTTTTTCCTCTTCTGAGGCTGAGTATCGTTGCATGGCTTCAACCACACATGAGTTGAAATGGTTGAAGGCTTTGCTTTTGAGTTTGGGTGTTCAACACCCTAAGGCGATCAAGTTGTTTTGCGATAATCAATCTGCTTTACATATAGCTCGAAATCCAGTTTTTCATGAACGAACAAAGCACATTGAGATTGATTGTCACATTGTTCGAGATGCTATTACAGAGGGCTTAATTGCTCCTTCCTATATTTCAACTAAGGAGCAACTTGCAGATATTTTTACTAAGGCACTTGGGAAGTCTCAGTTTGATCACTTTCTTTCCAAGTTGGGCATTTACAATCCTCATGCTCCAACTTGAGGGGGGTATTGAGGGATATATTTTGAGAATATTATAGGATATATTTTGTTCCCTATTTTATGGCTAGAATATCTTGTGATTATATTTTAGGTAGTTTCCTAATTCTATCATATTAGAGAATAACTTGTATTATATATTCTTATGAGAGTAATCAATGAAATTCAAGCTTTGAGGTTTTATACAATTTAGCAACATTGTACAGTGATATATTGATTATAAAGCTGATGACAAGACCTAAACCTGACCTAGACTATGTGAATCGAAATTACCTTCCCAATAATGAAAACCCTAAAAAGTATCTTATCCATAGGTTAGAATCAAAATTCCAAGAAATTGGAAAGAAGACTCTCCTAGAAGGATAGAACAAAGTAAGAAAACAAAAGGCTAAATTGAATCAAAGAATAAGGTTGGAAATAATTTAATTTTTGTAGAATTTAGATTATTTTAGGCACAAACGACAGCCGAAAAACTCTCAAAGAGGGAGATCAAAAAGAGTTGAGGAGACAAGCTTTAAGATAATTGTGGCTATCTAAACACCAAAAAATAATTAAACACTCACAATAATCGGTAACTAAAATGAAATTCAAATCTTAATGTGAACATCAATAATTGAAATTAAATATTATTACGGAGTAATATTTTGAGTTTAAGAAACTTATAATTTCTAGAAAGTAAATCCATAATACTTTCACTGCTCAATTCGTCATTTTAAAGTCATATAGAAATTGCTATATGGAATTGCTATACTTTCGCTTCAAGTTATTCTTCCTTCACTCTAGAAATTGCTATATGGATTATCTTCGTATTTGCTGGAACTTAGATAGCCGAATTGACCAAGTTAACGTGTATTAAACTAATTATTTTTTATTATTATTTTTTTTTTATTGCATACCAAATTACGAATTATATATGTTGAATCTTAGATTTTTTTTTTTTTTTTTTGGGGGGGGGGGGGGGGGGGGTTGATAGAAACTACAAGTGATGAGAATTGGCCTTTGAAATCCATGGAGTTGAGAGGAAAGCTCTAACCAATAATTGAGCTATATATCCCTCACTCTCTGATATTCAATTATTTAAAGAGTGCATTATCAATAAAGTATATAAAATATTTTGTGTTAGGGTAAATTTTATATATAAGTATATATATTGGGATAATTTTATTTATTTTAAGACTAACTTTTAAATATTTAAAAAAATATAGCTTAAAAGATTGTTATAATTAGCAAGTGACCCCGAAAAAGAAAACAATTACCCAAATTAATACATTATTATTGCAAAATCTCTTGTATGAAATTTGAAATATAGCATTGCTTGTTACAATGTCTACATATCTTGAATATAAGACCAGACATCAGGCAATAATGTTTAATAATTCTAGTCTCATACTCTCTCATGCATTTAGTCAACTTTGTTGGGCTGAATGCCGGTGAGAAATTAATAATACAGGTGGAAAAAAAAATTACTATTAAATGAAATAAATCATACGAAGAAATGAAGAATCATTCAAGAGGAAAGTCAAGCTAAATTACTACTGTAATAATAAATACTAAAAGAAAAAAAAAATTAAAAAAAAATTAAAAAAAATAAAAACATTCAAGCCTAAAAACTGGAAATGTTTTATTAATTTTTTTTTTTTTTTTTTTTTTGGGTGTACGAGAGGGGTACAGAGACCCCAAAAACTGGAAATGTTTTATTAATAATTACATAAAAGAAAATAATAACCCTACGTGTAATTTTGTCATGTAATCCTAATTTAATTACTTCGTATTTCATTAATTAATAGGTAATAATAATATATTACTCCTTGTGTTCTTGAATACTCAATATAGATTGACTAACATAATTACGTGTCAATATATATATTTTACTTTGCAATTATGTATTACTAGAAAGGAAAATTTGCAAATTGCAGCCCAATTTAACTTTTTCAACGGTTTACGTATCGAAAAATATTCGGTTAAGGTTTTAGGGGCCATTTAAGTTCTTAAAGAGCCGAATTGAGCTCGAAATTAGCAAAAAAAAAATAACTTAATTGAATATTTTTTCAAACCTAAATCGATGAAGTTTTGGGTTGCAATTTGCAATTTTTTTTAAATGCCTGCAATTTGTAATTTTTTTTTAAAAAAATGGCTGCAATTTGCAAAAGACTAACTATAAATGGTGCAATTTGCAAATTTTCCTAATAAAAATACGAGTATATACATTGTAGTAAAATAAATAGAGTAAAATTAATAAATGAACAATGGAAAAAATCAAACCGTTATAGACCAATATCATTCAGAAACGTAAGGGTTAAGTATTAATTACAGCCTTAAGGACAACGGTATATATCATTACTCTTAAATCTTAACTAGATCTTGCTAAAATCAATTAACTGTTCAATCAATAAAGAAAAAAAATAAAAATAAAAACTATAGATAAACAATTTCAACAGTTTTTATAAATGGAAACTTTGAGTCAATAGAATGATACTTAAAAAAATGGAATTGGTTAAACAAGTGGATCTCTCAAATAGTCAAATTCCTCTTAACATTATCGCATACATCATTTATTATTCTTTTAAGCCGCGTAAACTTGCATGCTCAGCCAATACTATATAAAGGGTGTCGATTGCCGCAATGAAAATACAATCAAACCATCAATACCACCTACCTCTTTACATCTCACATTTTATCCACCATTTGTACCACCTATTTCTAGCTTCTAACAAAATGAGAAATCTTTCGTTTTTCTTTGTCTTTTGTCTCCTATTGTCTCTCTCACATGCTATAGAACTCGACTTTTGTGTTGGAGATCTTAGTCTTCCTAGAGGACCCGAAGGATATGCTTGCAAAGATCCTGCTAAAGTCATAACTGATGATTTTGTTTACACAGGTTTTCGTGGTGAAAAAACACCCAATAACGTATTTGGGAACAATGTGACATTAGCATTTTCTGATGTGTTCCCGGCCTTTAATGGTTTAGGTATATCTATGGCCAGGTTAGACTTCGCTGTAGGAGGAGTGATCCCTGTACACTCCCATCGTACGTCAGAAGTTCTTCTTTTAGTGAAAGGTTCAATCATAGCAGGATTTATTGACACCAACAACACCGCATACTATAAAAGATTAGAGGTTGGTGATGTCATGGTGTTTCCACAGGCCATGCTTCACTTCCAAATTAACGTTGGTAAAACTCCAGCTACTGCCTATGTTAGTCTGAATGGTGCAAACCCTGCATTACAACTCACTCCTACCGCTTTATTTGCTGGGAATTTACCTGCTGACATTGCCCAGGATATTACACTTTTGAGTCGTAAGGAAGTTATGCGGATGAAGCGAATCTTTGGCACAGCTTGATAGCCATCTTTAGCTACTCCTGGGTTCCTAATACTTAATTATTTCTAAGCTCTCGATTTATTTCAATGTCCAACACAATTATTTATAAATTTGTGATAATAAAGGGTATATACATAGCCCACTTTACATGTTTCGTAACAACAAAGTAATTGTAAAATTCTATATTGTATACTTTTTATATGTTCTCGAGATTAATAAGTATATTTTATCGTTTCTTTATACTCCCTTCTTTGAATCTTTGATCTTATGTTAATGTGAGTCCACCCTTCATTTATGCGCTAAGAGATTGCCTTAAAGCTTGTGGATCGGAGTCTGGGATTTGATGCAATGCCCCCCTTGACTCGTACTGAATCTCCCCTATTCTAAGCAAACTAATGTATGGTTGGTGCACCCGGGTGCACCATGCGCATGGTGCACCCGGAAAGAACATTAGGTATATTTAAAAGAACATGGGCGAAAAAAATAAACATTATAGATATTTATAAAGAACGTGAGCATAATATGTTCTTTAAATTTGATTAATATGTTCTTTGAGTTTGAACTATATGTTCTTTATATTATACAATATGTTCTTTAATGTATGTACATTAAAAAAAAAAAAAATAATAAAAAAAAAAAAAAAAAAAAAAACAAAAAAAAAAAAAACAATCACCCGAGTAACTAGAAAAAAGAACATGTTTTTTACTGTATTATCATGTTCTTTTTGTAAAGACTTTATGTTATTTGGTTAGAGGTGATCAAAGTTAAACCGACCCGGCTTGATTTTGGACGGGTTTTGGGCAAAAAAATTTCACCCCCAAATTCGGTTAAATTTAAATTTTTGGGCGGGTTTGGGATTGCGTTATTATGCATTTTAGTTGATTTTTTATACGAACTCAACACGAAAAGCCCGCACGGCCGGACCATTTTGGGCACAAAAACTTCAGCCCAAAACTTGGCCCGACTCGAGAAGTGAGCTGATTTTTTAACCTTGGCCCGATTCGCTCAATGATCACCTATATCTTTGTCAAACACGAACATGTTCTTTTTTGTCAAATATAATGTTCTTTTTCAGTAAACACTTTATGTTCTTTGTAATGTCATGTTCTTGTCAAACACAAACATGTTCTTTTGTCAAACTCGGGTATGTTCTTTTTCAAAGACTAGCATGTTCTTTTTTTTTGCCCATGTTCTTTAAAATATGTCTAATGTTCTTTCCGGGTGCACTATACTATTTTCATAAGCAAACTTTGGAACTATATAATTGATATAACTAGTCTCCTAATATCAACAACGTAAATATAATTTTTGAAAAGTTTAATCAACATAATTTTTTTTTTTTTTTTTGAGGGAAACATAAAATAATTAATTTTTGAGAAACTATGAAATAATAATAAAAATTATACACTACCTCCGTTAACTATTATTTACAACAAAGGGGTATTGTTTGTAAGATATAAACTATTCCTTTGTTGCAAATAATAGTTAACGGAGGTAGTAAATGAAACAAAAAAATTTGATAAATAAAAAAAAGCTGATAATACTATTTTATACGAAAAATATAATAAAATAATTTTATTATTTGAAGATAAATATGTCAATTATGAACCATATAATTATTAAAATATTATTACAGTCATATTTCAAACGACTATTATAAAATTTCAAAAACATGATATGTATAGCCACTATTAATACTATAACTAACTATATATACTAAAAGACACACCAGCAATGACACATGTCATCTCCTGGTATATCCTTATTTTTTTTTTCTATTAGGTAACAATATAATTTATTTAAGAAACAAATTAAATCTTCCTACATATAAGTAATAATTACATATAAAGTATTATACAATATTTGATGTAGCATTCCAATAATAAAAAAAAAAAAAAAAAATAACATTTTGACAACTATAAACTTAAGAATTAAAAAAAATGTTCTTAACTTAATTTGTGTTGAAACCCATTGTAACCCACTTGTG
Source organism: Chenopodium formosanum (assembly GCA_024500155.1). Classification (NCBI taxonomy): domain Eukaryota; kingdom Viridiplantae; phylum Streptophyta; class Magnoliopsida; order Caryophyllales; family Amaranthaceae; genus Chenopodium; species Chenopodium formosanum. Next base: position 9,316,862 of record CM044877.1, read on the forward strand.
AGTGTCCCACATTGGAGAAAGAGGAGAGGTGGTTCCACTTTATAAGGTAGAGGAGTTACTCCTACTATTGCCAATTGGTTTTAGTGTGGAAGCTCCAAAGCCTTGTTCGTGGACCAAACTCTTCTCCTCCTTGTTCGGGTAGCCCAGACCCATTTTCATGTTGTTTCGAAATTTATCATGGTATCAGAGCCCAGGTTTGTTGGGCCGTTCATAACTGGGTATTTGTCAAGCCACTGGTTTAGAGGGCTCTATTGGATGTTCATTCCCAATGAGGATTATATTGTACCTTCTGGTGTGCTCTAGGTTCTAAGGACACTCACAAGTGAGGGGGAGTGTTGAAACCCATTGTAGCCCACTTGTGAGTGTCCCACATTGGAGAAAGAGGAGAGGTGGTTCCACTTTATAAGGTAGAGGAGTTACGCCTACTATTGCCAATTGATTTAAGTGTGGAAGCTCCAAAGCCTTGTTTGTGGACCAAACTCTTCTCCTCCTTGTTCGGGTAGCCCATGCCCATTTTCATGTTGTTTCGAAATTTATCAATTTGTGAGATACATACTTTGTTTTTTTCTTAGGAAAGACATATTATGTACTAGATATGTTTAATATAACAAGATTGTATATTATTTTCTTGATTTAATTTTATTTAATTATGCAATACAAGTTACAAGCTTAAATAATGAAATACGATATCTAATGATACTTTAGTTTATGATTAGAATTTAATATGAACATAACATACAAAAGTTAAAAAAAAATAAAAATAAAATAAAATGTTAATTTTAAAAAAATTATTGAAAATTACCATACATGGCACTAGATCTAACTTAATTCTCTTGAAAATTTGGACAAGAAGGAATAACTTTGAAAGAATGAATGTAGGTTGTTTAATTATCCCGTATAACGTATGCATGGATTTGCTCTAAGAGCGAGCGAGGAGGGCTAGTCTTAAAGCTGCAAACCTGCAAGGGAAGAGGGATCAAGTGCATGAAGCTAAACATGTTATCGTATACTAGAGATTAGAAAATATGTTTTTATCTAAGAACTTTTGTAATATAATACCTAATTTAGACTTGACTAATTATGTGCATAGACAAGCATAACAATTAATGTCTTTAGAATCGCGATTCTATTTTGAATCGGAAGTACCTAGAGTGGAATCAAATTGTAGGATCGACTATTTGAAGAGATCGCAAAATCTTTACGAGTATGGAAGTCGTAATATTTCAATGCAGAGACGGTTGTCAAAGATAATACCAAATTTTTTTTGTATAATGTAAGGTGACATGGTCAATTGAAGGACAATGTCAAAGAGAGTTAATGGAGAGATGTGCTCCATTGAAGGTAATTTGGTGAATATGTTCATCAACAAGATTGATTAATTAATGAGAAGTGCATCAATAAAAAATGTCGAGGTTTATTTTGTACGGAGAGAAGTGCTCCGAGAATATCATGTTGATGATAATGTGCATCAGTAAAATTGTGTAGGTGATGAGATGTGCATCACAAAATGTTGTAAAAGCAAAAGTAAATTTTGTTGAGGTCAAGCGTGAAGATCGAATAGGTAATTGTATTCCAATTTGAAGCAAGGGGGTGTGTTGGAATATTTGCTTCAAATAAATTGTTAGTGTTAGTTAACTCCTAATATATAGGAATATGCATGCTCTACTAAGTATTAGTTTGTGTTAGTGGAGTCATACTATTAGTGGGGTAATTTAGTGGTTAATGTTAGTATGAACAATAATTATGAGATCATCATGTTCTTTTTTTTTTTTAGGAAAATAAAACTGCTTTCTCATTCAAATAAAACAGATAATAATAGCCTTTATATAGGCAGAAAACTAATACTAATAAGCCTAATCTTAAGCTAACAACTTCCTAACTAGTGCCAAAAATATTGGAAACATGAATAAGTTAGTGGGAAATCATATATACCAGGATTTACTCCACTACACCATACAAACTTACTAATTCTAACTACGTTACAATAGTACCGAACTGCTACTATTATTTAGGATAATAACTAACCAGTAACAATTGACTTAATTAATAACTATTAACATTTTGAAGCATATATTCTTATGAGCAACTCCAATGGTTGTAGCTAGAGATTTGTTTGCAATTTCAATAATTTCCTAGCTACTAGATTGATCATTGGAGCTAGAAAAGTTAATTAGCTTGGCTAAGCAAATTAGCTTTGCCGGATTCCTACAAGGAAAACGGTTGGCGTACCTGGAAAATTAAAATCTGCAACACCAAAATCAACGACATGTAGGTTATTGGATTAACAATAGATGGACAGTGTTTTTTTTTTTTTCTTGGTTTTAGTAGTATTGCCTTAAACTATGAAAATTTATGCTCTACAAATTGATCTAGTACGTGCAATTTGGTGGAAGTTTTCAATTGAAGTTTTTTTTGTTTTTTTTAAATTAATTTATTATTTTTTTTAATGGTAAATCAATGTGATAGGAGCTACTATCATGGCCTACGTAGATTTTTGTCGTCGGATTAATGTTCAATACACAATGAAAAATGAATGTATTATGTACTCCCTTCGTGTTTATTTAAGTGTTACATTTTGACCGGCACATAGTTTAAGGTAATTTAATTGACTTGAATAAAATAAGAGGTAAGTGGGGTAGTTGGAGTATTAAGAAATTGTAAAAGAAAGATAATAACGTTAATAGTTTATTGAAAAGTAATGAATGTGAGAGGAAATATACATAAAAAAAAAAGGTAGTAGTAGATTTGGGTTGGGACCATGAGAGGAGAGAAATACAATATTTTAATGTAGTTTTTTGCCAAAATAGAAAGTGTAACACTTATTAAAACACAGCCGAATTTGATAAGTGTAACACTTAAAAAAACACGGAGGGAGTAATTGGAAATTAATCACCATTATTCATTGTTAAATTTTTTAGAAAATATGAAATGGGTCTGAGAAACCCAAAAAAAGGAGGAAAGTTTGATCCACTATTAGGGACTTCCATATTAAAATCAATTCGCAAAAGTAGTAGTAAATCCTCTACCTTATAAAATGGAACCAACTCTCCTTTTTCTCCAATATAGTTCACTAACAAATAGGTTATAATGGGTTTCAACATTCATCTAATGATTTTACATAAACAAAGTTATTTACAAGATATAACTTCTTAATGATTGGATGAAAGTTTCAGTTATTCAAACTTTGAACGATTACAAAGATCTGGTATTGGTCAGGCCTTCCTCCATATATTACGCAAAAGAATTTCTTGAAAATAATCAGTAGTGATCAAATACAGCTCGATAGTTAGACTAAGTTAATTGCAATAAAAAAATGTTGATTTGATCAATTAAAGGAAATTGTCAACATTGATACTGATGTTTAGAAAATTACATTTAACCGGATTTCTTTCATATATACTTCTATTGTTTTTTTAGATAAGGAGAAAGTGTTTAATGGAACCGGAATCTATCATAAGTTAAACGAAACAATAACAAAAAAGGGGAAAAAAAAAAAAAAAAAAAAAAAAAAAGTATAATTAGTAGATAATCAGGGCAAGTTTTGGCCATGTGCTCAGTAGAATGGAAATCTAAATATCAAACTGACTTGGAATACATGGTTACCAGCCTATTACAGTCTCTGAGAGTCTAACATAGGCCATATTGAGAGTAACTTTAATTGTTCAAAAGGTGATTTTTTCCTTTTGATTTGTTTTTTGAATAACATGTAAATTACCACTCAAAAACATACATGTTTTGAAATTACCACCCCGTTTAATATTTTATTTTAATTTATCACCCTTTAAATTAAAAACACATTTATTTTCTCACCTTATTTAAAAATTTGGTGGTTTTTTAGTCAATGGACCCCACCTAATGGCTATGTTGAGCCTTTATAATGTTTTTCCTCTCGATTTATTTTCTTTAAACCGCTCCCAAATTCAATTCGCCATTTCTTTACCAATTTCCATTCTCACATATATACACATTGGAGTAAAATATATTTTTTAAAAAATATAACCAATGAAGTATGAATCATTAGCTTTCCAAAAAAAAAAAAAAAAAAACAAGTATGAATCACTAAGTAACCTTTAAAGGGTAATACTATATGTAGCATTAAGAGTTATATATAAGCATTAAATACACTCTTGAAAATTGTATAAAATTAGGAATTCATGACAAAAACACACGTAAATCAGTATAGTTTGTGTTTATATTTGGCAAAAGCTAATGAGCGCCCCCGGGGACCAGGACGTTAGATAAGAGAATGAAAGTGCAAATATTAGAGTAAAATTATCATTAATTACACCGAACGACGCGTGATTTTGTCATGAATTCCTAACTTAATACCATTTTAACCAATACAATTTGTCCTTATCAAACACCATGGGATGCTCGTTAGCAAGATCCTTTATATTTTTATGATTTCTTAACTTTTTACGATTTTCAAATGTTAATTTAATAGTTATATGTAGCCATTAGGGCTATGTGTAACATTTTTCTTAATTAAAAAACAAAGCAGTACATTCTTAAAAATTCTTAACAAATAAATTCAATAGAATATAATAAATGCAACCATTAAGTCATTAAAATCATACACTTAAAAATCATTGATTTTGATTAATCTAATAAATTCAATAGAATATAATTTACGCATAGCCTATAAATGATTGATGTCGTCTCGATCAAGTGACTGAACAAGTCTTAATAATCTAGAAAGAGAGCTGCCACGTAAACATGCAAACTCGGCAAAGTTCTATAAAAAGGTGTCATTTGCCATAAAGAAAATACAATCAACCCATCTACATTACAAAAACTTCTCTCTTTATTACATCCTTTATCCATCATTTTTGTAACACCTATTTCTAGCTTACAATATGAACACTCTTTCGGTTTTCCTTATCTTTTGTCTCTTAGCCTTTGTCTCACAAGCCATAGAATTCGATTTTTGTGTTGGGGATCTTAGTCTTCCTAGAGGACCTGAAGGATATGCTTGTAAAGATCCTGCTAAAGTTACAACTAATGATTTTGTTTATACTGGTTTCCGTGGTGAAAAAATTCCTAATAATGTTTTTGGCAACAATGTGACATTAGCATTTTCGGATGCGTTTCCAGCCTTTAATGGTTTAGGAATATCTATGGCCAGGTTAGACTTTGCCGTAGGAGGAGTGATCCCAGTACATTCCCACCGTACGTCAGAAGTTCTTATTTTGGTAAAAGGTTCAATAATTGCTGGATTTATTAATACCAACAACACCGCATACTATAAAAGATTAGAGGTTGGTGATGTCATGATTTTCCCACAAGCCATGCTTCACTTCCAAATCAATGTTGGTAAAACTCCGGCAATTGCATTTGTTAGTTTGAATGGTGCAAATCCAGGAATACAACTCACTCCTACCTCCTTATTTGCTGGAAACTTACCAGCCGACATTGTCCAGAAAATCACACTCTTGAGTGGTAAGGAAGTAATTCGGATGAAGCAATTGTTCGGCACTGCTTAATATTCATCTTAAGCTACTCCTGCATTCTATATACTTATTTATAAGCTCTCGGTTTATTTAATTTCAGTGCCCAACATAATTTTTTTAAAAGTTTTTGGTAACAAATAAAGGGTATACATATGCCCCTTGTATTACTTGTAGCATATCCCTCTATTACATGTCTCGTAGTTAACTATTTGTTGTAATTCATGAATCATGATTGTATGATTCTTATATCATTATTAATATAATTTGTATAAAATATTATCTTTAAACTTCTTCCAATCCCTTTCTTTTCACGATGTTTAATAAATGGCTTTTCACGGTTGACAACTAATTAGATTAAAGTCCTTTTAAAAAAGAAAAAATTGCAAATTGCATCCATTTAAAGTTTGTATTTTGTAAATTGTAGCCATTTAAATTTTTTTTTGCAAATTGCAGCCCAAAAGTTTGTATAAATTGTAAATTGCAGTTCGATCCAATTTTTTCATCGGTTTACATGTTGAAAAATCTTCGGTTAAGGTTTTAGGGGTCATTTTAGCCCCTGAGGCCCCGAATTAAGCTCGGAATTAGCAAAAAAATAACGTAAGTATCTCATATGAACTTAACTGAACTGAACTTATATGAGATACTTACATTATTTTTTTGCTCGGAATTTCAGTTCATATGAGAATATGAGATACTTACGTTATTTTTCAGTAAACTGAACTTATTTTTGCTCGGAATCTCATAGCAAAAAATTAACGTAAGTAGCTCGGAATTTTACTGAACTGAACTTATTTTTACTGAACTTATAATTCACCTTAAAAAAATAAGCTCGGAGTTCAGTAAAAATAAGTTCAGTTCAGTAAAATTAATTTCAGTTCAGTAAAAATAAGTTCAGTTCAGTAAAATTCAGTTTTCTTAAAGAAGAATTATAATAGAAAATCAGCAAAAATAATTTCAGTTCAGTAAAAATAATTGAAGTTCAGTAAAAATAAGTTTAGTTCAGTAAAAATAATTTCAGTTCAGCAAAATTAAGGTGAATCAAACAGGGCCTTAGATAGCCGAATTGACCAAGTTAACGTGTATAATACAAACTAAATTATTTTTTTTATTGCGTACAAAATCACGGAGTTATATATGTTCAATCATTGAGATTTTTTTTTTTTTTTTTTTTTTTTTTTTTTTTTTGGAAGAAACTACAAGATCAAGTTATAACCAATAATTGAGCTATATATCTCTCACTCTCTTAATTTCAATTATTTAAAGAGTGTATTATCAATAAAGTATATAAAAGATTTTTTTTTTTTTTTTTTTTTTTGTATTAGGGTGTTTATATATATATATATATATATATATATATATATATATATATATATATATATATATATATATATATATATTTATTGGGGTAACTATTATTCATTACAAGATTAACTTTTAATTATTAAAAAAATGCAACTTAAAAGATTGTTATACTCCCTCCTTCCCCTTTTGATAGTCCCTTATGGGCAAAATTTAGTCCCAAAATGATCACCCCATTTGCTTTTCCCAACAACCACTAATATTAATTTTTTACCAAAATTCCCTCCAATTTGCAACAATATTTGTGCAAATTTTTATTTTATTTTTTTATGTACTTTTATTACTTTCTCTCTCTACTTTTTTACATATCCAATGTTAAATTACTTTTTCAATGTACTTTTAGTCTTTTACTATTCTTATTTGTGTTTATGAATTCCCGTAAAAAAAGCTCATAAGGGAATATCAAAAGGGGACGGGGGGAGTAATTACCAAGTGACCTCCAAGAAAACAGCTAGCCAAATTAATACATTATTATTGCATAATCTCTCGTACGTCAGACAGTTTTTTTTTTTTTTTTTTTTTAATAATCTGGTGAATCTAGTCTCATACTCTCATGCATTTTTAGTCAACCTTGTGGGGCTTAATGCCGGTGACAAATTGATAATACAGAAAAAAATACTGTTAAATGATTTAAGGCATACGAAGCATCTTTCAAGAGGAAAGTCAAGCAACATTACCAATATTGTACTAGCACTGTTACGGATATAGTTTAAGTATAATACTTTAATAATAAATACCAAAAAAATACATTCAAGCCTAAAAACTGAAAATGTTTTATTAATAATTACTTAAATTAACCCTATGTTAAATTTTGTATTGTAGCCGTAGTTTAATAGGTAATAATATATTACACCCTGTGTTCTTGAATACTCATTATAAATTGATTAACATAAATGCAATATATATATAAGTATCTCATTTTACGTAATAAAAATGTATTGGTTTATGGGCAATTATTTTTTCCTTAAAAACGAGGCACTTACGTTATTTTTTTGCTAATTTTCTACAAAAATTACGAGTATATACATTGTAGTAAGATAAATGTAGTAAAATTTTAAAAAATGAAGTATGCCAAAATCAAACCGATATGAACCAATAGCATTCAGAAACGTAAGGGTTACGTATTAACTACAGCGTTAAGGACGACGGTATATATCATTACACATTTACACTTAATTAAATCTTGCAAAAATCTATTAAACCTGTTCAACCAACGAAGAAATATATATATATATATATATATATATATATATATATATATATATATATATATATATATATATATATATATATATATATTAATAAACAATTTCAACGGTTTTTATAAATGGAAACTTTGAGTCAATAAAATGATACTTAAAAAAATTGAATTGGTTTTACAAGTGGATCTCTCAAATAGTCAAATTCCTCTTAACATTATCGCATACATCATTTATTATTCTTTTAAGCCGCGTAAACTTGCATGCTCAGCCAATACTATATAAAGGGTGTCGATTGCCGCAAAGAAAATACAATCAAACCATCTTAACCACCTACCTCTTTACTTCTCTCATTTTATCCACCATTTGTACCACCTATTTCTAGCTTCTAACAAAATGAGAAATCTTTCGTTTTTCTTTGTCTTTTGTCTCCTATCGTCTCTCTCACATGCTATAGAACTCGACTTTTGTGTTGGAGATCTTAGTCTTCCTAGAGGGCCAAAAGGATATGCTTGCAAAGATCCTGCTGTAGTCACAACTGATGATTTTGTTTACACAGGTTTCCGTGGTGAAAAAACACCCAATAACGTATTTGGGAACAATGTGACACTAGCATTTTCTGATGTGTTCCCGGCCTTTAATGGTTTAGGTATATCTATGGCCAGGTTAGACTTTGCTGTAGGAGGAGTGATCCCAGTACACTCCCATCGTACGTCAGAAGTTCTTCTTTTAGTGAAAGGTTCAATCATAGCAGGATTTATTGACACCAACAACACCGCATACTATAAAAGATTAGAGGTTGGTGATGTCATGGTGTTTCCACAGGCCATGCTTCACTTCCAAATTAACGTTGGTAAAACTCCGGCTACTGCCTATGTTAGTCTGAATGGTGCAAACCCTGCATTACAACTCACTCCTACCGCTTTATTTGCTGGGAATTTACCTGCTGACATTGCCCAGGATATTACACTTTTGAGTCGTAGGGAAGTTATGCGGATGAAGCGAATCTTTGGCACAGCTTGATATCCATCTTTAGCTACTCCTGGGCTCTTAATACTTATTTCTAAGCTCTCGATTTATTTCAATGTCCAACACAATTATTCATAAATTTGTGATAATAAAGGGTACATACATATCCCACTTTACATGTTTTGTAACAACAAAGTAATTGTAAAATTTTATATTTTATACTTCTAATTATATGTTCTCAAGATTAATAAGTATAATTTATCTTTTCTTTATACTCCCTTCTTGAATTTTTGATCTTATGTTAGTCTGTCTCTATCGCGTATAAAATATGCATGGATATCGTTATCTGTTGATGTCTTTTGATTTATTTCCTTAAGAATGTAGGTCAACGTATGCATTTAATGTATGCTTTTCACTTTTGACAACGTAATTAGATAAAGGTCCTTTTTTAAAAAATATAAATTAAGGCCAGACTTGGCGCATTTAATTCATTGGATCAATATGTGTTATATAGGGTTCAAATTATTCCTCTAAGTTTTTATTTAATTTTGGCGGGGATTAATTTAATTTAATAAAATTGCTCGGCTAACATTTCCTAAAAAAAATAAAAAAAAGACAAACTTAATCTCTTTTTATTTTTTTTATTTTTTTTTTTAGAAAAAAACAAAACATAGAATAAATCAAAGACATCAACAGATAACGATATCCAAAATCTTAAATGATGGTTGAATTGAATCCTAAGATCGATTTATATACTCTATCACACCCCTTTACATAGGAGTTCTTTGATCAGTTTGAAGTGTGGATGTGGCATGATCTCACATATACCCAGTTGTGATACCATGTTAAAGGGTCAGGTCCTTGGAAGCTATATATCCATCGGAACTAGGTCGGTCCTTTTCTTGTATAGTAGTATTAAATATTGTTTAAAGGCTAAGAGTCTAATCCTTTAATTACAATATGGTATTATGATGGAATCTTCTTGAACTAGTAAAGCGGATTATCCCTTAGAGACGGTGCGACCCAAACTCATATTTAACATGTATTAGAGTGAGACCCATAATCATTTTGTTACATGCTTTTGGTATGAAATTTTGTAGACTTTTTCTCTTGATGGCAAATGTAGCCCATACCCATATTTTCAATAAACATTAACACCAAAATATGAAAATGGAATAAATGAAACATCTATATATATAAGTAGATAAATTTTTTGAAAATGGGAAAATATTTTTATTAATAATTATTAGTCATATGACATCTACATTGATAATATACATATATAAACCACAAATTTAGAGAAAAGAACATAACTCTAACAGTCAAAATCATAACTTTTTTGCAATTTCGGCATAGCTCATACTCCAACGCTAGCTTCAAGCTTGATGTGAGCATTGATTTTGATGTATTTTGATCTTCTCAAGTAGAGTGAGCTAGTTAAACTTTCACATTATGCAGTGATGTATGTTTTGATTATAAAGCTGATGACAAGACCTAAACCTGACTTGGACTATGTGAATCCAAATCACCTTCCCGATAAAAAAAAAAAAAAAAAAAAAAAAAAAAAAAAAAAAAAAATAATAATAATAATAATAATAATCTCATCCAAAGGTTAAAACCAAAATTCCAAGAAATTGGACAGAAGACTCTCTTAGAAGGATAGAACAAAGCAAGAAAACAAAAAACTAAATTGGATAAAATAATAAAGATTGAAAATATTTTATTTTTTGAAGAATTTAGATTATTTTTGGCGCAAAAAACAGCCGAAAACCCCTAAAAGACATAGATCGAAGAGAGTTGAGGAGGCACCCTTTAATTTAAGAGAAGGTTTTGCGTGAGACCGTTTCACGTGAGTCCCGTTTATAATGCATACACACCCATTCCTCACCCACTACCACTACCAATACCTAGACATTTGCCGGTGGCCAATGACCACCTTCCCCCTCCCATCCCCAACTCCTTACCCGTAGTACCGTCCACCACTCGCCTAGCCAAAACCCTTACTTGCTGCTCTATCCATCGCACACCGCACACACCAATCAAACAACTCTTAGTCACTACTCCATCCTTGCTTCAAATGTTAATTCTTTCTGTTCAAGTTTTGATGTGCGCCCTTGTTTAATCTGTTACTGCCTTGTCCATGCTCTGTATTTGATTGTTGATGGAAAATTTTCATTTTCTCTTAGTCCTTCGTGCAAACAGCAAACGTGGTTGAGATGGTAGCGTGACCTTCATTTGCTCATCACTTGATTTCACGGTGCATAATAATCCCTTGGTCATGAAGGTTTGTTGCTGGTTTTCAGATCACTAAATGCAGTAAGGCTTTCTACTGCAGCAGCTGTGTATTTACCGACTATATGTTTTAAAACTGATTAATATTTTCTAATATCTGATCAATATTTTTTTATTTTTGACACTTATTATTTAATCTTTGATACTTATTATCTAATATCTGACCAATATTATCTAATTTCTGATACTTTTTATCTTATACCCAACCAATAATATCTAATTTCTGACACTTATTATCCGTAATTTCTATGTTACTCCTGGAGTACCATGCATGGTAGTCCAGGTTTATAAAATTTAAGTTATTTTGATGTTAACTTCTTATTATTTTGATTTATATATATGTTATTTTGAAATAAGTTCATGTTATTTTATACTTGCATATACGAAATTTTTTTTTTTTTTTTTTTTTTCAACATCGATCATTTCAATGTACTCCAAGTTTATAAATGTCATGTTATTTTGATAGGATTTTCTTATTATTTCAATTTATATATATGTTATTTTTTAAAAATAAGTACATGTTATTTCGTTCTTGCATGCTTTTTTTTTTTTTATATACATGTTGAAGTAAATAAGTAAATAACATACTGTTTAAGCAAAATAACACAAGATTTAAGCAAAATAACATAAGGTTTAGGCTAAATAACTCAATCATAATTGGTATGGAGTACATGATCCAGGATTATATAATACTAACTCCTTATTATCTAATTTTTGATACTTATTATCTAATATCTGACCATTTTATCTAATTTCTAACAATTTTTTTTTTTTTTTGTATGATATTGGACTCACGTGAGTCCATTCTACACAATGTTTTTCCTTAATTAAACACTCACAATAATCAGTAGCTAAAATGAAATCCAAATCCTGATGTGAACATCAGTAATAGAATTAAATATTATTAATCTTTTATATGATTGCAGAGTGATTCAACCACAACCCCGAAAACACCTACTCAAATCTCATGCATTTGAGATTTGATTTTTTTTTTTTTTTTTTGGTTTGGAAGAAATGATAAACTTTTAAAAATATCGTATGTACAATAAAATATTGTACATCCAATATAAAGTTACCCAAAAATGAGCAAAAGTTATCCTTGAAATGAATAAAAGTTATCCCAATATGCATAAAAGTAACCCAATACAAATAATAATTATGTACGCTTTATTAGTAAAGAATCACATTTTAAATGACAAAAAATCAATTATTAGTGATTGAATGTAATTAAATTAACTTTATAAAACTTTTCTTGTTATCTATTTATATAAAAATTGTATTATTTTTAAAGTTACCCAAAAAAGGTTAAAAGTTACCCTAAAATTAGCTAAAAGTTACCCTTATATTACTCGATGTACACTAATATTAGTGTAAACCGGGCGTATAAAAAAGTTTTTGCGGAAGAAATTACATGATCAAGTGATGAGAATTGGCCTTTAACATTCCTGGAATCCAAAGGAAAATTCTAACCAATAATTAAGCTATATACCCTCACTCTCTGATTTTCAATTATTTAAAGAGTGTATTATCATAGAAGTATATACTTTTTTTTTTATTTGTTTTATTTTTTTGTATTAGGGTAAATTTTATATATAAATATATATATTGGCCATGGTGTAGCTTTTATTCATTTTAAGACTAATTTTTACATTATTATTGCGTAATCTCTTGTACATAATTTGAAATGTAGCATTGCTTGTTACAAGGTCTACATATCTTAAAAAGTTGAATATAAGACCAGACATCAGGCAATTTGTTTTTTAAATAATTCTAGTCTCATATTATCATGTATTTAGTCAACTTTGTGGGGCTGAATGCCGGTGACAAATTAATAATACAGAAAAAAAAAATTACTATTAAATGATTTAAATCATACGAAGCATCTTTCAAGAGGAAAGTCAAGCTACATTACTAATATTATTATTATTATTATTATTTTTTTTTTGACGGGGCATTACTAATATTGTACTAGCACTATTACGGATATATTTTAAGCATAATACCAAAAAAACACATTCAAGCCTAAAAACTGATTTTTTTTTTTTAATAACTAGGTAAAAGAAAATAATAACCCTACGTGTAATTTTATCATGTAATCCTAATTTAAGTACCCTGCATTTCATTAATTAATAAGTAATAATAATATATTACTCCTTGTGTTCTTAAACACTCATTATAGATTAACTAACATAAATACATGCCAATATATATTTTACATTGCAATTATGTATTACTAAAAAATTAAAGAAAATTTGCAAATTGCATTTATTTAAAGTTAGTATTTTGCAAATTACAGCCATTTATGTATCAACTGCCCTCATTCCCTTTGTTGTCGTTTGTTAGGTCTTTTTTCCATTCCCTTTACCCTCTTCATTCCCCCAAATCCCTCTAAGTTGATTCCTCACCCCTAGGTATTTCCATTCCCATTCTTTAGCAACCACCAGACCACCCACCTACCTACCCACACCACCGGAAAACCATCCACTACACTGTACCACCGTCCCTTCCCCACCTTTCGCCACCCCCAAAACCTTCCCCCATCCCCGCTAAAACCTAAAAAACCCTCTTTTCTCCCCGTAAAATGCCCAGCCAAACACCCTAGGCGCAAGATTCCCCACCACCGAACCAAGATTCCCCACCACCCTCATCGTCGAACTGCAACCTCCCCTTCATACGGCCACGATTGCAACGGTTGTCCTTGTCAACTGTGGGGAGGGAGAGGGGCGGCGATTGGTTACGGTGGGGTGACTAGAAGGTTGGGATATTCACAGTGGCCAGAGAAAAAGGGAAAGGGAAAGGAAAAGTGAATTGGTAGTTTTTATGGTGGTTGTATGGTGGTTGTGATTTTATTATTGTATAAAACAAACAACATTGCAAAACAAAGGGAATTACATTCTATTCTTTTCCGATCCGTTCCCTTTGTTTAAATCATTCCCTTTCCCTTTGATGAACTAAACAGCCCCTTAATTAAATCTTGCTAAAAGCAATTAAACCTATTTAATCAACGAAGAAAAAAAAAAACCTATTAATAAACAATTTCAACGGTTTTTATAAATGGAAACTTTGAGTCAATAAAATGATACTTAAAAAAAATGAATTGGTTAAACAAGTGGATCTCTCAAATAGTCAAATTTCTCTTAACATTATCGCATACATCAATTATTATTCATTTAAGCCGCGTAAACTTGCATGCTCAGCCAATGCTATATAAAGGGTGTCGATTACCGCAAAGAAAATACAATCAAACCATCTATACCACCTACCTTTTACTTCTCTCATTTAATCCACCATTTGTACCACCTATTTCTAGCTTCTAACAAAATGAGAAACCTTTCGTTTTTCTTTGTCTTTTGTCTCCTATCGTCTCTCTCACATGCTATAGAACTCGACTTTTGTGTTGGAGATCTTAGTCTTCCTAGAGGGCCTGAAGGATATACTTGCAAAGATCCTGCTGAAGTCACAACTGATGATTTTGTTTACACAGGTTTCCGTGGTGAAAAAACACCCAATAACGTATTTGGTAACAATGTGACACTAGCATTTTCTGATGTGTTTCCGGCCTTTAATGGTTTAGGTATATCTATGGCTAGGTTAGACTTCGCTGTAGGAGGAGTGATCCCAGTACACTCCCATCGTACGTCAGAAGTTCTTCTTTTAGTGAAAGGCTCAATCATAGCAGGATTTATTGACACCAACAACACCGCATACTATAAAAGATTAGAGGTTGGTGATGTCATGGTGTTTCCACAGGCCATGCTACACTTCCAAATTAACGTTGGTAAAACTCCGGCTACTGCCTATGTCAGTCTGAATGGTGCAAACCCTGCATTACAACTCACTCCTACCGCTTTATTTGCTGGGAATTTACCTGCTGACATTGCCCAGGATATTACACTTTTGAGTCGTAGGGAAGTTATGCGGATGAAGCGAATCTTTGGCACAGCTTGATATCCATCTTTAGCTACTCCTGGGTTATTAATACTTATTTCTAAGCTCTCGATTTATTTCAATGTCCAACACGTACAATTATTTATAAAATTGTTATAATAAAGGGTATATACATAGCCCACTTAACACTTTACATGTTTCGTAACAACAAAGTAATTGTAAAATTCTATATTGTATACTTCTTATATGTTCTCAAGATTAATAAGTATATTTTATCTTTTCCTTATACTCCCTTCTTTGAATCTTTTATTTTATGTTAGTCTGAGTCTATCCTTCATTTATGCGCTGAGATATTGCCTTAAAGCTTGTGGATCGGAGTCTGGGATTGATGCAATGGCCCCCTTGACTATGATACTAATGATCTTGTTAATGGATCCCCTATAATATCCATTAACTCGTACTGAATCTTCCCTACTCTAAACGAACTATGGAACTATAAAATGGATATAATTAGTCTCCTAACATCTACAATGTAAATATAATTTTTGAAAAGTTTAATCCAAAATAAAATAATTGTATTTTGAGAAATTATGAAATAATAATAAAAAATTGTATAAATGAAACAAAAAAATTTGATAAATAAAAAAATGCTAATAATACTATTTTATACGAAAAATATAATAAAACAATTTATTGTTTGGAGATAAATATGTCAATTATGAACCATATAATCGTTAAAATATTATGACAGTCATATGTTAAACGACTATTATAAAATTTTCAATGGAACATAACATGTATTGCCTTTATTCTCTTGAATATTTGGACAAGGAATTACTTTGAAATGATGAATGTAGGTTGTTCGCAGGGAGTTTATAACAAGGATTGAGGGGATGAACGTTCAGTGTTTTCCAAGAGGCCAAGTGATTCAAGCCCACCTTCTATCGTCCCAAGCTAATCTTGCCTGGTGGGCATGAGGTGCAATTAGTATTATGTGCACCATGTTGCACCTAGAAATAGGTGCACTACATTTATAATTTTGAACATTTAGTAAAAAAAAAAAATTGAACATCTTACAAAAAATGAACATTTAGTAAAAAAAAAAAAAAAAAAAATGAGCACGTCACAAAAACTGAACATAAACATGCAATTTTTATATTCATATTTTATAAAGAAATGTTCATTTTGTATATAGTAAATGTTCAGTTTATATTACAAAACTATTGAATTATTACGAGTTAGACAAACTTTTTTTTAAATTGGTCTTACTTGTAATAATTCAAAATTTGCAATTATTCAGATTTTTTTAACCAAATGTTCAAAATTTGTTATTCTTGCCATTGTTCAAAACTTGTGATGTGGTGCATTGCGATTGTTCAGATTCTTTTTTTACTAAATGTTCAAATTTTGCGATGTTCAGATTTTTTTATTAAATGTTCCAAATTCGCGACTGTTCAGATTTTTTTACTATATGTTCAAAAGTATAGGCGTGATGCATTGCGATTGTTCAGATTTTTTAACTAAATGTTCAAAAATTGCCAATGTTCAGATTTTTTTACTACATGTTCAAAATTTGTAATTGTTCACATTTTTTACTAAATGTTCAAAAATATAGGCGTGATGCACCTATTTCTAAGGTCACCGTGGTGCATTTTAAACTTTACGCATGAGGTGTTGTGGAAGCTCCAGCTGCTAACCCCTTCCCCAATAGCTCTAGTATTCAAAGCCCGGATGTGGGTATTATTATTAATATATTATGTATGGAACCTATGTCTTTAATTATTCTGAACTCCTTGCTCCCCTAACTAATACTACTACTAGTATTGCTACTACTTATTTCGAAAAAAAAAAAAAAAAAAAAAAGTATTGCTACTACTTTGAGCCTTGATGGGCCTTAATTAATATATTTACCTTGTTACCAAAAAAAAAAAAAAAAAAAAAAAAAAATGTAGGTTGTTTGACTATTGCGATTAACGAAAGCATGGATTTGCTCTAAGAGCGAGCGAGGAGGGCGGCTATCCTTAAAGTTGCAACTTGCAAGCCTGCAAGGGAAGAACTTTTGTAATATAATGCCTAGTTTAGACTTGACTAATTTGGTGCATAGACATGCATAACAATTAATGTCTTTAGAGTCGGGATTCTATTTTGGATCCAAAGTACCTGGAGTAGAATAAAATCGTAGAATTGACCAATTCTAGAAATTTTGTAAAAATATGAAATTATACTAAACTTTTTCACCTATTATTATTATTTATTCACTCTCTCTTTTGTTTTCTTTTTTTTTTTTTTTTTTTTATTGTTTTTTATTTTTTTTTGGGATGTGAATCATGATATTAAATTCATATTTTAAAATCTAACCAGCCAATAAAATAGACAATGTTGTCAAACTTACCTATCTAAAGCCAATTTTTTTCACTAATAATGATTTTTGAGCCTTGAATTCAAGCAGCAACAAAAAGTGATGATACACATACAA
Organism: Chenopodium formosanum; assembly: GCA_024500155.1. Lineage (NCBI taxonomy): Eukaryota > Viridiplantae > Streptophyta > Magnoliopsida > Caryophyllales > Amaranthaceae > Chenopodium > Chenopodium formosanum. The sequence goes on from CM044877.1 coordinate 9,334,495, forward strand.
CCATTGTATGTTGTCCTTACATACATCACCATTAAAAATTTGACATATCAACAGAAAATGGGAAAAAGTTAAGAGTCAAATATAAAATGAATTTAATGGAACTTGTGCCTATTATTTTAGTCAACAGAAACATGACAAATGAGAGTTGTATGTAGGGACCACATACAACAATTGTATGTGTAGCCTTTGCCTGAACAAATGAAGATAAGGATTAACAATGAGAAGAGAGAGGAAAGACGGAAAGAGGAAAGAGGAAAAAGAGGGAAAAGAATAATTGAAATTAATAAAATAGAAGTGTTTTAAGATGGTGTAACAAAAAATAAAATGTGGTATTAAATCAAGAACTAACCAAGATCGAAGAAAAATCTATAATAATTAGAGAGGTCTGATACCATGTTAAACTCAAGGAAATATGGAGAAAACAGCTTGACCTTTGCATTGATATTACTCACATATATATAAACAATACAAACTGGAAAACATAAGTTGACTAAAACTCCTAACAAGATAAACTTAACATAAATACAATATTAACATATATAACCAAACCGACTCTAATAGATGGAGTATACAACATGTTTATTTTTACTTGTACATGCAAATAAATGTACTATTCCAAATAAGGGTAGAAACAAGGTAAAAATTTGTATACATCACTTTTAAAATTGAAATTGTAGATGACGTATTAATTAAAATTAATAACTTAATTAAGAATCGTTTAAATCGCATAATAATCTTGATTTTCTTAATGCTGAACGATTCCACTGATTCTATGGGTGATAGTACTTGTCAGCGATTTTAATAGCTCTTCATGTCATTTGCTACATTTTTATCGTAAATTATGAATATTTAAAGCACTATTTTGATAACATTAATAACAAGGAAAAAAAATTAGTGGAGTATACAACATATATACTTTTACCTGTACTAGGGATTCTTACGCGCGTATCGCGCGCAGATGGCTAACCCTTCAAGGAGAATTATTATAGGTGGTCTTTATGCCTTATGCATATTTGTATGTATATTATATTTTATTATATCTATTTGCATAGTAATTTTTAAATACTTATTGATGAGACGAATAAAATAAATTAAACAAGTCATCATATAATTATATATTTTGTAAAAAAATGGAGAGTCTAAATTAAACTCTAAAAAAATGCTTTAAATATTGAAATAAACACAAATAATTAATCAATTTTGGTGATTCAAGAGACAAATTTAAAGCTTTTGAATTCAATGAGGGTAAATATGTAAAAGAACATTTTTAGGGATATAAATGTCCGTGCACTATTCATAAGAGTATTATCCCACTTTTTATAAGGTAGGGAAATGCAAATAAATGTACTATTCGAATTAAAGTAGAATAAACAAGGAATAAAAAGGGTTTTTTGTCAAAAACTACCTAATAAAGCCCAGATTTTGTGAGAAATTACCTAATAAAAAAAATATCGTAAAAAACTACCTAATAAATGGTAAAATGTTGTAAGAAACTACCTGATAAAATGTTAATTGTTGTAATATACTACCTTTGTCGGAAATTTATCATTGACCCACCCCCAAAATACCCCCAAAACCACCGCTTCCACCCCAAAACCACCACAACCTACTTGAAGTTGCCTTCACCAAGCCGAACCAACCCTTCAATCCCAAAACCACCACCTCTAACCCCAAAAATAATGAACATCCTGAATCACAAAATTAAAATACTCTCACCAACTCAAAATTAGGGGTGAACATGGTCAGGTTTGGTGTGGTTTGAGTCTAAACCAAACCAAACCGCAAAATACGGTTTGGTCAATTTTCCAAACCAAACCAAATCATATTAGTATTGAAACCAAACCAAACCAAACCAAACCAGTTTGGTGCGGTTTGGTTTGCGGTTTATGATTAGACGACATTTTTTCCTAAAAATTGTCAAATATTAATAAATTTATAATAAAGTTCAAATAATTATCCCAAAGAGATTAAATTCTACTACAAATTTTTAAAATAACAACCAAAATCAAGTGCTAAGTGCTAACACAATAACACATAATAAAAATTGAAAATTTTACAGTAGTCTTTTGAAATATGACTACCATAATGTTTTAATGATTATATAATTCATAATTGACATATTTATTCCAAGTAATTAATTATATTACTTTAATAATGATATTAAATAGTATTATCAACATGTTTTTGATTTACCAAAATTTTAATTTTATTTATGTAATTTTTATTCTTATTTTATAGTTTCTCCAAAAATATTTATATTATATTGGAATAAATTTTTCAAAATTTATATATACATTGTAGATATTACAAGACTAATTGAGGCCATTTTATAATGTGAAAAAATGGACTGGCCATATTATATATCATTTAAATAATATGGTAGTCATTTTTCAAACGACCGCTGTAAAATCATCCAATAAAAATAATACATAACAAATTAACAGTGGAAAAAAACATAATACATTTGTCCAAAAAATTAATTCATACTACATCATACTACATTATAGTTGTATGACCTATTGAATTTTAAGTATTGATATTTGAGATTGAGTATAGTAGTATACTTGACCCTATAGTTTGGTTTATAATTTTTGAAAAACCAAACCAAACCGCAAACCGTATTTCCCAAAAAATCGAAACTAAACCGTAAACCAGACCAAACCGCATTAAATGCGGTTAGGTCTGGTTTGGTTACGGTTCAGACCAAACTGTGTACAACCCTACTCAGAATATCTTCTAACCACCCCAAAAATAACCTTACCACCTTGAAAAGCAACCTTTGTGGGTGGTTTCAGAGGTGTTTTGAGGTAGGTCAACGCCTTAAAGTTAGATTAACAATGAAAATTCGGTCAAATGTAGTACCTTACAATATTTTACCTTTTATAAGGTAGTTTCTTACAACATTATTTTTATTAGGTAATTTCTCACTAATTTTAGGTTGTATTAGGGAGTTTTTGACAAAAAAATCCGAATAAAAACTACCGCGCACCCTATGCCAAAGTGTCGGTTGATCAAAATGGGAAAAGAAAAAACAGTATTATAGATCATAGTTTGTTGAATGCTAAACATGGAATCATTAAACGGACGCCCAATATGGCCAATAAGGCAATAATACAACAATGAACACACATAATTCCACGTACATTTTTACATGATTGACAATATATAATTATATATAACTTATACGGGAACATATTTATGTACACAACACATCAATAGAAAACATTCAATTAGTGCCGCCAAAGATGCTCTTCAACTTCTTTGCTTGTGTAGCATCAAGTAAAGTAATCTTCTCAATCACGTCCGTAGGTAAGTCATTGGCAAATAGAGAAGTGGTAGTAGTTTGAAAATTAGGGCTTGCACTGTTTAGGCTAACAAAGGCAAGAGCGGGAGTTTTACCAACATTAACTTGAAAGTGAAGTAATGATTGAGGGAAGATCATAATATCTCCCTTGGTTAATGTTTTATAATATACTTGATCGTTTGAATCTATAAAACCCGCAAGTATCTCTCCTTCAATCACAAGGATAAGTTCTGATACCCTGTGTGAGTGGATTGGGACAACACCGCCCACACCAATGTCTAACCGCGACATGGAAAGGCCTAACCCATTTAAAGCGGGAAAAGTCAAATCGATTGCAAATGTCACAGCTACACCAAAGATGTTTGATGTGTTGCCCGCAACACCCAAACCAGAGAAAACAAAGTCATCTGCTGTTAAGTTTATCGGATTCCTACAAGGGAAACCGACTGGCGTACCTGGAAAATTAAAGTCTGCAACACAAAAATCAACAACACTAGTAGCAGACGATAGAGAAACAAAGAGAGAAATGTATAGGACAAATTTGAAAATCTCCATGTTTGAAGTATGTAAAAAGTATATATAACGCAAATGAAGTTCTTGAAAATAATTAGTAATGAAAAAATACAGCTAGATAGTTGGACTAAGTTAATTGCAATAAAAAAAAAAAGTTGATTTGATCAATTAAAGGAAATTGTCAAGATTGATACTGATGTTATAAAAATTACATTTAACCGGATTTCTTTCATATATACTATTATTTTTTTAGATAAGGAGAAAGTGTTTTATCAAACTAGAATCTATCGCAAGTCAATTTAACCTAGTGTTAAACGAAACAATAACAAAAAAAGAAAGAGAAGGTATTGCGTGCGTATGGACGCACGAATTGTTTGGTGCGGGGGGATTGGCTGATATATCTTACTTATTGGCTTATATGTTTCATGTGTTGGTTGATATGTTTCATTTGTTGGCTGATATGGTTTTTTGTGTTGGCTAATATGTTCTTTTTGTTGGCTGATATCAAACATAATTTGGCTTATATGTTTTTGTAGTTGGCTAATATATTTATTTTGTTGGCTAATATGTATATTTTAATTGTTGGCTTATATGTTTCATTTTGTTGGCTTACATGTTGCTTTAATTTTGTTTGTTGATTTCGTCCATTTGTTGGCTGATATGCTTCATTTGTTGGCTGATATGTTTCGTCTCTTGGTTGTAACCCTAATGTTGACTGATATCAGAGATCAATTAACTGATATGTTCATTTTAATGGTTGATATACATCCTTTACTAGCTAATATAATTTATACGTATATTTTATTTCATTCTCTCTCCTCTTTCCCCCCTTTTCCTCTCTTTCTTTGTATCTCTTTCAAATGAATAAGCCAATAACCAAATATATCATCCAACAACCAAAAATTTCAAAATCAAACTTGCGCACTCCCTCACTCTCCACCACCACCACCTGCGCCACCTTCCCGACCCAATTCACCAACCCAACAATAACAACAACTTGCAACAACAATAACCGTACATTCTCGACCCAATTCACCAACCCAACAATAACAACAACCTACAACAACAACAACCACCTAAAAACCAACAAATCAACCCACATTGTCACAACCTCCACTACAAAACAGCCGCAATTACCCAGCCACGCACCGCAAGACCGCAATCAACTGACCACCGCATGCAAATACCCTACCACTGCAATTATCCTAGCCACCGCAAATACCCAGTTGTCGTAATTAACCGCCACCGCAATTACCCACTCACCACAATTAACCGACCCATCACTACTACAAAATTGGCCAAAGAGACCCGTCCAAATTAGCCAAAGAGACTGCCTTAGAGGCGGTCTCTTTGGTTAAGAGACTGCTTCTATAGAGGCGGTCTAAAGTTTCAAAACTTGAGACCTGTTATCTTAGAAAAGCAGTCTCTTTGGATGGTTGAAATATTAAAATTATAGAAGCATAAGAGACCTTTTTTGTCAGAAAAGCGGTCTCTTGTTTTAAAAATTAAGACCCGTGAACTTACAAAAGTAGTCTCTTTTGTGAGTGAAAGAGAGACCACTTAGGTTAGATAGGCGGTCTCTTGCTACATTCTATTTAAAAAAAAAATTACAAAAAACAAATATACGAATTAATTTCATTCAAAAAATAAATACATAATACATATGAAGTATAACATTTACATATTAGATAATTTATAGTATGTACTTCGTATTAGATAATTTATCAAGGTACTATAATCTATTTATCTGTAATCATATAATAAAAAAGTTAACACTAAAAATGAACTATCACCAACTTGTTTCATTGGAGTGTTTCATCTTCAGCATCCTTTATCATCCCTTGTCAACTTCATATCATCATCTCCATTAAACATTAGCTCATAGATAACCTATAATAAGACCGAACAATAATAAGGTAAGATTTACATCAAACACAAGCAATAAAAAAAATTAAAGATTTAATTACCGTTAATAGAATTTTACAGAGTTAAAAAAAAAAATTCAAAGTCATAATACAATGTACTGATAAATAATGAAATTAAAAAGCAAAAATAGAAAAAAAAAATAAATAAACCAAAAAAAAAATACCAGTAAGAAATTACCAGTTTGTATAATCACAAACAATTTCAAAATTTACAATCGAAATAAAATGTTAAAAAATAACCAAAAAAAAGAAACAAAACTGCGATAAGATCTAAAAAAAAAAAATCAGAAAATTAAAATGAAAACTATTTCTTGAAATCGGAATAAAAACGCAAAAATAAAAATTGAAAAATTAAAATCGAAAACGAAGATTATAAAATCTAAAAACGAAAATGAAAAAAAATCTAAAGAATTATTTAAAGTTATCAAAATTGAAAACAAAAATCATACAAGAAATTAGATTTCCGTTTTCCTTACTTGTTTCAACCAATTTGGATCTTCCTTCGTCCAGAATCTCAAGTCCACATGATGGGCACCTAATTTTAGTTTTTAAAATGCAAAAAAATTAAAATGATTAAATATAACTCGCATGTATCTCTAATCTCGAATCTAGATGAATAGATCTTAATCAAAAGTTTTTTAAAACGATATTAGAAGAACATAATATGAAGAAGAAAAAAAATTAGCAAAAAATTAATCAGATCTCTAAGATAAAATAGCTAAGATCTAAAAAACATACCAGAAATTTAACAGAGTATGTTATAAATGACTGTTAAACCCAAAATTAAAACATCTCCTATGAATGCATGCTCAAATGGAGATGTTGAAAACTTGAAACCCACAAATTGCTTCAAAAGAGAAGAGAAAAGGCTTACAACTGCTTCATTGGAGAACTATGAGGACACTTCTACAATCGCAACCTCTCCTTAGATTTTTTAGATTGTGAGAGTAGGTGGGAAATGGAGAACAATGAAAAGGAAAAATCTGGAGGAGAAAGTGAGGAGGTATGGTAGGTGAAGGGGGCAAATGAGAAGAGAGAGAAAGTGAAGAGGCGGGGAGTTAAAGAGTTAGGGTTTTGATGGTTTAGGAAAGAATGTAGAGAGACCTGTTAACTAAACAACAGGTATTAAATCCGCGAGAGTCCTGTTATCTACACCATCGGTCTCAAATTGTTTTTATCATTAAAAAAAATATTAAAAGAAAATCACAGAGACCCGTTATCTTAAATAACCGGTCTCTTGAGTTTTTTTACCACGTAAAGAAATTAAATGGGAGACACGTTATCAATGATAAATGGTCTCTTGGACCAAAGAGACCTGTTATGTAGATAACAGGTCTTTTATGTTAGGTCTCTTTGGCCAATTTTGTAGTAGTGCATCGCAATTAATCCAGGCCAGCCATCGCAATTTACCAGCAATTCGAGCAACTTATGCGTATGGGATCTCAATTCAACCACGAGGAGATAGAAGAAAATGAGTAACTGATGTCGCAATTCGAGTAATTAAAACATCACCGATTCCGAACCATTTGTATGAGATCTCGTGGAAGAGTAGCAGAGCAGGGGAGTGAGAAAGTCCAGTAAAAGAAGAAAAGGGGGATTTTTGTAGATGAAGAAATGGTCTGCCCCACGAATTGTTGGGTGCGGACGTCCGCACCCAATAGTTTTTAAAAAAGAAAAAGAAAAAAACTAACTTAAACTTCACTCACATCATCACATGTAAAAACTAATTAATAGATAACCCGGGAAATTTGGCCATGTGCTTAATAGTTTGTATAGATAAAAAAGTCATGTGGAAATCTAAATATCAAATTGACTTGGAATTACAGGATTTCAGATAATGCTGATATGGATTGTGTTTTCCGATCAGATTCAGTTGGTAATGACAAGATACCACAGAGCGCTGATATGGAATGTTCGTGGTTTCCAATCAGGTTTAGTTGGTCATGACAACATTTCAGAAAGTGCTGATATGGAATGTGATTTTAAATCAGATTCAGCTAGTAATGACAGGTTGTAAGTCTTTGCCACCTTTTCGTCAGGAAGCTGAAGTCCCTCGTATGCATGAGTTTGTTTCTTGAGATGGTTTAAATTCCTCTCTTTGGCTTTCTTCCTCACATTTGCAACAGGTTAAGCAAGGCAATGTCATTCATTTCTACCATTCTAAGTCCATGTCGTTAATGTCTATATGAATTTGTCCGAGTAAAACTTCTATCCAAACAGAGGTCCCCCAAGATGTAATTTCTAGGGAAGTAGAGACCTCTAATTCTACTTTAGTTAAGTTTTAAGTGGATTGGAGCAACAGGCAGTGCCTACTTCAGAGTTCCTGTCAGCTTCTACTTTGCAGTCCACGTATGCTCCGGTTTTGCAATCGTTGTCGGAGAAGGTTACTGTCTCTCTAATGATGTGAAGTCTGGTGTAGCAATGACCTCTACCTTTACTTCACTACAGGTATCTTCATGATGAGGATTGGCAGACGGTGCCCATAACAGAGTCTCAACCGATTCCCATTTTACAGCAGTCATTAGGTGCTCCTGTGGCGCAAAAACAATTCGGAGTGCATGACCGCCCTTTCTGAGGTTGATAGTTCTATAGAAGGGATAAATTTACAAGAATTTGAGGGAAAAGTTTGTGTTTCCAGTTTTCAGTTCGCCACTTTGGATTCCAGTGCCAAGCCTTCAGGTCAATCGTTTCGCCGTCACAGGTCCATTGTTCATCCTCGGTTTAGGAAAAATGAGTTGTGTGGAGGACCGGCCTAGATCAACTGCAGATTGCCAGGTGGTTCGTGTGGGTACAAAGCGTGTTCGTGGGTCTAGTGTGGACTTCAAGTACTCTAACTTGGCTCGAATAAAGTTTGCTCACAAGTGTCTCTTTGGTGTACTGTTTTTGCATAGTGTTTATTGGTTGTCTTTGTTTTCTGTTTTTATTTATTAGTACTCTTTGTCAAAAAAAAAAAAAAAAAAAAAAAAAAAAAAAAAAAAAAAAAATATGACTTGGAATACATGGTTACAAGCCTATTACAGTCTCTGAGAGTAACATTGGCCATATTGGGATTAACTTCAATTCTTCATAAGGTGATTTTTTTTTTTCTTTTGATATTGTTTTTAATGTAAGACAACTTACATGTAGAATATAAGTGATTTTTCAACCAATTGCATGTTTGAGGTGTGTAAAGCAAAATAAGTTTGACCAAGTAAAAAGATTTGCATTTTATAATCATGAGGGTTTGGATCGGACAGGCCCGACATAAGGATAATGGACATAATCAAAATATGTTAAGAGCATCATAAAACGGAATAACGACAAATCACAAAAGGTTCATATGACAATTATTCCAATGCAAAGCACTAAGATGAAGAAGCTAAGGCATGTCTTCAAGGAGATTTTCAAAGAGAGTATCATCCGATGTTATACCCTCTAAGTCCGGAATTGGACCCGGAATCATGATTTGAGTTTCCCAGGGATGAGGATTTGATTGCTCAGTTTCAACTTCCACAATCTCAACTTCACTTGGTTCCTCATCTTTTGCTACGTACTTGGAAATCAATTTTGTATTCTTAACCATGTTCCTTTTGGACCTCTTTCTCCTTGGGACCAGACCTTGAGGGAATAAGTCATTGACATTTCCATCATTTTTGGCTGGAGATCTTTTTACAAGTCTTTCATATTTGCGAGTAATTTTGTTAACCATCATGATGCTCTGTTGTAATAATTTCAACAAACGTACAAAAAAAAAAAAAAAAAACAAAGAAACTACATGAGTTGATAGACTCAAGAAGTCTACGCCACCACAAATCTAATAAGTATTAGATAAAGATTTTGTAAACTTAAAATCGAATCGCAACAAATAAATACTGCAAACGTGTGTAATACATTATTCAAGGTAAGTCATTACCAACCACACGTGACCATATCGATTTGTGCTACTTTTATTAATGCAAATGAATTGGAACAAAAATGTATGTATATTAAAACTGTGGAGACTGAAAAACTATATAAAAATTCTAACATATATTGTTAAAAATGAATCAAAATTAAGCAAGATAGTATGTGGTATATTTTTTAAAAAAAATCTAAATCTGATAAGATAGACGTACATTAGGATATGTTTTTCATTAGGATAAAATACATAGGACCAAATCATTTTAGGAACAAAATCAATGTAGAAAAAAAAAAAAAGGGTCAAATACGTAGCACTAAACCAAACTTGAGTATATATCTCCGAATTAACCTAAATCAAGGCAAAATCCGACTTGATATTAACCATGATATACCTATCAAGATGACCCAATACGAAAAACAAAAATTCACAATTCACAGCTTAAACACTTCTACATAAATTGAAGTCCATCATAAAAAATGTATGCTGATTTTTTTATACATTAATACATACGATCCACAAATATACATTTGTAAATTGTAATCCTTAAATAGTTCATATTCTAAATTTTTAGAACACTAATTAATTATTAGATTAAATAATTGTATTTTACCATCCTTCAAAACGTCCTATTTTTATTTAACTATCCATTTTATCGTTTATTATATTTAACCACCCTCAAAAGTTAGATTTCACCACCTCTTTTTAGTTTATCTATCAACCAAGCCTTTTTTTTTTCTTTCTTTCAGAGAGATGATTACTGTTTTTACATTGACAAGCTAATATAATTCAATCGATAAACTGATTTTTTTATTATTTTTTTATTTAAAAGAAAATCATGTTTTTTATGAGTGCTTTGTACAACACTTATCTATAAATTGTTTACCCTTTAATTTGTATGGTTAAAAATGCAATCAGATTGGTTTTAATTTTTCTTTAACAGTAGCACAAAACATTAAAATAAAAGCACAAATGTTGTTATAGAAGGACATTGATTGTACATTATAGCGCAAAGACAACATAAAAAAACTAATAAAAGCATAAATACATACACATAATTATAAAATCATATAATTTTTTGAAAGCATCATACATAGTTCTTGTACCCGGTTACATGTAGATCTACATATAATCAGGTATAGCTTTTATCAATTGTTAAAAACATATATTTATACAAATTCAAACGATCTCAAATGAATTAATTTTATCTTATAAATGTATGTATATGAATTACAAATGATGATCAAAAGTAAAGTTGGTGAATTCTGAGTAAAGAACTAAAAAAAAAGAACAAAGGTGCTATTTGTAAAAAAGAAACGTCATATATATAGTTCTTTGAATAAATTAGATGGCACTTACTTTAAAATAATCTCCTTTGACTTCTCTTCAAACCTGTGAAATAAAAGTATCAAAACTAAGGTCATATAAACTTTGTACTTAATTGAGGAGAGAGAAATGATAGACAGCAAATATTTGACTATGATATGAGTCACAACATTAATTAGTAAACGGTACGTACCTTTAATTAATTAATCATTCCTCTCTATTCTTCCCTACCTAGCTCTAATATTAATGAAAAAACATCTAGATGTAAATAATTTATTTTGGACTCAAGAAATTGGATTTGTAATATTTGCTATTTTTAATTGATTCTCTCTTATTCTAATTCAATTCCTTTGCAACATTATTTATTAACTCCACTTGCTTCTTCAAAAAATAAAAAAAAAATAAAAAAATAAAAAAAAAACTTGCCTATCAACTCTACTTTGGACTCATTTTGAGGCAATAAAACGATGCCTCAATTGTTACGTGGCATGTATCTAACGGTCCAAATAAGATATGACTTGACAATTATTTGGTATAGCGAATCAAGACTTTGAATGTATGAAAATAAAGGAAATAATCTTCATTGTATTAATAGCAAATTTCTAATTTCCTTTTGTTTTGTATTTAATTCTTTAAAATATAATAAATGTTATCTAATATATTTAATGTAATCATTTTTTAAAAAAGAATTCAATGTACTCCTTCCGTCCCAGAAAGAACGACCCATTTGGGTTGATTACGCGGGTATTAAGGAAGTTAAGTAAAAAGAAGTAAAAGTATATTGAAAAGATAAATTTACATGGAGTTTGTAAAAAAATAGAGAGAGAAAGTAATAAAGTAACATGGAAAATCAAATTTTTATATGGGGAAGCTAATTTTGCACAAATATTGTTGTAAATTGGTGGTGTTTTAATGCAAATGGATCATTCTTTTTGGGACAAAATTTTAGCCAAATGGGTCATTCTTTTTGGGACGGAGGGAGTAATAAATACTCTGTAAAAGTTATATCAGCTTACACTGATTTTTGGATAGATTCAACCTTGTTCTTTTTTATTCAATGGATCCGAGTTGAACAGAAATGAATAAAATTTAATAATAGTAGTAATAATAATATTAATATTGAAAATGTTACACATAGCCCTTTGGGCTATTTATATGCATTAAGTATAGAAAATCGTGACAAAAACACACTAATTACACTGGTTTACATGTGTTTTTGTCATGAATTTCTAATTTTATACAATTTTTAATAGTGTATTTAATGCTTATATGTAGTCTTAAGAGTTATGTACAGCATTACCCATTTTAGTATTATTGCCAAAAACACAATTCTGTAATTAAATCCTGATTTCTCCTAAATTCATTACCCTAATCGGCCTAAAGTCTTTTGTCAAAATGAAATTAATTTACTGAAATTAAATTTCTTTTTTTGAACTTTGCTATTTATATTAATCTTAAATTATTTTTAACTAATTAGTAAAACATATATTTATTGATTAATGTTGCATTTACTCTTTGAGTTTACTAATTTTTATTGAAATAAAATTATTTTTACTTCAATGAAAATATTGTTATCTAAACTAAATAATTTTTACTGAATTATTGTATATAGTGATGAGAATAGAACCTAAGTAAAGCCACATTTTTTTTATAGAACCCACCGTCCACTTATTTTTTTTTAAAGTCACTTTTATTGTAAAGATTAGAGAATAAAAAAAAAAACTCCTACAAGGCTTTGTTCACTTCACCTTAACTAATTAATATAGAGGAAAAAATTAATTTAAGTTCTTCTTTGATAATTTTAGGTCAATAAAAATATGGTCATCTTTACTTCACCTTTATTTTTGCTAAACTGAAATTATTTTTTTATTGAACTAATATAAATTACTTTTGGCAAGTTTAAATTATTTCTATTGAACTGGAATCATATATACTTTTAAAAAATTATTTTTACTAATTCTCTATTCCCTCCTTTTTTTTCTTAAGTGAAATGTTTCTCCTATACATGTATGCATACAATACAAAATGTCGACCAATAATATCTTTGTTTAGCAATAAGTAAAAATTATTACAATTGAATATTAATAAACCGTTCATTGAGATGATTCCAACAAATGCCCACACTCCACAAGACTATATTTAATTTCTTATATATTAATCACTAACATTAGTTAAAGTGGATTAGGTGAATAATGCTAAATAACAAAATATTTCACTTACAAAATGGAGGGAGTATTATATTTGTTTTTTGTCATTACTGATTTTTTTTACTGCATTTATATTATTTTTACTGAATATTATTTAAATAACCTAAAGAGAACTGACTTAAGAGAATTACGGTAAAATTAATCCAAATTTTCCATGCCGCTTTCATTGCAAATTCATCACATTTTCCCCTACCTTATAAAAAGTTTAAGAAACCTCTTTTGAATAGTGTATAGATATCTATATCCCTAAAAATGTTCTTTTACATATTTGCCCCCATTGAATTCCCTTAATTGATTTATTATTGTGTTTGTTTCAATATTTAAAGCATCTTTAGTCTCTCCATTTTTTAATTTTTTTTTATTTGGAATACAAACTCTATTAAATTCAATGTGTTCCAAATGAATTTTAATATATATAGAGTACAAAAAATTATGGAGTATATAATTTTATTATGACTTGTTTAATTTATTTAATTTGTCTCAATAAGTACATAAAATTTATAGAGTATATAATCATGTGATAAACATGTTTAATTTATTCAATTCATCTCAATAATTTATTAAAACTTTATTATTAGACGTTTATATATCTAGAACTCAGATATTTTTACCGTTCCCTTGCTAAAGTGAAATAGATTTTCTAAAGCTTCGAACATTGCACAACTACACAACATCTATCACTTATATGCAAGCAGATATAATAAAATAGCATGCAAATATGCATAAGGCATGAAGGCCACCAATAAGAATTCTTTTCAAAAGGCTGGCCATACCCCGCGCGCGTAGTAATCTCTTGTTTATGAAAATGTTTGTGTTATTAGTTAACAAGATATCCAACATTCTCTCCAAATGTAAGCTGGTTTTGGTGTTATTTTGAGTAGGGTTGTCAAAAGCTCACACGACATGAATCCAACATGAAATAAGCGGGTTTGGGTCAATAATTCTCGACTCTTTTACATAATTGGGTCGACAGGAACACGACACAAAATTAAACGGGTTGGGTTTGGGTTGAAGTTTTTAACCCGAAATCGACATGCATGCATAACCCGATTATATAAATGGGTTGAACGACAACTCGTCAACCTGAACCCGACACGCTAAATTTATTACTCCCTCCGTTTCATAATGTTAGTCCCATATGGAATCAATCACATAAAATAAGAAAATAAATATATTTGGAATCTAACATTAAAGTATAACAGATTTCATAATTAGTTTACCTTATTAACTTTTTTTTTTATTTTTTATTAGGAAAGCACAAGTCATAATTGCATAATTTAAAGTAAAAATTTCCTTACTTAGAGTCATGTCATCAATCCACAATCAATTAATTCCAAAAAAAATCAAGTCATAAATGAAATATATTCAATATGGGTAGAACTTTTTGAAACGCCCAAAATAGTATATGGGACTAACATTATGAAACAGAGGGAGTAATTAAGTAGTAAAAAAAAACTGATTTTTTTTTTTTTTTTGAACTTCTAATTTTGTAAATTACCTTGACACCATTTATACATTTTTATAATTTTTTGGCAGATAAATTGGCAAAATAATTATGATATTCATCTTTTGTAAATTAATTTTTACTTGGTGGTTAATTTGAGACAATTTTTATGTATGGTTGTATTGTTAAAACTACTAGCTTTAACCTTTGTGGTATCTTTGACTAAACCTATAAACTTTAACATGTTGTAGTATATTTAATGAATTAATGATGTCTGTCTTTTCTATATTTGGATTGAATATTAATTAATTCATTACATACTATGTGGGTAAAAGGTTACCCGATTAACCCGTTTGATAAGCGAGTTAAGTTTGGGTCAAGGGTTTTCAACCCGTTTAATAAGCGGGTTAGGTTTGGGTCAAGTATTTTCAACCCGTTGAACATCGACACAAATACGAACCCTACACGACACAACCCTTTTGACAACCCTAATTTTGAGTTTTTATATCATTTTTTAAATTTTATTTGGACCTCTAGCTATCATGGAGTAGTATATATCTTTCAATGCTCATTCCTAACATTTGCATCAAGTACTTAAAGAGTTTATTTGAGAAATTACATCAAGCCCTCTCATCACAATGAGACCTCGAACTTAACATCATGAAACCTAGAATTTCAGATATGGAGGAGATGTTAAGAATTTAAGATGCGGATCTCATCACAAGCTTCTAGAATATTATGCCATTTTAAGCATAGCTTAACCGATAGCCCTCCTTCGCCTCCCACAAACTTTGTAAGGGAAATTATAGCCTTAAGAACCCTCGCCTCTTACTGATGCATGGCTTTGAAATTATAGGAGACTTGGCATTAAAAGGGTATTGTGATTGGGCAGTAGTCACCTTTGTTGGAAATAAAGAAAGGGAATTCAAAGGTCAGATATGGGCGCCCGATCGGGTGGGCATCGCCCGACTGTCGTAAAATTCTAGAGTTCCGCCACCCAACCGGGCGAGCTCCGCCTGACCGGGCGATCCTCGCCTAACCGGGCGCGAGAAGACGTTTGGAGAAAGGGATTGTCCGCCAGATCGGGCGAGCTTTGCCTGACCGGGCGCGAGAGCAACACTTAGTTTTAATTTTCCTTACTAAATTACACTAGAGTATATCTATAAAGAATATGTATGGGGAGATACCGATAACTGGTACAGTGCCGTTATCTATTCAATCACAGTCTAAATGGGTTTGGGTTTATGATCATAAAACTCATATCGGAGATATCACATAACGACATAGATATCGACACCTCTTAAGACTCATCACGTGGCATTGATTGATCAACACTTGGCATAAAGTGGGTTGCATGACCACCTGGTAGTGTAAATCATTATAAATCGGTAAGGATATCCAAATTAAAAGGTAGCATTTATTACTCTCTCTATCTCTTTCTTCTTTTCTCTCTCTTCATATCATTTCTTCTTTCTCTTAAACACTTTCTAACTGTATCATCGAAGTGGTTATCTCTGGATTCACCCGGGGTTAGCTATTCCCGATTTCTTCTGTAGGTAGTTAATTGGACAATAGGGTCGTCACAAATCTCGAGTTCTAGTTGTTGGATCCCAACAGGAACATACGGAGAATGTTCACATATTCTCTGACGGTCCCCCGCAAAAACTGGAGTGGGAAGAGGCCAAACGCTCAAACTGGATTTGAAATCAAGAAATAATTGTCGCGAGAGTCCATTGGTGAAGATATCTACATACTAGAAAGAGGAAGGAACATGAAGTACCTTGACTTGGCCGAGATCAACTTTGTCGTATACAAAATGGATGTCCATCTGTATGTGTTTGGTACGCTGATGTTGTACCGGGTTGCTAGATATATAAACAGTAGAAATGTTGTCACAATAGACCGAGGATGCACTCTGCAACGGACAATAGTGAATATTCTCCGTATATATATAGAGAATATTCACATATTCTCTAACACTTTATCTAAAGAAAAAAAATTGTGTATTAATGCGGCATCATTTTATGGTAGTTTCAAATGAAACACAGATCATGCACCATACAGTGATAGAACTGGCTTTATCTAGCAAAAGTCAATTTGTTCATTTGGCTTAAATGAACAAATTTTGTTATGGTTAGAAACATAAAAAGTTTAGTATTTGCTCATCTCTAATTAAATGGTTAAAATTTATGTTTGTTTGGAAAGTGAAAAGCTTTATTTTGGAATTATTAGGATTGTTGGTTGATTTATATTGAAGTATTAATTTTTCAATGCAAGTCTGTAGTTTAGATATAAAGTAAAACGATGGAGAAATTAATTAGATAAATTTGTTCATATTTTAAATGTGCTCAGCTTAGACAAATTAGCAAATAAATAATGCCTCATTTTACAAATAAAGCATAATTATCAACAATAATTAGATGGGCAATCAGGTGATCGAATTATTCAGGTATACTATTACACATAATGATGTCTTATTAAGAAACGGAAATAATTATTACATACACGAAAAAAAAAAGATTTGTAGTAGAATCGGGGTGTTAGTTAGTGCCACCAAAGAGTTTCTTCAACTTCTTCACCTGTATAGCATCCAACAAAGTCATCTTCTTAACCAATTCAGTAGGAAGGTCATTTCCACCTAGAGAAGGAGTAGTAATTTCGAAGCCAGGACTCGGGCTGTTTAAGGTTACAAATGCAAGAGCAGGAGTTTTCCCGACATTAACTTGGAAATGAAGTAATGTAGGTGGAAAGATCATGATATCCCCCTTTTGTAATGTTTTGTAGAATGCAGTGCCATTTGTGTCTATAAAACCAGCAACTATTGTTCCCTCGGATACAAGGATAAGTTCTGACACTCTGTGTGAATGAATTGGGACGGCTCCACCAACACCAAAGTCTAGGCGTCCCATGGAAAGGCCTAGACCATTCAAGGCTGGGAATGTTACATCTATAGCAAAAGCGGAACTAAGATTGAAAAGCTCATTAGCTATATTAGTTATATTACTTGGATTACGCAAACCAGAGAAAACAAAGTCATCTGCTGTAAGGCTAGCAGGATTTTTACAAGGGTATCCTGCTGGACCAACTGGATGATTGAAATCCGCAACACAATAATCAACAACTAATGTTGCATAAGAGAAAGGGGCAAGGAGAGCTAAGAGGAAGATAACTTTGAGAGTATCCATGTTTGAGGAAAGTTAGAGATATAAGATAGAGTGGGAAGGAATGTAGATATGTTTTGGTTGGTGTAGTGTCTTTTACATTGTCCCTATTTATAGAATGTAAATGTACTAATACAACCTCGTAGAAATTTCGTTGATCATAAAATTCTTTATGCATGGGATCATGGCTTACGTGGGAGTAAAGATTAAAGTCCAATTAACATCTTTTGAGAACTTTATGAAACCATATATACATTATTTTCAAAGTTTCGCCCCTGGTTTTATTTACTTTCTTGCATTTTCTTTTAGTTTTCAATTCTTTACTCTATATTTAATCCCTTTAAAAGATTAATTTATTAGCGTAATGAAATTTGAAATTCAAAGGAAACTTCTGCATATTTACACACGAGGTGTCTAATTTGGCAATTAGATAATAAACAAATTCATCAACTCAGTAAAAATAATTATTATATATTTTAGATAATTAATTAACTTATTTAAATGTCTAATTGACTAAGTTTTGTTCTTATACATACACTAAGGGCCTGTTCACATTTACTTAATTTCAGTTCAGTTCAGTTCAGCTCCAATCAGTTCAGTTCAGTTCAGTTCAGTTTAGCTCCAATCAGTTCAGTTCAGTTCAGCTTCTAATTTCCCTCTCTCATAAAATACTCATTTCAGCTCAGTTCAGTTCAGTTCAGCTCCAATCAGTTTAGTTCAGTTCAGCTCAGTTCAGTAAATGTGAACAGACCCTAATTCAAAGGGAAAAAAAAAAAAAAAACAAACCAGATGAGATATAAATTATTAGATTCATGTAAATGAATTTTCAAAATAAGTATTTTCTTAATTTCTTCATTTCAAAATTATAGGTAAAAATAGTGATTAAAACTCGCATATAAAACGAAAAAGAAACTCGATCATAG
Source organism: Chenopodium formosanum (assembly GCA_024500155.1). Classification (NCBI taxonomy): domain Eukaryota; kingdom Viridiplantae; phylum Streptophyta; class Magnoliopsida; order Caryophyllales; family Amaranthaceae; genus Chenopodium; species Chenopodium formosanum. The sequence goes on from CM044877.1 coordinate 9,353,175, forward strand.
TCATTACAAATTTTTAACCAATAACCTCAAGCTTTTTTGGTAAATAAACATAATAAATTCATTAATCCTTAAACAAAACAAAAAAAAAAATATACATGTTATTCAATTTTACAAATGCATTCATGTGTGAGTAAACAGTACAAATAAACATTATTTATAAGCTTTTCAAAAATTAAAAGCACCGTACTCTTTCAAGTCAGTGATTTGCATCACGACACACCGTACTCTTTCATTGTCACGAGATCATATTAAGGCAGGTAGGGTTATATCAGTAATTCTGTCAAGAGAATCAAGTTTGTTATAACTGATTTTATATGCCAGCTGAGCTAGTTTGTTAGGGGGTCTGAATCATTCTCTATAGGGAATCTTTGCTGTTATTTTTCCTTGCTGTCTTTGTCCTTATGTGAAAAGCTGTGCTTTGTCCTATTGTATATATTTTAGCTTCCTGTACTCAGTTAATAATAATGAGAATGATCAGTTGTTTTCCCTGCTAAATTTCTCTTGATTTCATCTCCTTGCATCACACTGTTATTTTTAGTCATCATGGTATCAGAGCAGTGATGCAACATCGGGATTGTATTAGCAGTGGCATATCCTTCTCATTATTATCTCCTTTCCCAGCTGCTTATTTTTTCTTGAGTCTTCTGTTCTGCACTCTTTCTTCTTCTTATTTCTTCACTCTTCTATTTCCCTTTCTGTTCTCTCTTCTTTCTTTCTTATCTATGGCAGCTGATACTGGTAGTGTTCTATATCTCCACCCCAATGATGGTTCTTACTCCATCAGTGTGGATAAACTCACTGGATCTTCAGACTATAGATCCTGGAGAAGATCAATGGAGATTGCTCTGTCAGCAAAGAAGAAGCTTGGGTTCGTCAATGGCACAGTGCTCAGGTCTTCTTATTCAGCAGATCCAGTGAAGGCAGAGCAGTGGGATACCTGTAACTCAATGGTAATCTCTTGGATACATGCCTGTTTATCTGATACTATTAAAAAATCTGTGTTGTTTGTTAATACTACAAGGGAAACTTGGATTCAACTTGAGAAGCGCTTTTCTATTTCTAATGGCTCCAGAAAATACAAGTTGAATAAGGATTTATATAGTCTAAAACAGAATGGTAATTCTATTAATACATATTTCACTAGTATGTCTAGCTTATGGGAAGAAATAGATGCTATGAATACCTTGCCTGTAGTTACTGAGTCTAATGCTGAGATTAGATCTTTGCTGAGTGCTAAATCAAAATATCAGGAAGAACAGAAGCTCTTTCAGTTTTTGAATGGTTTAGATGATAATTTTGGAGCAATGAGGAGTCAATTGCTCATGTTAATTCCTTTGCCAACTGATGAATCTGCTTGTTCCTTGCTGCAACAAGAAGAGAGTCAGAGATAAGTGTTGCTCTCTCCTACTCTAGACCTAGATATTTCAGCTATGTATAGCAGAAATACAGTCTCTCCTGGCCTTCTCAGAAACCCAGGAAACATTGCATTTCAACCAAAATATCCAGGTGATAGCAGATCTGCTGGGTGTTCTGTTTGTGGTATCAAGGGCCACACACCTGCAGATGCTGGAAAGTTATTGGATACCCTAGTTGGCATCATAAATCTAAGTCCAATTCAGGGCAGTCTCAATCTAGATCTGGATTCCTGGAACAAAAATAGAGCAAACCTTCTCCAAAATTGGCTGCTGTAGCTCAGTCCAATACATCTGCAGCAACTAGTAACTCAGGCAATGTCACACTCACTCAGCATCAATTTGAACGGCTGCTAAGGCAAAGTTCCCTTCCTGTAAAGAATTGTGATACTGATGAAGAACTAGACACTAGTTTCTCAGGCATGGTGTCCTGTAACACAGCTGCGTTGCACTCTGATGACTGGATCATTGATTCTGGAGCTTCAGATCACATGACTTCTTCTCTAAAGTTTGTGACTAATCCCAAAAAATGTCAGCAAATTCTCACTATAAATCTTCCTACAGGCGCTACCTCTCAAGTCTCTCATATTGGCACTATAGAGCTCCCAAACTCTCTATATTTGCAGAATGTCCCTAGTTGTACCTAATTTTAGGCACAATCTTCTTTCAGTTCACAAACTGATGAAAGATTCTCAATGTGAAGTTGTTTTCAGTGATACTCACTGTGTTATCAAGGACACTGCTACAAAAAAAATTAAAGGGATAGAAAAGGCTAAGAATGGCTTGTACTATCTTTCTCCTTCTTCTTTCTCTTCTGTTCTTGACACTCACAGTCCTGTGATCTCTCAACCTTGTATGGCAGCCATTTCTAAATCTGACAATGTGTCTTTTGCAATTTGGCACCATAGACTTGGTCATGCCTCTTTAGGCAAACTCAAGTGTATTGACTGTGTGAAGCAGTCTGTCTCTGACAACTCTCAAATTTGTGTTACTTGTCCTATGGCTAAATTTGCTAAATTTCCATATGATCTGAGCTCTTCTAGAGCATCTCATCCATTTGAATTGATACACATGGATATCTAGGGTTCCTATAAAGTCTGTACTAGGGGGAAATACAGATATTTTTTGACAATTGTTGATGACTACACAAGATCAACTTGGATCTATCTTTTGCAGCAAAAATATGAGTCTCTCACTAAGCTCAAGGAGTTTTCTAACTATACTCAGACACATTTTGGTCTCAAAATAAAGAATCTCATATCTGATAATGCCCTTGAATTTCATGATAGATATTGTCAAGAATTCTTTGCTAATCTTGGCATTATTCATCAAACATCATGTGTGGATAGGCCACAACAGAATGCTAGAGTAGAGAGAAAGCATAGACACATTCTTGAAATTGTCGGGGCTCTCAGATTTCAAGCAAGATTATCTTTGTCCTATTGGGGAGAATGTGTCATGACTGCTGTACATTTGATAAATAGATTTCCCACACCTGTCCTGCAGAACAAAACTCCCTTTGAGGTTTTGTTCAACTCTCTCCCTAATTACTCACACCTCAGAGTATTTGGGTGTCTAGACTTTGCTGCTAATCCCTTGGCAACTCAGATAAATTTTAACCTAAGGGAGTTCCATGTGTCTTCTTAGGTTATCCTGCAAATCAAAATGGATATAGACTTCTTGACATTCAGACAAAGAAAATTTTTGTCTCAAAAGATGTTACATTCAGACAATCTTTCCCTGTCAATTGTCTTCTCTTGAACACTATATGCATCCTGTTCCTGCTGTTCTCACAAATAGAGATCTTTTCAACACTGCTTACATTGATGAAATTTCTGATTCTGTTTCTGTCACTAATAATAGTGATGATTCTACTATTCTTACTCTCTCTCAAGACTCTTCTCATGATATCTCTTCATTCCCTCTTCACTTTTCTTCTCCTTCTTCTACTCCTTTACTGTCTACTTCTGATCAGTCTCACAATGATGAGAATCAAGTGAGACAAACCTCTAGAATCTCAAAACCACTCACATGGATGAAAGACTATGTCCAACCCAAAAAAAAGTCAAAAATGCAGATTTCTAACCTAGCTGTGCAAGAAGTCACTCATGATTTTCACTGCTTTATGACTACTCTCACAAAAAATACTGATCCTGACTTTTATAAAAATGTTGTATTTTCCCAACACTGGGTCAATGCCATGAACAAGGAGCTTGACCAGTGTGAAAAAAATGGCACATGGGTGGTGACTTCTCTACCTGTGGGAAAAAGGGTCATAGGTTGCAAATGGATCTTCAAAACAAAGTATAAATCTAATGGAGATATTGATAGACACAAGGCTAGGCTTGTGGTTTTAGGCTGTAAGCAAATATATGGTCTAGACTATGGTGAGACCTTTGCTCCAGTTGCCAAAATGACAATTGTAAGGGCTATTCTTGCTGTTGCTGCTATGCGTAATTGGTTTACATCTCAAATGGATGTAACTAATGCTTTTTTACATGGAGATCTGAATGAAGATTTGTACATGACCTTTCCTCAAGGATATTCTGGGTTAGGCAGCAGAATTAGTGTTGATCCTCAAGGCAAAACACCAATAAAAAACACTCAATTAGTGTGTAAACTCACAAAATCACTCTATGGCCTCAAACAGGCACCAAGACAGTGGTTTGTGAAATTGTCATCTTCCCTGGTTTCTTTTGGGTTTATACAGTCCAAATCTGACTATAGTCTGTTCACTAAATGCAATGGCAGTTCTTTCACTGCTATTTTGATTTATGTAGATGATTTACTTATTACTGGCAATAATCAACATGAAATCAATGCATTAAAAAATTTTCCGGGATCACAGTTCAATATGAAAGACCTAGGAAAACTAAGGTACTTTCTTGGTCTGGAAATTGATCAGACTGATCATGGAATTTTTCTTTCACAAAAGAAATATGTGACAAACCTGTTAAAGGAACAAGTTTTACTCAATACTAAGCCACTCAAACTTCCCATTGACTCACATCTTCAACTGTCTGCTGACTAAGGCACTCCTCTTCTAGATCCTGTGATTTATCAGCAGTTATTAGGCAAGCTGATTTATCTTACAATCACTCAACCTGATATCTCATTTACTGTCCAGCTGCTCAGTCAGTTTATGCACTCTCCCACCTCTACACATATGCAAGCAGCTAAAAGACTGCTTAGATACTTAGCTGGAACAACATCTCAAGGTATACTTCTGGCTTCTGATTTAGCTGCAGAGCTCATAGCATGTTGTGATAGTGATTGGGCCAGCTGTCCAACCTCTAGAAGGTCAACAACTGGTTACTGTATTCTTTTAGGCAAGTCACTTATTTCTTGGAAAGCAAAAAAGCAGCCTGTGGTTGCTAAGTCATCTGCTGAAGCAGAATACAGGGCAATGGCATTGACTGCATGTGAGGTCACTTGGATGAAGGCTCTCCTCAAAAACTTGGGTCTCACTCATCTAGGTCCAACTCTACTCAAATGTGATAATCAGGCTGCAATCTCTATTGCTGCTAATCTTGTTCTTCATGAAAGGACAAAACATGTGGAAATTGATTGCCACTATGTTAGAGACATGGTGAAATCTGGTGATATTGTCACTTCATATGTGTCTTCTCAAGATCAAATAGCAGACATTCTCACAAAGGGTCTCTCAGTTCAGAAACACCAGCACTTACTGCACAAGCTTGGTGCTTGTTCATCTAAGCACTCAGCTTGAAGGGGGGTATTAAGGCAGGAAGGGTTATATCAGTAATTCTGTCAAGAGAATCAAGTTTGTTATAACTGATTTTATATGCCAGCTGAGCTAGTTTGTTAGAGGGTCTGAATCATTCTCTATAGGGAATCTTTGCTGTTATTTTTATTTGTTGTCTTTGTCCTTATGTGAAAAGTTGTGCTTTGTCCTATTGTATATATTTTAGCTTCCTGTACTCAGTTAATAATAATGAGAATAATCAGTTGTTTTCCCTGCTAAATTTCTCTTGATTTCATCTCCTTGCATCACACTGTTATTTTTAGTTATCAGATCATCTTTTCGATCTTCTTATTTTAGAATATAGCCTTGAAAAAACTTCTTGTATTACAACAAAGTGTATATATCGTTTCCTTATCTATAGGATAGGATTATTGTTTCCTAGTCTTTTGCCTAGTTTGTAGCCTAGAATTATGGTTGAATTATTCGATGTAAATTGTATAAATATCAATGAGCAAACAAGGAAACATTCACGGAAAACATTCTTTTATCTATGCTATGCAATACGAGTATATTAATAGTGCAAAAGTAACATTTAGTGCAAAAAAAAAAAAAAAAGGTGAAAAACTTATGTGAAGATTCAAACTAAAATATTGCTACACATTTTACCGATCGATTGGGACAACTTTTCTATTTAAGCTCTTGTTCTTAATGAATTTGGTGTATTTTCTCTGACAAATTTTTGCTGTGCATTCTGCTTTATGTTACTTTGCCAAACCTAGAGGCTAGAGCATTTACGAAGTATATAAGAAGGTAAAAATATCAGTATAACTGTGTAAGAGGTGAACTTGAAGGAAGTATGAATAAAAAACTGATCACTTCTTGAACATAGTGTAGGATCTTCGTGCTTATGCTTGTTATGGATTATAAACATGTATTTATGATAATGTTGCCTTTGTATTAAGATAGTTCAAGCCCTTATTTTTCACAAGATTGGTTAAGAGCAAAGGGATTGTCAATTATCGATGTAGAGGAAACTTTGAAAGTGTTAGAGGAAATCAAGAAAGGTAATTATGTTATTTAGCAATTTTACTTATTTTTTTTTATTATTATTATTACTTATTAATTATTAATACAATCTAATATAATCTATTTTCGTTTTAATTTAGATGTGCAATGTCGCGATGTAGACAATGAAGTCGTTTTTGTAGACTTGTTGGTTTGATTCGTTTGAAGCGTGTGATTGAAGGGAGATAAGGTATCAAGCATTCAATCTAATCTAATCTATTTTGGACTTAATGTAACTTGTTAAATATGTTTTATACTAAGCTTTGATGTATATAATAAGTAGATAACTATGTTTTGGACTAAAAAAAAGTCAATAGTTTGTCCAACGGAAGGTCTCGAAATAGGCCCAAAAACAAGTTCAAAACAGGTCCAAAATAGGCCTTTATAAAGAAAGAAAAACAAAGTGGTCTAAACGAACGAACCTGGATTTTCAGTTCTGGAACCGGACCGGCATATTCAAGTCCAAACCGGTCCGCGTAAACCGGTCTAGGTCCAATCCAGTCTGGATCTGAACCGGTGTTCACCCCTTAATAATGATCTTACGGTCTCGTTACTTGGATCTCCTATAATATCCATTAACACGTAAACAAACCAGACTTGGATCTAGTCTGGATCTGAGCCGGTGTTCACCCCTTAATAATGATCTTACGGTCTCGTTACTTGGATCTCCTATAATATCCATTAACACGTATTTAATCTCCCCTACTCTAAACAAACTATGGAACTTTTGTATTGCCACTATTGTCTGGAAAAATTGGATATAATATCCATTAACACGTACTTAGTCTCCCCTACTCTAAACAAACTATGGAACTTTTATATTGCCACTATTGTCTGGAAAAATTGGATAAGAAGGAATAATTTTGAATAATGATGAATGTGGGTTGGTTTAACTATTGCGTATAAAAGTGAATGCATGGATTTGCAAGTGCATGAAGCTAAACAAGCTAAGGTAAGCTAGAGATAAGTTGTATCTATCTAAGTACTTTTGTAACACAATGCCTAGTTTAGACTTGACTAATGAATAGGCATGCATAACAATAAAATAGATGATATTATTGTCAAACTCACCTATCTAAAGCTAATTTTTCCATTGATAATGATGTTTGACCCTTGAATTCGAGGACTAACAAGAAGGGACGAAGTTATTAGCCCATGAATAGATGAAGGGTTAACAATGAGGAGAGAGAAGAAAGACCAAAAGAGGAAAGGAGGAAAGATAAGAAGTTAAATTAATCTTTAATACTACGTAAAATAGAAGGGTTTTAAGAAGTGTCCTTGATGATTAGAGTGAGCTTAAAATGTCTTTACTAAGAAAAAAGGTTTTTTTTATTTTATATCATATACTTTCTAGTTTCTACATTTTGTAATAATTGCAACACTATTAAAGACACATTAGATATTGTGTAATACAAATTCTTTTTTAAAAGGAAAAATTAGAAAAAATAATCCCAACTTTCATCAATTTTTGCACAATAATCCCAACTTTGGATTATTCTGGAAAAATCCGAACTTTGGGGGTTATTTACTTTCTTCAATCCCAAACCGGTCAATGAAAGTCAATGACCTATTATATCAGGTCACTTAACACATGTCAAGTCTTGATTGGTCCAAAAAATTAAAAAATAAAAATAAAAACAAAAAACACAAAAAAAACAAAAACACCAGACACTTCCCTCACGGCCCCACCCCCGCTGCCCATCCCTCCACCACTCCTTCGCCGAACCACCGCCTCTCCCCACCCCTAGCGTCGCCAGTTTCCCCTATCCCTGAAACCCCTCTCATTCCCCCACACAACCACCAAGAAAACCCCTCTTCAACTCTCAAAAACCCCAAATCGCCACCCTAGCTAACTCGCAATCACATTACACAGCAGCGCGCCACCGCCAACCAACTCGCAACCGCAACAAATCGCCACCAATTACTCCTAGGTGGGGGTTAGGGTGGCTTCCCGTTTTCTTTTAGGTGGTTTCGGGGTATGGAAGGTCAGGGGGGCTGCGGTTTCGAATGATTGGAAGTGGTTGTGATCCCTTTCACCAGCTCCCACTCGAAAACACCCCCCACGCAGCCGAAAAATCGCCCCCACCCCCCCGATTACCACTCCCCACCCGCCGAAACACCTCCCCGCTCCCTTCCCCCACCCACGAAACCCTCCCCCCTCCCTTCCCCCATCCCGTAAAAACTCCCCCTCCTCTTCTCACACCAACCAAACCCAAACCCTGACTGACGCTGGCCACCCTATCGATAACGCTTGACGCCAGCCGTTACGGCTCGCTTCCCCCACCCCCTCTTTCCCCCACGACGGTAAAGTGGGGGAGGGCTGGTGGAGGGGGTGGTTTGGGTGGGGGGCTGGTGGTTAAGGGTGAAAGGTGGGTGGGTTTATGTTTTGTTTTTTTTTTTTTTTTAATTTTAAATTTTTTTTTTTAAATTTTGGGATAATCATGTGCTGACATGTAGCTTTTACAAAACATAAAAAAAAAAAAAAATTAACCTTCTCAACAAGTAACCGGTCATAAGGACTAAAGAAAAAGAAGACCCCCCAAAGTTCGGATTATTCCAGAATAATTCAAAGTTGGGATTATTGTATCAAAATTGATGAAAGTTGGGATTATTTTTTCTAATTTTTCCTTTTTAAAATGGGTGTGGCTCAAAAATGCATATAACTCATAACTTAATGCTTTTGCCAACTAGACAACAACTTTGTATTCTTGATCTAACCGTCTAGCTAGTCGCACTCTAATCATTCTAAACGTAAATCATTGTAAAAAAATCAATATCATCTCTGAGCTAATTTCTTCCAATGTACTATTCCAAGCAAGGAAAAACAAAGAAAAAAATTTACTACGTATTCCATGCCAAAGTCTCAATTGATCAAAATGAAAAAAAAAAAAAAAAAAAAGATGGAAAAGATGTATAAAGTCCTTGTCCTAATGATTGTATATAAAAAGTTGAAAGAGGAAAGAATAGACAATAAATAAACATTTATTACACCGATTCCAATTTTTTACTAAAAAAAAAAATACTACCTTCGTTTCATAAAATCTGCAACAATTTCCAAAAACAGAAACTACACATTATGTGCAACAAACCAAAAGTTTCCCCTTTTAGTAATTTTTTTTGTGTAAAATTACCACTATACCCTTACTAAATTTTACTTAACTATAATAAATAACATATTAACTCTTTAATCCAAATTAATTTGTCTATAATTAAAACCCTAACCCACATTCTCTCTCCTCCCTCACAACCCACATCCACCACCACCATCACCATTTTTTTCTCTCCTCCCTCTTAACCACCACCAACAGCACTGAAACCACCACCACCACTCAGATCAAGTCTCTATTTCCTACCAACCGCATGAAACCACCACCACTAGCCGCTACCTCAGTTTCCCTGTTCAAAATCGCCGCCGTTCACCCCTTTCACGTCACCTTGCAAGTTCACCGCCTCTTTCACCATTTTCAAAGCCGTCGTTGTGCGATTAGGTTGGATTTGGGGGTCTGCGATTTGGTGGTCGTGCGACTGGGTGGGTTCGTTGGTGGTGGTAAGTGGGGTTTTTGGTTCTTTCGTGGTTCGTTGGGGTTTTGGTCCATTGGTGGTTGGGTGGGTTTTTGGTGGTGGTGCGAGTTGGTTGGATGGGTTTAGGGTGGTGGTGCGAGTTGATTGGTGGTGGTGAGGTAGGGCTTCGTTCGTTGGTGGTCTTGTGGTGGTGCTGGTGGTGTTGGTGGTCTAGTGCAGTGGTCTGGTGGTGTCGGTGGTCTGGTGGTGGTGTGTGTTGGCTGGCTGGGTTTTGGGTAGTTGTGGTGGGGTTATTTTCTATCTCGTCCAATTAATCACATCCCTTTTATTTACTAATCTTTGCTTAAGAAATTTTGCCTTGGGAAGTGTGCAAGCCCCTTTGTTGCAGATTTTATGAAACGGAGGTAGTATATAAAATGTTTATATGCAGTCTTAAGGATGCATATAGCATTACTACTACTACTACTACTACTACAACAACAAAAAAAAAAACAAAAACAAAAAAAAAAAAAAAAAAAAAAAAACAAGATTAAATTAATAATAAAAAAATCCAAAAAAAATTCATCAAAGTTCTTCGTAGTTCTTCGTAGTTCATCAATGTTCATCGACCTTCTTCAATGTCCTACAATTTTGTGCAACAATCGATGAATTTCTCAACAAAATTAAGAGTTACAGTCATGCATCGATGAAGAAATCGATTGAGAAGACCAGCATTCGTGCGTGGATGGAGAAAACGAAATAAGATTTAAAATCCCGATTCATAGCGGCGTTGATTATAAAAAAAATTGTACAATATAAATCATCGGATGCAAAAACATCGAATTTATGTATTCGATCAACAAAATTTTGATTTATTTCGTTGATATATGTTATTCAAGAAAAACAGATAAGAAACGGTATATTTTTTCTTCGAAACGTTGTTTGATCCAAAATATTTGAAAACGAATTACAATTCGTGTTTGTGTGTAAGGAATTCACATACGTACACATTAGACATTACCTATTATATGCATCTTAAATATTAAATGGCTATGCCCCTAAGTTATGTTGGACATTACTATTTAATTTAAATTAACGTGCGACCAATTGTTTTAAATTATACCTATACATACAAAAATTAAATTCAATCTTGTAAAAAAATAAAAAAAAATAAAAAAATTTAATTCAATCACCAATTATAAAAGGATATTTTTTAACTTAGAAATATTATTTAAAAACATTTCAATCACCAATTATAAAAGGACAGTTTCTAACAATTATAATCCCCCCTTGTTTAGGGAATGAATATAAACCGTATTTATGGAAAAGGAATTCACCAAACATCAAATAGGGATTTACCTGCGAAACATAAATTAAATATTTATTGGATATGGTCATAACTTGTTTTGGACATCACCAATTCATAGTTTATAATTTCTGCTATCCTTGTAATAAAGTTAATACGCTAGTTCAAAATTGAAATAACTCCATTATTTTGTTCCCTACTTAGGAAATTACGAATTTTTAGATTTTTTTTTAAAACAACCAATTTATTGAAATGAACCGTAGTTTTTATTTATTCATACATGGTTTGGCCCAAATTCACTTTTACTAAATTCATTTTTACTTGTAAAAAGTAGTTTAAATACAAATAGGTAATGACAAGATAATAAATATGATAAATCATAAGTTTAGTACTTGTAAAGAGCAATGCGGTTAAATAATGAATTGAAAATTTCAAATTCAATGGAATTCAAAGTTGAAAAATGAACGCCCTTGATTTTCGGTTGTCAGTTACAAAACTATAATTTATATCCTTGACCTAATTCTATAAACATAACCACAAAAAGGAAAAAAACAAACAAATCATTAAAAAAATGGGGGATTCACTACACTCTGGAGGTTCATCTACAAGTTTTGGCGGATTCATGATGAAATGTGGATGTGGTGTTCCCTCTAAGATTCGAAAAGTGACCAAGCGTAACCACAACAGGGGAAGGAAATTTCGTGGATGTGGAAAATTTCCGGTAAAATTTCTAAATCCTTTCGTCATTTGTTAAATGGTATGGAGATTGGATTTAAATAATTTATCTAATGAATATGAGTACGTGTAATATTCTGTTTATTAGGGTTGTAATTACGAATTAGGGTATAATATGTGTAAATCACAGGAGGTTGATTGTGGATTTTTCAAATGATTGAACGATGATGTCGGCGGATGCGTAGAGTGTGAGATGATGTCAAAGAGGTTGGATGCAATTGAGAAGGAAGTTGAATCTCTTACTATGAAGCTAAACAAAGTGAAAGCAAAAAAGTCACAATTTCATGAACAAATATGCGATTTGAAAAGCAAGTTATGTCAATCAAATTTGGAGAAGAACAAACATATTGCATACACAATAGTGACTTTGTTTGCAATGGTTATATCATGGGCTGTGTTTGTGGTCAAATTGTACTGAATGATGTACCTAATGCAATAAGACTCATTTTGAAATCACTTGTACTGTTGGGGCGTTTGTTATTTAAATTATAAAAAAAAAAAAGTTTATGTAGTATTAATGTACTTTAAATTATGACTTTAATACGTCGTGTTAGCATAGGAAAATTGCTAATTGAGTGCATCATCCATGACCTTACATAACTTTAGACTAAATGGAAAAATTGTATATCCATTTTAAGTTCACATTTTAATTGAATTTGGTACTTAAACTCAAAGTGTAGAAACATAACACATTTTAATTACATGCAATCAGTAGAATTTTGCCACATAGGGCAAAATATAATTTAAAACCTACAGAACATATGATGTTAAATTGTCTTCACATCGCACATGAAACAACATATTACTTGACAAAAAATAAAATTGTTCCCATCTATAGATTCCTTTCTAGAACAGTTGATAGAATAACCATAAAATACTAACTAAAAAAAACAACATAAAAGTCGATAGCTTAATCATCAACAAAGTCGTCATTTCCAGAATCAGGATCAGATTCATCATTAGCACCACCACCAGCATCCCTGGCTCCCATGTCATCATCAGCCTCATCATCAGCTTCCAAACAATGAATAAAAACAATACAATTAGTGCCCCTTAATTGTCAGCATAAAACAATTCGGTAATAACAAGAGTTGCATTATGTCATTACATATTGATGTTTTGAACATAAACTTTGTAACGAGTTCAACCAATATAAGTCATTACAAACATATAGATTGGCAATTACAGATCATTGGCAATCTGCAATTACAGATCATAGGCAATAACCAACAAGGTATATGGTGACAATGAAGATTAGTAAAACAATTATTTTTACTTAATTTCTAGTATGAGTGAGCTTTAAAATAAAAGGTTCTATTTTACTACATAGATCATAGGTATTAACATACATATAGATATGCAATTACCAATTAAATGGAAAGCATAAAACATAAGTTTGATCGACATAGGTATTTACATACTTATGGATATGCAATTACCGATTCAATAATAACAGATCATAGGCATTAATCAACAAGATTTATGGGCACAACAAATTTACTCTGACGTAAATACCATAATGTCAATTAAAGAATTTAAGTACAATAAATACCTGGAGCCTCATTACGAGCATCTAGCATTATCTGTGCACTATCTCGGATGTCACTCATAACATCAGCAGTGAATAGGTCTGGCCTCATACGCTTAAGCATTTCTTGCACAACAATGCTCTCAAGGATGGCAGCGTCTTTAGGGCCTCCGTCATCATCAACATCATCGTCTCCATCATATGCCACCTTCACTTCAAGAGCTCGACTACGTATAGGTGCACGCTTGACCCCTACTTTCACCCACTTGTTTGCATCGGTATCAAACTCGTACCCCAAAGCATTAGAAATGGTATTGTCGTTAAACGGTTGCTTTGGTCCAGATATCACTACTTCATCAGATAAATCAACATCAAAATGCATAAAAACCTTGGTCAACCACATACCATAAAGGAGGAATAGACCTTCCTTTGACGATCTTTGAGTAGTAATCATGTAGTCAATCATCATCCTCGACATATTCATTTTGATACCAGCAAGTACAAAGTACATGACCAACATGTCTAAGTATGTCAATGAGGACAGTCTCCCATTACGACAAATAAAGGACCTGAAGAGAATCAGATGAAGAAGACGCGTAGGCAGTGGCAGTTCATAGATTTCTGGTTTCTTAGTCCTACCAGAGTCATTTTCATCGAGCACAAGATTGAGACTTTTCTCATAATCAAATTCCTTAACGGTGCTCCATTTCTTACCCGGGAGTACGGCGCGCACCCCTCCTCTTGGGATTTTCAAGATTTTTCTCAAAGAATTTTCATCCAACCTTATCTCTTTTCCCTTTACCCATGTGATAATTACTCCCTCATTTTTGTTTGCATGATCAAAATGAGTGTAGAACTGGTGAACAGGGTCGGGATATATAGGGTGCTTTTCTGTTAGCAACTTGTCCCATTGTTGGTGCTTAAATCACCGTCTTATAAAAACAGCTTGGACCTTGTCAAGTGAATTGAAGTCTACATGCCTGCATTCACATATTGTCCTATTAGTGAATGACTTGTAGTACAGCTCACGGTAGAGGGTCGACTTGAACCGTGGTTCCGGCTCTGGCTTATTGTCCCTGCTCGTATTTGGATCAGATGTGGGAGGTGGTGTTGTAGAGGTGGAAGTTGTTCTTGCAGATTTTCTTGTAGGAGGAGTGGCAGCTTCTTCAATCCCAACAATACGTGCCCCAGCTCTGGGTCTCTTTGATTTATTAGCTACACTCTTGATTCTTACCATTATGCTACAATAAATACAATAAATAAATAACCAAATCAGAAAGTTCATTATTATGAATCAAATCAGAATTCAAGTTGAAATTGCCACCCACAGTGAAATACAACAAGGGTCAAAAGTACACAAAACAGGAAGTTTAGAGCATTTCAGTTAGGTAATTACCAAATATATGATGTGTTATTACATACCTAATCTAACAAGTCATTATTTTATAACATAGATGATTGGATTTCATTTTCAACGATCATAGGTATTAATCAACTCAAACAATGGACAATGCATATTCAAACCAGACTTCCATTTGAAATGGCCAATCAGACTCAGCAAAAATAAGGGATTTAGGCAAACACAAGAGCATAAGCTTAAACCAGCTTTCAAATACAAAAAGGAATTAACCAAAACAGAAAATAGTAATAACAAAACCAATAATTAAGAACATTCAACTTTAGACACATAGGCAATATTAGATGCTAGGATTTCCTATGTAATGAAAAAATGTATAAACAAATACAATTAATAGTCATTGCAAAACCAAATCAGAATGCCATTTGAAATGTCCAGGCAGATTTAACCAAAATGAGTCTCATCATAGGTAGACAGAAAACAGAAGCTTTGATCCACCATCAAATTCAAATTGGTATTAACCAAATCAAGAAAGAGAAATTACAATCCTTATAAAACATGTAATTAGAATTCTGAATACATGGGCCAATTTCAAATACCCCAACTGGAATTATGTCCTTTTAAAAAAAGAATAAAAAAATTTTAAAAAAAAAATAATTAAAAAAACAAAATGACAAAATCATGTTAGAATATGGACACTTAGGTTTTAAAATTAATTCATAATTTTGTATACACATTGGTATTAACCAATATAAACGGGCCATCACAGATCTAATTAAACAAATTTAAAATTTATATATAAAAAAAAAAAAAAAAAAAAAAAAAAAAAACAGAGTGCAATCTTAAAACCCAAAAAAAAAAAAGAACACGGCCAAATTATGTATTTTGGTTTAGAAAATAATGACAATTCAATGCATAATAGTTCATATTTAAAAAATTTAAGCAAATTTTCCCAAATCAAAATGAAAAACATACTACTTTTACAAAGCTAATTGAATTTCGAAGAACATAACAACAATACTAGTGTTGAAACAAGATAACAATTGCAAAATGAATTTAAACTATAGTATACATGCATCTAATTAATTTTTAAAAAAAAATTAGGAAAAAAATATCAAATATTCAATAACCTAAAACAAAACATGTTCGACATTGTCATTGCAAGCAATAGAGATAAATTTGTATAAAAAACACAACAAAGACGTTAAATAATTGAATAGAAAATAACTTACTTGGATTTTGATTGCAATTGAAAGAGAGATTGTGGTTGTAGTTGAAAAAAGTTGAATTGGAGAAGAAGGGAGAGATTAGTTTGTGGGGTTTAAAAGGCGGTTTTTGAGGGGATTTATTTTCTCCTTTTTTTTTCCCTTATATGAGTAAGTTAGAGTATTTTTTAATTTTGAAATTTCATTTTTAATAGTTTTGTTTTTTTTTTCACCAATACCGAGGGAAGTAAAAATGTGGATGGGGATGGTTGAGTGTTGTAGTTGATGTGATGATCATGATTACATCACATTAATTGTTGTAAGTTTTTATTTATTTATTTTTTTTTAAAAGTAATTTTTTTTTTGTTACTACCTACATTTATGCATTCAAGGAGTCATGATAATTTTATTTAACACCTCAATTTATATTTTTTATTTTTTTTTGGGCACTTTAATACATCACTATATGTTAGTAATGCATGTAACTATGCATATAAGGATTTTATGTAGGTAATATTATTGGTTATTAAAATCACGACACGTCTACATACTTATTAATGTGATTCAACCTCGATGTCACTTATGTCACTTAGTTATATGCTCGTACCCTTCAACCTTATTTAATAAGGAGTAATTTGCATAATGAATCTAATGATAATTTGTAATTACTAATCAAATAATATGATTTTACCAAAAGAAAGGTCCGTCCAATTCAAGTTTATTTTTATAAAATATGTCAAAAGTTGTTATAAAGGCTTAAGTGATAAAATCCATGCTTTAAGTTTTAGTTCATATTCTTTATTCTGTAAACTATGATTTTATGAATACATTTTCTCTTGTCAACCCTAACCTTGTTAAAATGATTTGGGTGATTTATTTTTAAAATTATTAATCTTCCAACCAAGTAATTAACAATGTGTACAAATTACTAATTAGGAAGAGATATTTCAAAACGCGAGTTATATGCGTGGTAAAATTTATAATTGCTAACAACGTACTTTATTTATATTATGAATTGACTTATAATACCGTAACATATTTCCAAAAATATAGAAAATTAACAACTGCAATAACAATCATAGTTCCATAAAATAAGGGTTAAACGATATACAAATACAGAGGATATAGTACTATCTTTTTTAATTGGAATTTATCTGTTTTTTGAGATGATAATTACCGGAAATTTACATACAATATATCTGAGTAAAGATGTATTACCAAAAACATAAAAAACAAAAAAATTCCTTTACAATATTAGTTAAATATAATAATAATGTAGAAGATCTTTAATTATTTGTTATAATTAGTAAAACATAAATTTGTATACACATTTTGGCGCTAGAGTTTGGTGTGAAAATCAAGCATTTTGGCGCCATAATTATGCTATAAATACCAAGCTTAATCACTAAATCAAAGCATCACATTTATGCACTAGCAATTTATTTTCTCTTTTATTGAAGATTTCCAATATTTCTCTTTGTCATATCATTTTCTTCATAAATGCCTCCTAATCCAGAAGCTGTTTTTGATCATGAGTTTGGCCTTTTTGAAATTAGGTTATTTATATCTCATTTACTTTATCGTATTGGGGAAAAAAGGTATCTGAGATATTGCAAGCCTGTGGGCAATTACCTACGATTGAATTGATTTTTGCCGATGAAGTTACGGTGTATCGTTGGGATAACGGATTGCCCTTTGATGAAAACCCAGATGATGGGCCTCTTCCTGGAATTTTAGGTGATGATGTAAGTCATGCAAAAGATTTAATTGAATTACGGATATTTATGAAAGATTAATCATCGTTTGTGGTGTAACACAAGCCGAGTCTTTGATTGATGATGTAACCGTGTCAGAGTTTCTTAAAAACATCTTTCGGCTCGAGCTGAACTCCTACTACAAAGAGCAATACATATTCAACAAGTTGCCTTTGAATGAGAATGGAAAGCGTGTTCTTGAGATTGCGGAGATGCTTTATGATATTGTTCTGAATGAAGAAACATGGACTCCAAATTGGTTCACCAAACGTACTGAAAAAGTTCCCAAGATAATCATATTTATTGATTTTATTGATCTTACGTCGGATGATTAGATCCTTTTTTTTGGTGTTTTTTGATTAAGCAACGCTTTTATTATTATCTTCTTAATATGTTGTCGAATTTTTTTTTTTTTTTTTGGATGCTGGAGTTATTATTATATTGAATAATAAATAATTACCTTATTTAATAATTGTTTTGGTTTTGATATATACATGTATAGGAGATATTCTTTTTACTGAGTTATATATGTATTGACATATCTTGACACGATTTTAAAAATGGAAATAGATAAACACAATCGTATGAGAGATAGTGGTGAATATGTATATACCATAATTATAGGCACATAATATGTTATGTATTTATGTTTAGTGGATTTACACAGAATTTTAATTGGTTTATACAAGTTCAACCTTTTTTTGACAGAAAAACATGTCCATAATTAATTAATTATTTTCATTACATATAAAATAACTGATGATTAAAAAATTTTAAAAAAATAAATAAATTGAACCCACGTTCCCACCATGTTTTATTTTAAAAAATAAAAAAGGAACTATTTTTTTTTTTTTTTAAAAAAAAAAAAAAAAAAAAAAAAAAAAAAAAAAAAAAAAAAAAAAAAACTGAAATTTTATGTTCTTAGGAAAAAAAAAAAAACTGAAAATTTTTTGTTCTTATCTATTGAAAAAAAAACGGTTACAATGAAACACCACTAATAAAAATAAAAAAATAAAATAAAAACGGTTAAAAAAATCTATATAAATCATTTTATTGTCCTTGCAAATTCATTTAAACAAAACAAACACATTAATTAAGACATAATGGAGATGAACGAGAGTAGTTCAGACAAAATTGAGGAGGATCAAGACAATGTAAGTGATAGGATTTTCTTTGATTATGTAAAATTATTTAGACTATCCTAACATATACAAATCTACTTAAATATAGTAATAGTATCTTAGTTTTTGTTAATATTGTATATGATGCATTTTCTATGTTTGGTTCATGGTTCATTTCCTATAGCATTTATAACTGAAGATCATGTAATGACTTCTTATAATGTTCATTACATGCATTTATATTATTTGATGCCTTTCCTAAAGCATATGGTAATATAGATCATATAGTTACATCTTCTATTGTTCAGTTGCATTTAGTTTTATTACACTATTCTTTAATACGACATTATTTGAATAAGTAGTTTATGATATACTGAACGCTTTAAGTTTCTGTTTGATGGAAAAATAATTTCATGTTTTGATCCCCAATATGTATTGTCATAACTGGATTTTTGTTATTACATTTGTTTAAGAAAATGTTGATTTAGATTGAAATTTGATTGATAGGGTGTGCGTAGTGAAGGCAAAAGACCATTAGACAATGATGGATGCAACACATCTTCTAACAAGAAACAAAAGACACATGATGTTTCTAACTATGACGAGTGGCAGTTAAAAAGACAGAGGATCATTGATGAACAACAAGGACAAACGGACACTAGGGAGTGCAACTGTTTACAGAATATTGCGGAAGATAAAATGAGGGACCCCAAGTGGTCTGTTCCTCCGTTGTCAAAAGCTTTGTACTTTCAATTGTGCACATTTCATGATGTCGTACCTGAGGATCCAAAAAAGCCTTGTGTAGGCGGAGTGAAGACCGTCATGGAGTTAATTTGGTCAAAAATAAGTGACAAAAGGCTTGTGCAAGCAATGCTTGTCTGTCGTGAATGGGGGAGGGCTATACCATTCTTTGTGAATGATTCTAGTGTGCGTAGGAAATGGACTTGGTTTAAAGACAACCCCAATGAATACCAAATCAAGAGGCCTAAGCCGGATTTCTATCAATATATGACTTTGCGCCGATTATGTCAAAAATTTTAATATTTTAGTTATTAGTATGTATTAGTTGTTTTAAACCTTCTAAATGTATGTTTATTTAATGTAGTCGTGTTGATCAGTTTCTATGTAATGAGTATTGTCAGGAATAGTGATTACTAATATTAATATATAATATTGTGTTTTCCTTTTTATGGTATGTAAACACGACATTAATTGTAGCCGTACTTTTGATACTCCTTATTTCACTATTGATTTATAATGTGAACATGTGTCATTATTGAATTAGAAATTTTACATTTTTTATCCTTTCTTTTTTTAAATTAAACCCCCCCCCCACCCAAAAAAAAGGAAAAATAATAAATTAAATTTAATTGTAATTTGAATCCAAAAATATCATTTCGTGATACCACCATATCCTACATAATCCAAACGAAGTGCCTAGAATAATGGCATGATCTAGTTTATTTCACAAAAAATAGAAAATAAAAATTTTAAAATTAAACTTCCTATCGTGTGAATATGTATTATGAATATGTTTAACTTAAATTATTTCGAATAATACCCTTTTTAAAATTCAAAGTTGTTTACTTATATTTTTCTCAGTATTAAATAGTTATAATATGTATTCTGTATGCTTAATCTAATATCGAACCACTTAATTATTTTGTATGCTTAATTTTTGTTTAAAAAAAAAAAAACGCTGCATGATTGCACCATACCCTAAATTTTCCAAAGAAAGTGCCTAGAACATATTCAAGTTGTCGAGAAAGCATTTGACGTCATTCAAGATAAGATTGGTAGATGGGGTGCTGCCATGAACAAGATGTGGAGGTTGATGGGCAGCTTTTTGGCAGACGTCTATGAAGACATGGGTATGCGAAAAAAGGGTAAAGAAAAAGTTGAAGAGGATGAGGAAAACAGTGATTATGAGAACGAATCAGACCTTGGAGCTGATGATTTTGCAAGTGAATCTGATAGTGAAAAAGAAATAAAAAAGAAAAAGAAGGTGAAGAAAGGGTTGCCTGAGGTATTCACCATATTTATGTTACTGGTGTGTTGTTATATACATTTATTTATGTTATATATGTATCTTTATGCAAATATGATTTAACCTATAATCCTGTGTGTCATTACAAAAATTTGTAATGTAAGGAGGCAGATGAAGATGATGATGAAGAACAGACAAAGGAAGAGATAGATGAGGACGTACCAAAGAAAAAACCCAAGGGTAGAAAGAAGGGGGAGACAGCTTTGAAGAAGGTATTCCATTATCATATTAATTGTTATTTATCTGTATGTATATGATCACCTAAGTATGATATACAAATACAACGATAATGATTTATATATGGTTTAACCTATTGTTATGTGTGTCATTACATATTTATGTTATTAGTTTGATTTGTATTGATCTTAAATATGTATATTTATGCGAATATGGTTTAACTTATAATCATGTTTGTCATTACATTAGTATGTGATATGTCAATTTATAACTATGTATCTGCCCTCCCTTTTCAGAAAGCATCCAAGAAGGCAGCAGAAGATGATGATGACGAGGAAACAGATGACGAGGAAAAGGAGGAAAAACCGAAAAAAGGAGGAAAAAAGGGGGAAGACTGCTTTGAAGAAGGTATTCACCATTATCATATTAATTGTTAATTATTTCTATGTATATTATCACCAAAGTATGTTATATAAATATATCGTTGTTTTCTTTATAAGTGGTTTAACATATTGTCATGTTTAGCATTACATATTCATGTTAAAGGTTTGATATGTATTTATGTTGCATATATATATATTTATCCAAATATGGTTTCACCTAAAGGGGTATATGTCATTACACAGCTTTGTGATATGTAATGTGTTAACTCTATGTATACTGCCCTACTTTTTCAGAATACAGTGGAGGTAGATGAAGATTCTGAGGAAGAAGAAAAAGATGAGGATGCTCTAAAGCCAAAACCAAAGGGCAGACAAGGAGCTGTGAAAAGGAAGATTGATTTTGAAGGGAAACAGGTTGAAGAGAAGAAGAGAGTTCCTGGGGCCCCCATGGAAGTTAGCCCCCCCCCCCCAAAAAAGGAAAGACAGTGGACCAACTTGAAGAAGCGGAAGAGAGTGAAGAAAACAAAGATGCTTCAAGTGAAGACGAGGTTGATGATCAAAGCGCTGAAATTACCATTTCACGCCTGGTAGCTTCAATTGAAAATCCCTACGTACAAATTGTTCAAGAGCCACATGTTGATGATGCTGATAAAGGTGTCACGAAAAGTGATGATGTTGTCGAATCTGAAAAAAAAGAAAACTGAAGTTGTGGGACAGGAATCGAGCAGTGTGATAGGGGTTGAGGGTGAAGAAGGTGCAACATAAAAGAAGACCGACGCTAACAAGGAGGTGGAGGATGATAGTGGCAATGCAAAAGAAGGTGAGGATGGTGGTGATCAACCTACTGCTGCTGCCATCGATCAACCTCCTGAAAATGTTGGTGACCATGGTGATTCTGCTACCACAGGTGGGGATGGTGATCAAGGTGGTGATGGGTCTGTTGTTAGTGCAGCTGATCCAGGTGGAGATGGTGATGCTCCTGATGTCTCTGCTACATGAAGTTAACTATGAAGTTTCTGATTTGAACTGGCATTAACATAACCTAGGTTTGGTTATTACATATTTAGATTAGCTGATGTTGTATTATTGCGTTCATGGACAAGTTTTTATTTTTATTTGCACAAGTAGTAGTAGTAGTAGTAGTAGAACTATGTTTTTAAAAAAGTATGTATTGTTATATGAAACAACCTTAATGTTTAAATGTTTAATGGTTTGCACTCACTGTAATTGTTTTGTGTTTATAGTCCCTTCCCCATTTATTTAACTTTAATTAATTTGCGTAATTAGTTGGAGGAAAATAAATATAAATAAAGAAAAACAACAAAGAAAACGTATTTCCAAATGATTAGCATCTTTAATTTATATGAAAAAAAAGAATCAATCCACAGGGCCTATAACTCAATGAAAATACATAAACTAGAAGGAACAAGAAGCAGCACAACACCTTATTTATTTTAATTATTTTTAATTTTGTAACGTCATGTATAAATATAGGACATTGCCCAATCATGTATAATAACAATATAGTGCAGTTTCTTACATGTTAAAATAAACAAGAAATCAATCCACAGGGACTATAACTTAATAAAAATAAATAAACAAGAAGCAGCACAACCGCTTTTTTGTTTTAATGTTTTATTTTATTACGTCGTGTATAAACATAGGACATTGCCCAATAATGTATAGTAACACTATGAAAAGATAGGCTGATTGATGGGACTTGCCCAATCATGTATAATAGATGAATACTTAAATGAATAAATAAATAATTAAAACTTAAAAAAAAATAATGACAAAAAAAAAATTAAAAAAAAAAAAGGGTCTCGAAGGGATTATTAGGTTCCTGTTTTTGCTGTAACTGTGGTAATCTCTTTAGTTATAGTCGGACATAGCTGAATAGAGTACTAAGATTAAGGAAAAAAGATTTAAAATGAAAAATTAAAAATATGAAAAGATAGGCGACAATATATTTATTTTTACAACTATATGGATTGTCTATCATTACAATGAGACATTGCCTATTTGTTATCATACGTACAAACATGAGTGAGATTAAAATATATATTATTATATGGTAAACGATAGGCGACAATATAAGGAGAGGTGGTTTAAAAACAAGAGGGAAACTGTAAAAAAGTGTAATATTATTAGGTATTGTCCGTTTTGAAAATAAATCATTACATATTTATATATATACATTGAAAAAAAAAAAGATTAGCTAATGTTGTCATCCAATATTATATGAAATTGGTAAACAAAAAAAATAAAAAATAAAAAGAAAAAAACTTGTTAGCCCGGTCAAGCAGAAAAATCACTGCACAACCTCTTGATGTTGTCATCGATATTATGCTCGCTGGTAAGAAGCTTTGCCAAGTACTTTAACCGTTCAGCACGCATTTCACTTGTCTGTTCAATGGCACAATAATAAAGAGAATTAAATTTATTGCTATTACAATAGTGTAATTTTCACAATTAATAAAGTTTCAAAACATACTGTATATATAATGTCCTTCATGGCCCTGATATCACCACACTCGATGTACTTCAATACATACATTCCACAATCACGACTGAAGAGAGGTAGAAAATAAATTTAACTTAGAAATATAGATTAAACTGATGAATATTTAGGTTAATGCTATGATGTTAGATGGATGTACCCATGTGGTTGCGTATGAACATCTACAAATTGATGTGAAATAACTGTATAGTCTTTGAAAAATCGACCCAATGGGTTTCTTCGTGTAGCATTGCTAGCATATTTCATCTGTTCACAATTTCAAAAACCATTATAAACAAACAACAACAACAAGTGTTTATAAGGCCAACACACAATCAGATAGTTACCATATCCATTGAAAGAAGCATTCGGCTATTAGTATTCGCTTGCGGATCAACGATGTACACCATTTTAGCAAAAGACATGATATACTAGTAGGAACCAATTTGGCGCGCCTAATTCCGTAACTGGGATGAATATCTGATGAACATAGATCACTTAATGACGCACATACCATTAAACACATGCAAAATTGTACCAAACAAAAAAGGCTCAAACCTGTTCAATCTTGTCGAGATCTCCAAACGATACAAAGGGTTCAAACACTTTGTACCAGTAATTAAGAGTAGATTGATTTATCATATGCGGGCACCGTTCATCTGATCTCATCACTATAGTCTGGTGCAGTGTATAAATAAAATATTATTATAAATCATAATAAATTGACATGTGTAATACTAACTATTGTGAATACCTGAAATATTGCTGGCAATATGAGCTTAGTTGGGTCATTTAATCCCATTACCAAATCATATAAGTACACATTTATCAGCTGCATTTGAAGGGAAAAAAAATTACAAAACAAATGACATATAGGTTAACATGTCTATGATCATTGAACTAAGAAGGGTTGGAAGATTACGATATATCATACCTGAGTAGATAGAAATCTATCTGGATACAAAGACCAAGATTCACCGATGGTCAACCTGATAATTGGTTTATTTTTGGCACAATAGAATTCTTCAGAATGTCGTTCCTTGTGAACCATGATACATATATGTTTCTCCAAGGATGTTAATTGTGATACATATTCAAGAAATAAGGGAGTTGGAGAAGAATGCTGATATTGAAACTGATTCACATCACCATTATCATCACAACTTTGTACTTTAACCTTATTTGTTGGTCCCTGCGTGTTATGCGTAGTAATTTAGATAACAATGAAGCATAGGAAAGTAGGGTAATAAATTAATTATGCAATAACCAGTACTGTGTTTAGTCATTGCTATTTAAACAAATCATTTTATACAAGATCACCTCTCTGGTAAATGCATTCGTAATGCATTTCTTCTGCCTCTTTGATTTTGATAACTGGGCCTGAAAATAATTCTTTGTACGATGTCACTTATTTGGATCAAATAGAGTTGAATATTAAATTAAGAAACATAAAGGAAATATGATTACCAATTCTCCAAGAGTTTGATTATCCTTCTCAATGGAGCACGTTGATGTTTTTTCATGAACAGGTGTATGTTGCTACAATACACAATTAGCAATACTTAGTAGTCAGTAGACAAATTAAATTTTAAGGAATTATTCATGTCTATTACCTTTTCCACTTGTGCTTTTGATTTGCCCTTATTTCCTTTTCCTGGCTTTGAATACGGTGAAGCCTTTATCAAATTTATCAAATATAATGACCAAAAAATTAATGAATGTTTACCACATAGTAATGTAATGACCAATATATGAATGAATCATTACCTTTTCTACAATCACAGAATCATCGATTACTTGATTTATTTCTCTAGTCCTTGGCCTCCTATGCGGCCTCTTCTCTGAATTTGAATCTGAGGAAAGCATGTCATTTGATTTGTCATTACCAGTATTTGCTTTTGATTTTGCCTTTGGAGTTTTCAATTTGATGTCAGGGCTTTTCGCCTTTTCTTTTGCTTTTGTGTCCTTCATTGTTTTCTCCTTCTCAATAAGGTCCTTAAGTGTTTCAAGACCCGGCGGAAATTGAGGCTCATTAAAACGGATATTACGAATGCTGAATGAATCAATATCGAAGCAATTAACTTGTTCTTCTTTTTCAAAGTCAGTGTTTTCCACCACTTCTAGAGTGTTATCCACATCTAGGGTGTTGTCCACATCTAGCTTTCGCTTAGTGGTTGAGACACGTGTACTAACAATCAACTCACCATTTGGGCTTAGGAAAGGAGACTTAGAGCGATTTACGAGTTGTTGATTTTGATTGGTCGTACCAATTGATTCTGGAACCTTGGACGTACTATTGGATAAACTTTTTATACTAGCAATTTCGGTAAGTAGTGCAGCCAATGACGCCTCCATGTTTGACACTTTGCTGTGAATGTCTTTTATCATTTCCTTATCTTTCTACAAGGAAAAAGCAAGTAAATTTTGATGTTGATGTTATACATGATTCAGTAAATTACAAGTCTTTATCGAGAACATAAACCCTAGATTATTTATGCAATTAATTTGTTTTGAATAATTTCAATACATAAACCCTATATATATGATTGAATCAAATAAAAATTACACAATTTAATAATTAAATTACAGTACAAATACATATAAACAAATCTGATTTAAGTACACTTACATCTGCTTTCTTTTTAACCATGGTTGGTGTTCAAACACAAAATTCGGCAGCCGCAAAATTTGCAAAGAGTTTTCTGTGTACAACGATGGAGATGTGCAGCGTTAAAATATTCTGAAAATATTAGAATATAATCTTTTCGAATTTGAAAATTATACTATTCTTAAAATCTTTTATACAATAATAATAAGATAAGAAATTAGGAAACTATCCTTTTTATCATTGGTGATTGAAATGTTTTTAAATAATATTTCTTATGTTAAAAGATATCCTAAAAGATATTGAGGCTATTCAATTTAATTTTTTATTTTTTATTATTTATTTTGACAAGAGATTGAATTTAAATTTTACACAAGTATTGGTAATGTTATTTTCTATTGGTCGCACATTAATTTAAATTAAATAGTAATGTCCAACATAACGTAAGGGCATAACCATTTAATATGTAAGATGTCCATAATAGGTAATGTCCAATTTGTAGGTGGGTGAATTCCTAACACACAAACACGAATTGTAATTCGATCTTGAAATTTTTTGGATCAAACAGCGTTTCGAAGAAAAGATAGTGTGTTTCTTAACTGGGTTTCTTGAATAACTTAGATTACCAAAATAAATCAAATGTTTTTTGATCGAATACATAAATTCGATGTTTTTTGCATCCGTTGATTTATATTGTACAATTTCTTTACAATTAACGCCGCTATGAATCGGGATTGTAGATCTTATCTCGTTTTCTCCATCCACGCACGAATGCAGATAATCTCTAACGGTTTCTTCATCAATGCACGACTGTAATTCTTAATTTCGTGGAGAAATTCGTCGATTGTTGCACAAATTTGAAAGACAGTGAAGAATGTCGATGAACTACGAAGAACTTTGATGAATTTTTATTCATTTTTGTTTTTTTAATTTAATCTTGTTTTTTTTATTTAATTAAAAAATGAAATTATTAAATAAATTTCGAAAATTATAAATTGATTTTTGGAAATAAAGTAATTAAATTTTGGTAAATAAAAAAAGAATTAAAAAAGGAAAATGCTTAATTTAAGGTTTGACCATCCTTAAAAAAAAAAAAAAAAAAAATCAACCAATGAGATTAAAGTATAGTGGTAGTCCATTTGAAATGGACCACTGTAGAAACATCCTTAATGTTCAATGGAGACGGAAAACTGAAGGTATTATGTAATAATAGGAAATTAACCACCATTATTCATCGAATGATCTTGCATAAACAATGTTATTTACAAGATAGAACATCTTAATAATTTGATGATGAAATTTTCTGTAATTCAAACTTTGAACGATCTTTACAAAGATCTGGTATCGGTCAGGCCATCCTCCATATTTCCATATATAACGCATAAGAGAAATTCTTGAAAATGATCAGTAGTGAACAAATACAGCTAGATAGTTCGACTAAGTTAATTGCAATAAAAAAAATAAAGTTTATTTGATCAATTAATTAAATGAAATTTGTCAAGATTGATGGAGTATAAAACATATTCTTAGGCCTCAACCATCAACTTAAGCTTTTGGTTTATTTGGTTCTCTGACATGGTATTGGAGCTAGAAATGACCTTTCATGTGAGAGGGAGTGATAGAGTATAAAATATATTCCTAGGGCTCAAAGCTTGAGTTGTTCTCATTGATCTCAAATCATATATGTAGAGTATATAGCTTCCTAAGATAATATCACAAGATCTTCTAAGTATTATCTTGAGTCAATTTAGCCTATAATTAAGGAAACTAATATATATGATAATAATGAATAATATCTTCCTAATCTTTCCTAACAAAGATTGATACTTGATGCTTAGAAAAGATTACATTTAATCGGATACCATTAGCCTAGTGTCCACTAACTGTATCTTGTTCCATCGAGTTGATGAGTGATGGATTCATGCTTTATATCTATATCAATTCAACATAAAATAAAGACACAATTAAGCCTATCTCTAACATTCTTTTACCTTTTAATTATATCTCTAATTGTATATTTGTATTAATTACTCCACTCGCTACTAACTTTGACTGTTAGTTCTTTTCGTTTGTATGAAAATCAATTTATTATTATCATGTAAATTTTTATTTGGATAGGCAGCATTAATATGAAGTTTGGTGACAGTAACATTGTAAATTCAATTTTATGTTAAATTATTTACATTAGAATTTAAGCTCATGCATTGACATGTGTGTCAAATTTAGTTGTGTCCGTTATAATATGTCAAATACAGGTCTGGGCCACACCCGCAAACTAAGAGAGAGAGTCCACTTTATAAGTCCAAAAGAGGTTCCATCCCAAAACCATATGGCTATAGGAGAAGTAACCCCTTAGCCTTGTAAAGTAATTAACTCTTTCATCTTCAACTAATGTGGGACACTTACATGTGGTGATACTTGGAAGGTCTATTTTTCAACATAATAGAACAAAGGAAATACGACAAGTTGATACTTTGAATATACATATTAACACAAATCTAACAAGACATTATCAAATGACTACATATATCATACATAAGGATATAAATAAACATAATCAAAGTAGAGATTAAGAATATAATAATGCCAAAACAAATATGTTAAGAGCATCATAAAACGATGGTACTAAAAATCACAAAAGGTTCAAATGACAATTATTACTGTGTTGAATACAAAGCATTAAAATGAAGAAGGCATGTCTTCAAAGAAATTTTCAAAGAGGTTATCATGTGTTATTAGAGCAACTCCAAGGGCAAGCTAATTGTCAAATTAGCTTGTCATGCCACTTAGGATTGCAAAGCTATTATTTCTTCTAGCTAATTCATGCCACAATAGTTAGGCTAATTAGCATTTAAATTTTTCAGCTTTATTTTTTAAATAATTAGTATTTTATTAGAGACAATTAATTTCTAAGCTAATTAGCTTAGTTAAGCTAATTTGCTTGGCATTAGCTTGGCCAAGCTAATTATCAAAGTATCCTCCAATGATTTGGCTATTAGCTTGAAAATTATTAAAATTGTAAGCTAATCCCTAAAAGCAACCATTGGAGTTGCTCTTATGCTCTCTAAGTCCGGAATCGGACCCTGAATCATGATTTGTGTTACCCAGGGACGAGGATTTGGTTCCCCAATTTCAACTTCCTTAATCTCAACATCGCTTGGTGTCTCATCTTTTGCTACGTACTTGGAAACCCACTTGGCATTTCTAACCATGTTAATTTTGGACCTCTTTCTTCTAGGTACGACCACACCTTGAGGGAATAAAGCGTTGACATTTCCATCACTTTTGACTGGAGATCTTTTGCAGGTCCTCCAGCGTTGCGACTACTTTTGTACACCATGATGCTCTGATACGAATTTCAACTTATGTAAAAAAAAAAAAACAGAAAACGTTAAGTGAGTTGATAGACTCAAAAAATCTCCGCCGCCACAAATCTAATAAATATTATTTATAGATTTAGTTAACTTGAAATCGGATTGCAACAAATAAATACACCAAAGAGAAAACATCACGTGTGTAATAAATTTAATATAAGTCAGTACCAGCCATACGTGATCATATATGTGCTATTGTATTAATGCAAATGAACTGGGAACGAAAATATATATGAAAATTAATGTGGAGACTGAAGAATTTGTATAATGTAGAAATATACACGGTTAAAGAGTAAATCAAAATCAAGCAAGCTAAGATAGTATGTGGTACTTTTTTTTTGAAAAATCTAAATCTGATAAGATAGACGTGCATTAGGATATATTTTTCAGCATTAGGATATATTTTTGTACACTAGGATATATATTACATAGAACCAATCTTTTTAGGGACAAAATCAATGTAGGAAAAAAAAAGTGGATCAAACGTGTAACACTAAACCAAACTTGAGTAAGTTTATCTCCGAACTAACTGTTAGAATATATGTACATATATTCGTTTGACTTTGTATATAGTTAACATAGCAAGTGTATATCCTAGCTTAATCTTAGCTTAATCATAGCCTAATTTGTAGCTTGACAGTTGCCGAGTATATCTCGCAACATTGATGTATTTATACTGATTGCTAATCAATAGAATGATCAACGATCACATTACTTTCATGGTATCAGATTAGGGTTCCGATCCTAGCCTTCTTCTTCCTCTATCTCACGGCCTATCTCCTTCCTCTTCCTCAAATTTTTCTCTTCTTCCGCTGCACACATTCAATGGCAGAATCTCCTAAATATCACCCTGCTTTTGGTATCACAAACGTGAAATCTCTTATCCCGATTACCTTGGACGCTGCCGGAATGTACCACTCTTGGGCCGCCCTCTTCAAAGTGCTATGTCGGGTTCATGACCTTACATATCACATCATTCCTCCAACGGAGGAAACTGAACTTGCTGCATATGACAAAATCAAGAAAGCCGACTTGGCTTATTGGAAAAGACTCGATGTTGCGGTCCTTAATTGGATTTATGGTTCAATATCTCATGATCTTCTTACCGCCATCCTTCTCAAGGATGATACCTCTCAAGGCGCTTGGGCTCGTCTCGAATCCATGTTCCAAGACAACAAAGCAGCCCGAGCCTCACACCTTGAACAAGAACTTGCGGATCTCGACTTCGAGAATTTCACCTCCATTGACGACTATTGCAATCACATCAAATCCCTTGCCGATCGTCTTGCGGATGTTGATGCTCCGATTCCCGATACTCGTCTCATTCTTAAAATGACTGCCGGTCTCCCCGAAGCTTATGCCGGAACGGTTGGTTTTATACAAAATCAAGAGCCACTTCCTTCTTTCGAAAGCTGCCGATCTCGCCTTAAGCTTGCCGAACGTACCATCAAGCACCGTCTTGCCAAGGAGGGTGGTACCACCAGTCGGCCGACCGCCCTTGTCTCCTCCACCAATCATCACCAAGCAGACTCCTCTGGAAACTCCACTCGGGCTACAAATCGCAACAGCAAGCAGAAGAAGTCCTCAAATAAGCCTTCTAATAAGAACCGTAATAGTGGGCCAGCCCAACAACAACAAGCAGGCCCACATGGACAGCCCTATTCATGGCAGTTTCAGCAGGGGCCCTATTCGTGGCCACCATGGATGGGCCAGTGGCCCAATCCACCGTGTCCATACCCTTCTCAATCCTGGGCTCCACGGGCTGCAGCTTCTTCTGCCGGATCAAGACCGAGTGGGCCTGGAATCTTGGGCCCAGCTCCTCAAGCCTTCAACGCCCAAGACATGGGTCCGAATCCAACTCCCACCCACATAGAAGCTGCTTTACAGATGCTTGCTAATATCAATCGTCTCGACAACAATTACTATATGGACACTGGCGCCACATCCCACATGACGGCCGATCAAGGTATTCTTTCTTCTTTTGTTAATTCGAGCATTAAAAATCATAACATTGTTATTGGTAGTGGTGATTTAATTCTAATAATTAATGGTCATGGTAGTGCTACTTTACCCTATCCATACCCCCCATTTACCCTTAACCATGTTTTGCATGCTCCCAAATTAATAAAGAACTTGATATCCGTCCGTAAATGCACAACTGACAATATGGTCTCTATTTCATTTGATCCTTATGGGTTTTCTGTGAATGATTTACAGACGGGGCCCAACTAATGAGATGTGACAGTTCCGGTGACCTATATCCAGGTTTTCCAACCAGTCAAGCCAACTCTTCCACCACTCATTCAAATTTTACTGCTCTTTCTTCTGATCTTTGGCATAATCGATTAGGACACCCCGGCGATGTTGTTCTTAGATCTTTAAGCAAACAGAAATTTATTGAATGTAATAAGGCTTGTAATTCCTTTTGTGCTTCTTGCCCTTTAGGCAAACATATTAAACTTCCCTTTCATGATTCTATGTCGAATACTGTTTTTCCATTTGATATAATTCATAGTGATCTTTGGACTTCCCCTATTCTTAGTTCTTCTGGACATGCTTATTATCTATTGTTTCTTGATGATTATAGTAAATTTCTGTGGACTTACCCTATTGCTAAGAAATCCCAAGTAAAACATCTTTTTCAATCTTTTCATAAAATGGTTCACACTCAATTTGAACGTAACATTAAGACCTTTCAATGTGATAATGGCACCGAATATGTCAATGGTACTCTTCAAAATTTTTTTGAAAATCATGGCATGCTCTACCGTCTTTCTTGTCCTCACACCTCACCTCAAAATGGAAAAGCTGAACGCCACATAAAATCTATTAATAATATCATTCGGACCTTACTTGCTCATGCTTCCTTGCCACATTCCTTTTGGCATCATGCTCTTTCTATGGCTACTTATCTCCTAAACATTCTTCCAACCAAAGTCTTAGGTTATACATCCCCTACTCAAATTCTATACCAACGTGATCCTATTTATTCGGATTTACGTGTCTTTGGTTGCTTATGTTTTCCTCTATTTCCCTCCACTACTATTCATAAATTGCAAGAACGGTCCACTCCTTGTGTCTATCTTGGCCCCGCACCAAATCATCGTGGTTCGAAGTGCTATAATTTATCAAATGGGAAAATCATCATTTGTCGGCATGTGACATTTATTGAAAACGAATTTCCGTTCTCAAAATATCACAAACCAAATTTTGATGATTATGATTTTTTGGACTCAACTCCATTAAATCACTTCCACCATTTGAGCACCTCTCAACCCAATTCTGCTTCAGCCCAATCCGTGCAAGCCCAATCCGTTCCTCCTAATGGGCAGCAGCACACCTCCCCCCTTACTGGGCCGCATATCCCCTTCATCCCATCCCCTAGCCGGACTGTCACTCCTTCGTTAGTGGGCTCCCAGCAGACCCCCCAACACACCCCGGTTCTCCAACCTTCCCCTTTTGACAGCCCAGCTCACTCCTCAACCCAAATTGAGGAACCCACCTCCCCCCTCACTGCCAACCCCAACTCCGACCAATCCGCCACCAGCAGCCCCGCCTCTGCCACTCACCCTTCCGGCCAGCACCTTACCCAAACCCATCCTATGACTACCCGAGCTAAAGATGGCATTGTAAAACCTAACCCAAAATATTTTTCCAACCTAAACACGATGACCACTACTACTATCTCTTCTATCCCAAAGGACCCGGTTAGTGCTATTCGTGACCCTAATTGGAAAAATGCAATGTTAGAAGAATATAATGCTCTTATTAATAATCATACATGGGATTTGGTTCCTCGGCCCCCTGATGTGAATGTTATTCGGTCTATGTGGATATTTCGTCATAAACGAAATTCTGATGGTTCTTTTGAGAGGTATAAGGCTCGTCTTGTGGCTGATGGCAAGACTCAGCAGTAGGGTATTGATTGTGATGAGACTTTTAGTCCGGTTGTCAAACCGGCTACTATTCGTACAGTTCTTAGCATTGCTATTTCTCACTCTTGGCCGATCCATCAGTTGGATGTCAAGAATGCTTTTCTGCATGGTAAGCTCAATGAAACAGTTTATATGCATTAGCCCATGGGTTTCAGAGACAAAAGTCGCCCTGATCATGTATGTCTATTACGGGGATCTCTCTATGGTCTCAAACAGGCTCCTCGAGCCAAGTATCAGCGGTTTGCAGATTTTGTCACCTCTATTGGATTTACTAACAGTAAATCTGATAACTCTCTTTTTATTCTCAGACAGGGCACTGATACTGCTTATATTCTGTTGTATGTTGATGATATCATTCTTACAGCATCTTCTGATCGTCTACGGACACGTATTATGGATCTTTTGAGCTCCGAATTTGCAATGAAGGATTTAGGTCCTTTGAGTTTCTTTTTGGGTATTGATGTGACTCGTGATGCTAATGGTATGTTCTTGTCTCAGAAACAATATGCTTCTTCTATCATTGACAAAGCAGGCATGTCAAACTGTAGTCCTTGTCCGACACCGGTTGACACGAAATCCAAGCTTAGTGCTTCTCATGATGCTCCTTATGAGGATCCTACTAAGTACAGGAGTCTTGCAGGTGCTCTTCAGTATCTGACTTTCACTAGACCTGACATTTCTTATGCATTTCAGCAGGTCTGTCTTCATATGCATGATCCGTGCAATGCGCACATGGGAGCCTTGAAGCGTATTATACGCTACTTACAGGGAACTTTGTCCTTTGGTTTAATTTGCATCTGTATAAGTCTTCGATTGATAAGCTTGTTGCTTATACTGATGCGGATTGGGGGGGATGCCCCGACACCAGGCGATCTACTTCAGGTTATTGTGTATATTTGGGAGATAATTTGATTTCCTGGTCCTCTAAACGACAACCTACTTTATCTAAGTCCAGTGCAGAGGCTGAATATCGTGAGGTTGCTAATGTGGTATCTGATTCTTGTTGGATCAGAAATTTGTTGCTAGAACTTTATTTTCCTATTCATACAGCAACTATTGTTTATTGTGACAATGTGAGTGCCATCTACCTATCAGGTAATCCGGTGCAACATCAACGCACGAAACACATTGAGATGGACATTCATTTTGTTCGTGAGAAAGTCGCTAAGGGTGAAGTACGTGTTTTACATGTTCCCTCTCGATATCAGATTGCAGATATTTTTACTAAGAGACTTCCCCGGGTTCTGTTTGATGACTTCCGTGCCAGTCTCAGCGTCCGTGACTCTCCCGTTTCAACTGCGGGGGTGTGTTAGAATATATGTACATATATTCGTTTGACTTTGTATATAGTTAACATAGCAAGTGTATATCCTAGCTTAATCTTAGCTTAATCATAGCCTAATTTGTAGCTTGACAGTTGCCGAGTATATCTCGCAACATTGATGTATTTATACTGATTGCTAATCAATAGAATGATCAACGATCACATTACTTTCACTAACCATGATATTGATACCCATCCAAATGATCCAATACGAATAAAAATTCATAATTCACCGTGTAAACACTTGCTTCTAAATAAAATTAAGTAAAACATAAAATTAAAAAAAAATACATTATTACATACGATCCACAAATATATATTTGTAAATTTTTTATTTTTTTTTTTTGAAAGAAATATATATTTGTAAATTGTGATCCGTAAATAATTTATATTCTAAAATTTTAGAACACTAATTAATTATCGGATTAAATAATTGTATTTTATCACCCTTCAAAACACCCTATTTTGACTATCCAAACAAAAAAAAAAAAAAAAAAAAAATCACCCATCTCTTTTTTTTTTTTTCTTTTTTTTTTCGGCCAAGCTCTCTGTTTTTTTTTAAAGGGATAATTTAATTTGCTTTTACATTGACAGCTAATAGAATACAATAGATAGATAAGAAAACAATAGATAGATAAGATGATTATTTTTAATTAAAATAAAATCATGTTTTGTATGAGTGCTTTGTACAACACTTATCTTTAAATTATTTATCCTTTAATTTGTATTGTTAAAAATGCAATCAGATTGATTATAGTTTTTCTTATAAAAGTAGCATATGACATTAAAATAAAAGCACAAATCTTGTTATAGAAGGACATTGAAAGTAAATCATAGCACAAAGACTACATGAAAAACAAATAAAAGCATTAGAAATATATTAAGACTAGAATAGACCCGATCTACAATAACTTATTGTAGACTCAACCTTCTAGTGTACCATACGAATGTGATTATATCATTCAGAATGTGATTATATTATTTGAAAGTGTCAAATTTTGGGTCTACAATAATTTATTGTAGACCGGGTCCATACAAGACCAATTGTTAAATATATATATATATTTATAATTATTTTATTAAGATAAAAATTGGATATATTTTATTGGATAAAAAAGTTAGTATAGAGTTTTAATTTCAATAAAATTTTGATAGATTTATAAGATATAATTGTCGATTCAGAGTTCAATTTCCGATAAAATATCAGTATTTCACAAGTATAAAATAACAATTATAAATTCAAACCACGAGACAGTAACATTTGTTGCTTTAACTTTTCACCAAATGTGCGCCACGTAAACAACATTTAAATAATTTATCATATAAATTTATTTTTATATCATAATTTTTTTTGATTCGAAGGAAATATATAGTTCAGAACGTAAAACATTCCTTTATAATATTCTAATATATAAAAAAAAAAATGGTCCTAAAATTCAATAAACAACTCGGACATCGCACGGGGCACCAAACTAGTATATATATATATATATATATATATATATATATATATATATATATATATATAAAAGCATATAATTTTTTGAAAGCGTGATACGTCATTATTGTTATTTACCCAGTTACATGCAAATCTACATATAATCAGGTGTAGTATTTATTAATTATTAAAAATATATATCGAGACAAATTCAAACAATCCCAAATGAATTAATTTTAGGGTTTTTCTAAGCTATACCCGTAAGGTATTTGAGTTTCTAAGGTGTACCCATGCTTTTTCAAGTTTCTAAGTTGTGCCCTTCAACTCTTTATCAATACTAAAATGTACCCTTATTAGTTGTTTAAAAGTTATTTGAGAGTGTGATTCGTGGCTTCAGTTTTCATTATTAGGGTCGCGGTGGCTAAGATTTCTTTCTCCTACCATTTCCTTACCTTTTATCATCTTTCTATTAAATTTATAGTTAACTTTAGGTGACGTGGAAGTCCTAAGGAGGGTACCATTCATTAATGATAGTGAGTTGAGGGGCACAACTTAGAAACTTGAAAAAGCATGGATACACCTTAGAAACTTGAATATCTTAGGGGTATAGCTTAGAAAAACCCTTAATTTTATCTTATACATGTACGTATATGAATTACAAATGATGATAAAAATAAGAATTGTCTCAACTAAACGTGAAGGAGTAAAGAACATTTTTTTTTTTTTTAAAAGAACAAAGGTTTAATAAAACGAAACACTACATAATTCTTTGAATAA
Organism: Chenopodium formosanum; assembly: GCA_024500155.1. Classification (NCBI taxonomy): domain Eukaryota; kingdom Viridiplantae; phylum Streptophyta; class Magnoliopsida; order Caryophyllales; family Amaranthaceae; genus Chenopodium; species Chenopodium formosanum. The sequence continues at coordinate 9,390,425 of CM044877.1, forward strand.
ATTAGATGGCACATTGGCACTTACTTTAAAATAATCTCCTTTGACTTCTCCTTGAACCTGTGAAATAAAGTATCAAACTAAGGTCATATAAACTTTTGATACTTGAGGAGAGAGAAATATATACTTTTTATATTTGACTATTATATGAGTTTCAACATTAAATTAGTAAACGGTGCCTACCTTTAATTAATTAATCATTATACTTCCCTATCAAAGCTCTAATATTAATGAAAAAAAAAAAAATCTAGATGTAAATAAATGATTTTGGACTCAAAGTATTGGATTTGTAACATTTGCTACAGTTTTCTCATTTGTTTACAATAATTGTTTTATTGATTCTCTTTTATATTGATTTCTGTATGATATTTATTAACTCAACTTGCAATAAAACCTTATTCTCTTCACCATACTTTTGTTTAACCGTACCCATTTTTACTAAACTGAAATTATTTTGCTGATCTCGATTTTTGATTTTTTTTTTTTTCGGATTCACAATCTATTTTATACTATTTTTATCGATCTAAAATTATTTTTACTAAATATTTTGTAAGGTGAAGAAAACAATGCCTATTCTTTAGGAAGAAAATAATAATAATAATAATAATAATAATAATAATAATAATAATAATAATAATAATAATAATAATAATAAAAATAATAAAAATAATAATAATAAAAATAAAAAATAGCCTATCAACTCCACTTTGGACTCAATTTGAAGCAATAAAATGTTGTCTCAATATGTGGCATGTATCTAACGGTGCATATAAGACATGACTCGACAATTATTTGGTGTAGCGAATCAAGACATTGAATGAAAACAAAGGAAATAATCTTCATTGTATTAATTGCAAATCGTATTTTATTTCCTTTTGTCTTTTATATAATTCATTGAAATACAATAAATTTTATCTAATATATTTAATGTAATTAAATACCTTGTAAAAGTTTATCAGCTTACAATTTTTTTTTTATTTTTTTTTTTGACAAATTCAATCCTGTTCTTTTTAATTTAATGGAGTCGAGTTGAATTGAAATGAAGAGATTTGTGCTTGTGTGTGCTTGTTATATGTTGTTATTGTGTGTTGGAGTACTTAAGTTGTGTGTGTGTCTAGTCAAGACTATAGACATTGTCTAAACGCCATCACGTACGAGCAATCAGCCTACAAAAAATGTTCATTAATCTAAAATAATTTCGTGACACATATGGATTTGACCTCACTTCCCTAACTATTTTAGTCTCTTGTCAATAGTAAACTTACTTTAGGGTTATTTTTGAATAGGTGAAATGATTTTAACTTATCAGTTTTTCCAAAAAAATCATATCCACCCCTTCTACCACCGATAACAAAGTTATATCACTCATTCCCTAAATTTGTTGTGTTTAATTTATCAATAACACTACGAAACTGTTGCATCGAAGCAAAGTGATTACAAGAGTATCAACCATGTTTTACGTAGTCTCAATTAGAAATTCTTTAAATTTAAGGTCATTTTTTTTGGGATTAAAAGTCTCTAAATTGAACTGGAATATAATGAACTGAAATGAGCTAGACTATACTAATGATAAGAGAACAATTCAGAATATGTGTTTTTCAAGAAGATTATTGAAGTTTTTTTGAGAGCCTAATCTATCTTTTATTTATTATTAACTGTTAGAAAATTTGTCTATGGGTTTTTACCTTTTACTTGATGAGGTTTTTCCTATTTTAAGGCTTTAAGGTTTTTTTTTATTTGTTTTTAAGAAATTTATTAGGCTTTAAGGGTTTTAGTTATTATGATTAATTGGTTACAAATATGATTAAGTGATCAATTAAGATAAGGATTCTTATCATAGGTTTAGGGAGTTAAACCAAACACAAAACTTCAACTTTTGTTCTTCTTGTTGATTGCGATTGACAAGAAACCCTCAATTCCTACAAGAGTAGATATTATCCTTTTAATTTTCGTGTAATTTCATAAGTTCTTACTAAATTTCAAAAATTCAATGTTATTATAGCTTGCAAACCTTGTGAGTCTTGAGAGATCCACAACAACTGAATTGAAAATGAAGCTAAATTGAAATTGAACTGATCTAATCAGATTTGAACTAAACTGGTTGAACTTAAATAACATAATTTAAAATAATGCAAATTTCTATTTTTTTTTTAATGTTATAATGAACCGAACTAATTATATATGTGAACTGAAATGAAAATCTAAAAACTAATTCCAAGAAAACTGACCTTAGACCTAAGCTAAGATGTGGTACCTCATTATGGCCTTATGGGCTCCAATGGGGCATAGTAGGGCTTTCTTGGGCCAAAACTACTTTAGAGTCTAGCAACTCAACTATAGACATGTCATTCACACACCTAGGTACCTTATACTGATTGATAGATGCTCCTCTTGATATAGCATAGTCCATCAACTCCTCAAATGTTCCATTCTTTACCACTCGAATCTCTAATGGCCCGACTGATAAGTGTACAGCCCGACTTCGTCGATATACCGAGTTAAGAGCCTCCTCAATGGCTAAAGAGCACTGGCCCAATACCTCATGACCTAGCTCAGTTACAGTGTCGTTAGTTAAAAGCTCCAAATAAATGACATAATGTCCCGGTATAGTATTGACATTTGCATAGCTTGTGTACTCAACAACTCTCGCGTTAAAGGTTTTGAGTAAAGTTGCTGCGCTCTCAATTGCATTTTGCAACTCGGATTCATCTGTATTATCTATGTCGATACTGAGTAGAACGTTCTTCCTCCTAATGAACTTAACTTGTGGAGTTGAGTTGTGAAATCCTGTCACGTATAACACATCCCCGACTTTGTACCTATGCATTTGAAAGTATTAAATATTGGAATGTTAAAAAAAAAAAAATTAAAAGGACATTTTGTGAAAAACTACCTTATAAAACACTTTTTTTTGCGAGAAATTACCTACGAAAAAAAATGTTGTAAGAAAGTACCTTATAAAAAGTAAATGTTGTACTCTACCATTAGTCGGAAAGTCATTGTTGACTTTCATTTTCCGGCGTTGACCACATCACGTACGTGTCAATCATGTGACTTTCAATTCACCCTTTCCCTCCTTTTTTCTTAATTGGCACGTGATGTGGTCAACGCCGGAAAACAAAAGTCAACGATGACTTTTCGACAAAGGGTAGTCTCTTACAACATTTACCCTTTTATAAGGTAGTTTCTTACAACATTTTTTTTATTAGGTAGTTTCTCGCAAAAAAAAAAAAAAATGCTTTATAAAGTAGTTTTTCACAAAATGTCCAAATTAAAAACTTACACATTGTCAAAAGGCTACCAATTTTACATTTTTATCCAAGAGTATATGTACTAAGATAAATTACCTATATAGTCCTGATTGTGTGGTGACTACAATCTCATACTCCTTTCCGACCTCCACATTAGCCAAGTCTACAATCTGATTAGTTGAGTTGTCGTCGAGTGGGATAAACTCAAAATACGTCGCGTTAGGCAAAATCGTGTAGGAGACCTCCGAAGGGGCACACATTGGGTTCAAATTAGGTCCAAACAAACACTCGGAGGAAACATACTTGTTACTTACCTTATGTAGTCCACCGCTATAATAATCCAACATAGGTATATATTGAGCCATTGCACCTGTCACAATCACATCCAAGTACTTTGTATTGGGCCAAATCCTCTTAATTATCCCCTCCCAATTCTCACCTTCACATACATGGTTTATGAACCGTGCAAGCTCCGGGTCGGGCCTCGTGATCTTATCCATGCAGGCCCGTAGGCCCGAATGAGTGATCGTTGAGCTTAAAGTGCCGGTGGTGATATCGTGACAAAGGTTGGAAAAGTGGACTCGGAGGAAACGAATGGCCCGAAGTAGGCCGGATGCAAAGATGGCTCCAATACATAGGACCTCATTGCGCTCATAAAGACCGCATAACATTTGGGTGTACATGGATTGGAAAGAATCGGGACAGAGTATTGCCTCATTAGGGCTAGTATTATTGTTGGGTCGATTTCTAAAGTGGCTACTTTTGAAGAGGCTTGTGGTAAATGGACTAACCACTAGGCCTCCTAGAGTCTTTTTTTCTGTCTTGGTGAATAGAAAATAGAGCCTTTTCCCTTTGCCTAGTTCTGGTATACATCTGTTTATAATACAAATTTAACCAAGTTACAACTACGGATAAAGTTCCATTTAATTTGCAAGCTTAAAATGGCAAGGGTAACTATAAATATTACGTCCTCAAAAAAAAAAAAAAAAAAAAAAAAAAAAAAAAAAAAAATATTTACACTCACACATTTAACATTATTTACCATTTAACTTCGACAACATTTGAAATTATTTTTATGACATTTGGAAACTTATTGCATTCAAAATGTGACTTTGAGGTATAAATTTTTGTACACGGTTTACAAAAAAGAAATACTGTGTTAACATATAAAATTTTACAAGTGGCGAAAAAATAAAATGTAAACAATTTAAATAAAATAACAGAGGTACTCCATATTATTTGTTAGATAATAAAAATTGATTTCGGCGTAAATATATATAAATAAGTCCCAATTTCGAGTAATGGAGATTTATAGAGATCAATTTAGACCTTGTTTGGTTCAACTTAATTTTACTTATTTCAAAAAAAATAAGTTAAGATTTGAAAAAATAAGTTCAAGTGACTATCGTTTTATGAGCAATTTTTTATAGCTAAATATCTTTAATTTTGTAATGAAAAAAATTATAAAATTACATATTAATAAATTACATACTATTAAGAATCTAACAAGACTCACTCAGTGACGGATCAGAAAATTGAAAATGGGGTCCTAAATTTTATTAACTTATATAACCCAAAAAATTGGAAACGTTGATATTATTAATGTTTCAATATTGCATAATGTTTTTACTTTCTAATTCATCTTTAACCTGTAAGTTTACATACATCTTTTGTTCCTTTAACATTGCAACATGGGGTTAATCACTCTTTTCATTTTTTCTATTTCACAATTTTAACCTTTTAAAAAAACTTTTATTACGAGTATGTAACAGTAACAATAACAATAACCCCAAGTGATTATTTTTCCTTACGTATAAACCATATAGAATTAGAATGGAAAAGCGCAAACGTTGTAATATTTTAAATCCGATAATAATATATTATTTGCAATTTTATATGGAGAAATAATGTACGATTTATCTTTTAGGAAATCAACTTTTTAGAATGGGAGAACAAAAACTACAATATGAAATAGATTTTTAAACACACCTTAAATTTCATAATTCTAATGCAAAAATAAAGGGGATGCAAGTGCTCCCCTTGGTGGCCACATAGATCCGCCAATGGACTCACTTGATAATCAGATCTGATTAGATCAGACCAAATTAAATCAGATAAGACAAGATCAAATAAGTTTAGATAAGCGAAAATAAGATAAACTAAACAAGTTCTTACTCATTCAAAAATGACATGTATTGGCTGTGAAGTAGCATCCTCGAATCCTTATCCTCAGCAGTTGTTGGAATCAATTTTGCTTTTCCTGCTGAAGTTCCCGAGCTGCAATAATCTCAATTTAGAAAATTATAATTTTTTTTTGGTGTAAATAGAAAGTGATAAATTATAAATTTTTTTTGGTGTAAATAGAAAGTGATAAATATCCGTTAGGTCATAGGAATTAACAATGGAAATATCAAGCACAATCAGGTACTACTCCAATCAATCCTTGATTATTATGTCCATATTCAATTCCTAAATTAATGCAATACTAGTCCCTCCATATATTTTTAAGTGTTTAGGAAGGCATGTTGAATAGAGTAAAATGTTTATGATGTTGGAGATTTTTAATATAGATGGCGAGTTAATATTTTATTAATAAGTAAGGAATGTGAATATGTGATAGAAGTGTAATATAATTTATATAAATGTAGGAGTTAACAGATCTTGGGGTGGTATAAAATTCAGAGCTAGGAAATTATGTATAAATCATAAAAGGCTAAACGTCTAACATAAAACAACTTATACTCCATAATTTAAAAATGCTTAGTTTGTAACATGTTAAAGGTACAAACTAAATAGTATAGAAGTGTTATTAATAATTTTAAACAAAAAATTGATTCCATCCAAGACCTTGTCTAACGGTTTTGAACTAGATTAGTCGATCTGATCCAGTCTTGTTCCTAACTGGTTTATAAATACCCCTAGTGAACTGTGATTTTTTGCACCGTTAAGAAATACGAAGTAAATAATTAAAGTGACGTAAGTATAAAAATTAAAATCAACGAATGATAGAAAATTACCTAATGAAAAATTCAGTAATTGGTTGTGCACAAAGAATTGGTGAGGAATCCCCATTAGCAATACGTTGGATATCCGGCTGAATATCCTCGTATGTCACCACCGGAACCTTGCTCTTAAATGTCTCAAAATCAACACACCCCTTCATCCCATGTCGTTTTAAGTACTCGGTGTCGGCGTTTCGGCTCAAAATCCTAGCCAAAACCTCCCTTTGTTGCTCCTTACACTTGCTCGTCACCTCCTCTATGAATTGCAACATTAGCACCGCAACGTTTTTCTCTCTACTCGCCATTGTCGTCTATTGTAATTGAAATAGTGTTGTAAGAGAGTGCAATAATATTGCAGGCAGCTTGTGGTAGTAGCTTAATATAGAGCTCTTGTTTGCATTGGAGTGATAATAGATTAATAGTTAATGGCAAAAGAACGGCATGGTCACGTTAGAAGTTACGTAGATAATGCTCCACTTATGTATAAACAACAACGCGTTTATATGATTAACTAGTTTTTTGGCCCGGGCGCTACCCCGGGTCATTGTATACATATAAAAATACTATATTAAAAAGGAAAAATTAGAAAAAATAATCTCAACTTTCATTTATTCTGGAATAATCCGAACTTTGGAGGGTCTTCTTTTTCTTCAATCCCAAGTACCGGTTACCGGTTGAATGAGTTATTTATTTATTTTTTTAATTAAAGTGACACGTGTCACGAATCAATTGGCTACAAAAATTAAAAAAAAAAATTTAAAAACAAATTAAGAACAAAACCCACCAGCCAAAGCCCAACCACCTAGCCAATCCGGCAACCGCCCATGCCAGCCACCTACATACATTGGTGGTTTTATAAAAACAATATCGACCATTTGTTAATTATTAATTAATATGAAGTAACTAAATATTATATCGTATCATTAAAATTTCTTCTAGTAACAAATTTCTTAGTTAAAAAAAAACCTTTATTTAAATTTGGGTTACACATTTTAATACTTAAATATAAGTGTATAACTTATACTAAAGGTTGAGTAATGGAAAAAAATGAAATTAATTTTATAATTATATTGTTGTCAAAATATACACATATAAGTTGGCTATTAAAATTTTTGTATTTATGAACATGAATAACTCTTTTTAATACAACTTTATTATCATAAGATTTGTTGTTGGATTAATGGTTAGAGTTTAACTTTAATGAAGATGAGGTCATGGGTTCAAATACTATTGCTCACAAATTATTAATTTTTGTGTGGAAACATTGATGATTGGTAATAGTATGTGACATGGCAACACGTGGCGAGATTGACAACACGTGGCAAGATTACAATGCTTGCCTTTGAGTTTTAATATTATATTGTTGTCAAAATATACACATATAAGTTGGCTATTAAAATTTTTGTATTTATGAACATGAATAACTCTTTTTAATACAACTTTATTATCATAAGATTTGTTGTTGGAGTAATGGTTAGAGTTTAACTTTAATGAAGATGAGGTCATGGGTTCAAATACTATTGCTCACAAATTATTAATTTTTGTGTGGAAACATTGATGATTGGTAATAGTATGTGACATGGCAACACGTGGCGAGATTGACAACACGTGGCAAGGTTACAATGCTTGCCTTTGAGTTTTAATATATATATATATTGATGGTTACTGATTAACCTTAATTGACTTAGGGTATGTTCTCTTCAGCTTAATTTCAGTTCAGTTTAATTTATTTTAGTTTAGCTACTAATATCCTTCTCTCATAAATAATTCAATTCAGCTCAATTCAGTTCAGTTCAGTTTAGTTTAGCTCCGATCAGTTCAGTTCAGCTTTGTTCAGAAAATCAGAACAGGCCCTTAATATGTTGTATTTCAATGCAATGTGGTTTATTATTGAAATTCTAGTGACTTATTTCTAGTTATTCGAATATTTTGTTATGGGCTTTTACGTGGTTATTAAGCTTTGATTCTTTGGCTTAGGTAAATTGAAGATGTATTATTAGAGAGTAGGTAAATATTTTGAAAAATACGAATACTTCTTGACTTTAAAAGTATGTAATTTAAATAGTTTGGTACTTTGTATGAATGTCTAATGGGTCCATCCTAAAAATCTTGGGCCTTATTATTCTTCAAAAATTTAGGCTCTTATGTTAATCACCTTTATGTAAAATAGTGTAATTCTCTTAAATTGAAATATTCTCATTAACTGAATATATATAGGTGTGTACAAAACCTAATCGGAGAGGATACAATAATTACTAAATTACACTAGAGTACATCTATAAAGAATATATACGGAGAATGTTAACATATTCTCTAACAGTCCCCCACAATTATTGACTTGAACCTGCATCCGACCCGATATTAACCGTCAACTGATTTAATCGAACCCGACAACAATCTGAATCCGAACTAGTACCCGACCATATTAGAACCTGAAAATGTTTATAACCCAACACAACTTGTTATTGAAGCGAGTCATGGACGGTTTAAAAAAAAAATTATATACCTTTTGTTCAGCTTATATATTGGTACAATTTGTTCAGCTTGTATACATTTTGTTCTCTCGTAATTCGGATATAGGTTTAATAAAATCTTCATAATGTTTGAACAAATTATGTAGGGCGTAATTATATGAATTCAGCTTGACCACATCGAATTTATTCGAATTGAACTTGAACCAAAACCATGAATGATCCAACTATAAGATTATCCGACCAAATAATTTTCTGACTCAACCTTAACCCGAACCCGAATATACCATCTATTAACCTGACCAAACCCGAATCAATACAACCCGAATCTGAAATTGAACCTGTTATGAATTTGACTCAAATCGGACTCGGCCTACACCCGAAAGGGTGAACGACCTAGAATAGCCTGAACCGAAATTGACTCGACCCAAATCTGAAGTTGATCTGAGGCTAGATTGACCCAACATAACCTGATCCTGATTTGACCCGAAACCTAATTTGACCCGACCCGAACCCAACTTAAATACCTGAATTGACGGCTCTAGATACAAATGGCCTTATCTAACAAGAGACAATTTGTACATTTGCATGGCTTAAATGAGCAAATTTTGTTATGGTTAGAAACATAAAAAGTTTATATTTGCTAATCTCTAATTAAATGGTTAAAATTTATGTTTGTTTGGAAAGTGAAAAGCTTTATTTTGGTTGAATCTTTTGGAATTATTAGGGTTGTTTGTTGATTTATATTGAAGTATTAATTATTCTATGCAAGTCTGTAGTTTAAATATAAAGTAAAAAGATGGGGAGTTTTTTTTTTTTTTTTTGGTTAAAAGGCTTTCATTTAGTCATTCAACTTAGCATCATAAGGATTACAGGAGTTTTCAGGGGCTATCCTCTGACAAAATAATTAGTACAAGTTAGACAAGGGATTAGCAGTTTCATGTACAAAACACTGGAGAAATATGCTGCAATCAGCTAAAAGAGAAATTCCCTAAATTGGACGGAAGCTCTTCCCGACTATCTTTTGGGACAATCCTACAAAAATAAAATGAAATCACTAGCTTCTGTCTATCCCCTCTTGCTACAGCATCAGCTTCCTGAACTTGGTCCCGCTTCCCTTGCTTTAAGGATAGCCTCTGAAGTTGCTGGAGGAGTTCCCTGCATTCATTATATACATTAGTAAGTTCATCCCAGACTTTATCCTGCAAATTAATTCCTTGGACCACCCTTTCACAGTCAGACAACAGCAGACTCTCAGCAAACCCTCTTGACCTAGCCCACTTCAGGGAGAACAGGACAACAAGTGCTTCCCCCCACACCGCAGAGGTGCAAGGGATGTGCATAGCCATACCCTCACACCACACCCCTTGGTAATCCCTATTAATGCATCCTATGCCAGCTGACATAGTTATAGAGGAAAAGGAGGCATCAGTCTTTAGCAGCGATTGGGGAGCTGCAAGGAAGGTAAAACTGGGCAGTCTAAATCTTGGGGATATAGACTTAGGCTGGGACAGGAGCAGGTTCACATCTATCATCCAGGTGGTAGCTTTCCACCAAGACTCAGTGGGAATGTTCTCTTTATCAAATACCCATATGTTCCTTCTTATCCAAACTCTCCAACAAATGACAACAAAGCTGACATTCCAAGGCTTTCCCATAGGGTTATCAGTAGAACAGCTACTCAGATTGACACATATCCATTCAGAAACAGAGACAACTGATTGGGATAAGAGTGGGTGGGGCTCTTAAACTTCAGATGCTCTAGGGCAGCCTCTCAGGACATGCAAGATAGATTCCTCTACCCCTGGGCAAAGGGGGCAGGAGGCTGAGGGAATGATGTTCCTAGCAGCAAGATGGGAGGAAGTAGGGAGTCTTTCCCACAAGGTTAGCCAAAGGAACATTTTGACTTTGGGGAGTAAGTTGAGATCCCAAATAGTGGCCCACTTGCCATCCTCCTGGGATTTAGGATGCTGGGATCTCCAGAGGGAGTTATAAGCAGATTTTGAATCAAAGAATCTCCCATGGACAAAGGAGGTGACAGGGAAATCAAACCCTCTGTTAGGAAAATAGGTAGCAGTGATCTGCTGGGAAATGTGAGGAGGCAAAGGAAAGGATAGATGTTGGAGGGACCAGAAATTCCCATCTCTGGCTAGATGAAGAGTCATATCCATCCAATTCATGGTGAAGGAGAGGGCCCTGGATCAAATTTCTAAGTGGACCAGGCCCTAGCCAGTTATCCTGCCAAAATTTGATCCAGGGCCCTCTCCTTCACATTAGATAAATTTGTTCATATTCTAAATGTGCTCAGCTTAGACGAATTAGCAAATAAATAATGCCTCATTTTACACATTAAGCATAATTATCAACAATAATTAGATGGGCAATCTAGTGATTGAATTATTCATGTATACTATTACACATAATGAATTCTTATTAAGAAACGGAAATAATTATTACATACATAAAAAAAAAAAAATTTGTAATTAAAATAAAAGGTGCACACGATATAAGAAGTTTACGGCAGGACTATGGTAGCTGAAATACCATGCACGTAGTAGGATTGGAGTATTAGTTAGTGCCACCAAAAAGTTTCTTCAACTTCTTCACCTGTATAGCATCCAACAAAGTCACCTTCTTAACTAATTCACCAGGGAGGTCATTTGCACCTAGAGAAGGAGTAGTGATTTCGAAGCCAGGACTCGGGCTGTTTAAGGTTACAATGCAAACACAAGAGCAGGAATTTTTCCGACATTAACTTGGAAATGAAGTAATGTAGGTGGAATGATCATAATATCCCCCTTATGTAATGTTTTGTAGAATGGTGTGCCATTTGTGTCTATAAATCTAGCAACTATTGTTCCCTCGGATACAAGGATAAGTTCTGACACTCTGTGTGAATGAATTGGGACGGCTCCACCAACACCAAAATCTAGGCGTCCCATGGAAAGGCCTAGACCATTCAAGGCTGGGAATGTTACATCCAAAGCAAAAGAGGAATCAAGATTGAAAAGCTCATTAACTGTGTTAGTTATGTTACTTGGATCACGCAAACCAGAGAAAACAAAGTCATCTGCTGTAAGGCTAGCAGGATTTTTACAAGGGTATCCTGCTGGACCAACTGGATGATTTAAATCTGCTACACAATAATCAACAACTAATGTTGCATAAGAGAAAGGGGCAAGGAGAGCTAAGAGGAAGATAACTTTGAGAGCATCCATGTTTGAAGAAAGTTAGAGATATAAGATAGAATGGGAATGAATCTTATGAATGAAGTATGTTTTGGTTAATTTGTTAAAGTCTATTACATTATCCTTATATATAGAATGTACATGTACTAATACAACCTCAAAGAAATATCATTGATCATAAAATTCTTAATGCATGGGATCATGGCTTACGTGGGAATAAAGATTAAAGTCCTATTAACATCTTCTGAGAACTTTATGAAATCATATATACATTATTTTCAAAGTTTAACCCCCGGATTTATTTACTTTCTTGCTTTTTCTTTAAAGGATAAACTAATTAGCGTAACGGAATTTTGAACGCAAAAGAAACTTCTATAAATTTACTCACGAAGTGTCTAATTTGGCAACAAGCTGCCGTAATAAATAAATTCTTTTGTCGAATGATATTTTGTAAAAAAAAAAAAAATGGTGATATGGGGAAGACAAAATCAAAATTTCGCTAAGGTTAACACGATCTGGTTTACCAAGTACTACTTGATAACCATCCTATCCGTCAAAAAAAAAAAAAAAAAAAAAAAAAAAAAAGATAACCATCCTAACCAATGTTTTTATTACTTTACTTGATTAGCTTCATTCTTAATTGATATTTACACAGCTAACACATGGTTTAATTAAGTTGTGTAGACCCACAAATCTTACAACAATTATAAGACTCATAAATGTTGGGGTAACAACATACTTCGTACATACGTGTGCTTATTTGGAGTAATAAAAGTCATAAAATGTATGTTTTTACGTAACTTCAGTAGCTTGATATGATAGATTTATTAAGAAATATATTCTTTAATTTATATAATGCCACGAAAAAAATAAGAGAAAGACCTCTTAGAGCAGTGGCCTAGAGGTGGTCTCGCATCCTTGAGGTGTGAAGTTCAATTCTCATCAGGCACAAATCCCTTAGAACGATCATTTTAAATATGACTATTATATTATTTTAATGGTAAATAATATGATCATAATTTATATTTTCACATAATAAAATAGGAAAATTAGTCACTCGTTACATAGATGATATAATATGATGTTACAAAATTAGGCTATGTTTAAATTAACTTTTTTTAATTATTAGATTTGATTTGAACTTATTTTTTGAATTTTAAACTTTTTTTATTAGATCTAAATAACTTATTTAATTGTAAAATTACCTAAATTTTGATCTTATATGTACACTAATTCAAAGGAAAAAAAATCAAGTGGGGTTTTATTATATTCATATTAATGAATTTTCAAAATAGGTAATTTTCTTAATATTTTCATTTAGAAATTTAAGATGTATATAACGATAAAAACTCGCATATAAAATGATAAAGGAACTCAAATATAATCATTACAAATTTCGAACATACAATTTCAAGCTCTTTGGGTTTTTAAAAAACTTAATACAAAATCCAAAGTAAAAAAAAAGTACATGTTATTCAATTTTACAATGGCACTCATGTGTGTTCATGTAAACGGATAAACTTAATTAATAAATTTATTAAGTTTTTGAAAATAAAATATATTGCATATCATCTTTTATTACGTAGTTATAAAGTTTTATAAAACGCATATATCATCGCAACATAGCATTAGTTAGTGCCACCAAAGATTGATTTCAACTTTCTCACTTGCTCAGCATCCAACAAAGTGATCTTTTGAATTATATCAGTAGGAAGATTATTTGCAGCTAGAGCAACAGTTGTGGTTTGGAAGCCAGGGTTGGCGCTGTTTAAGCTAACAAACGCAAGAGCAGGCGAATCACCAACGTTTACTTGGAAGTGAAGTAATGAATGTGGAAAGATCATAATATCCCCCTTATTCAATGTTTTGTAGTAAGCGGTGTTATCCGAGCCTATAAATCCAGCAATTATTGTACCCTCGACTACAAGGATAACCTCTGATACCCTATGTGCGTGAATTGGAATAGCTCCACCCACGCCAAAGTCTAATCTTGCCATCGAAAGGCCTAGACCATTTAGGCCAGGAAATGTAACATCAATTGCTAGGAATGCAGAAGCATTGACAATATTTGTTGTGTTACCAGGAACACTTAGACCAGAGAAAACAAAGTCATCCACAGTAACATTAGCGGGATTCTTACAAGGAAATCCCGCTGGCCCACCGGGATAATTGAAATCTGCTACACAAAAATCGACGACACTTGTGGTAGATGATGAGAGAGTAACATGTAGAAGAATGAAAAAGAAGATTATTTTATGAGCATCCATGTTCGGAACAATTTTGAAATGTTTGCTAGAATAAATTATTGTATTTCTAAATATGTTTTGTTTCATGTAGCTGTGATATTGTCTTTGTATTTATAACATTTGAAAGGTGGAATCATTCGCTAATCCCTTGTTTTAATTAATATATAAATGAGTTAATGTCATACTCATCGTCATCGTCATTGTTAACGTGGATACTCGAAATCAACAATCTTAGCTTGGATGAAAGTAATGATAGAGTAACAAAGCCAGACTATTAATTAATTTAATTTTGTGGTTGATCTAAAAAATATTTTTATAAAAAATAATTTTTGACTATTGACATTGAAATGGTTTGATTAATCCAACAAAAAATGAAGGAAAATAGGCCTAGAATCAATTTATAAATCATAAATCCATAAAAAAAATATATTTTAAACCAAGGAAATATTTTCATAAAAAGTGGATGAAGATAACAAAATTACTTCAATGGCTACACTAAATTTGTAGCCATTGTAATTATATGTAATCCTAGCCCTTTAATTTTATAGAAGCAATCTCAGCCGTTCTTTTATATATTTGACTTAGAGAAAGAAAATTAAATAAGAAAACTGCAATATTGTTGTTGTAAAACGGAGTTATGAACAAAAAAATTTCACTATCGATTCACACACGATGATGATTACCAATTAAAAACCTCCATAGATTTGTATTACAAATGCACTAATCATTCTTCCCAAAATTGATTAAGCAAAAACCCAATCAGCGATTTCGATAATACATGTATTCCATGATTTTATTTATTTATTTATTTAACCGCTACTACAAGCATTAACAACATCTAAAGATTTTGTCATTAATTGATGTAATCAAGGTGGAAATTTACCCACCACTGTTCTTATATGGAGCAGAGGTTGAAGAGATAAAGATCAGATGCGTAGGAGCGTCAATGAATTAGTTTCAGAAATGATGATAAGGAAGGGGAAAGATTAATGAAGTTTTCATGGTAAAAAAATATTTATAACTTATCAATGAAATAGATGGTGAAGATTTAACATTAGAAAATAAATGGTCATGATCAAAACATTACAATGGCTACCAAATTATTGTGGCCATTGCAAAATTATCCACTTAATTTGTCCTTTTTTTTTTCATTTACGGTTCACTTCAACCGTTGCAATAGCTGGTGATGGACATGGTCTTCGAAGTTAACAAAGAAAAAAAGGTACTTGTATTTTTTTTATCAAAAGTAATATAAAAGGTTGTTGATAAAATTGCTAATTTTATACGAGTTTACCTATTCCTAGTGTATACTTTCTAGTGAATGATTTGAATAGTTAAATGAAAGTGATATTTGTTCTTTGCGTAAAAAAAAGGTGATATTTGTTCTACATAATCTAAGCTTTTTCAACTGGATTATGTGTAGAACTACATGAATTTACTGTGTTTAAACTTTGAATTTTCATACGGCTTAGCTTTGCTATTCAAACGTCTCAAATTTCAAATATATTAATATTTAACATTATGTTGAGTACCGAGTATAATTGAATTGTCACACCAACGAATAATATCTAATTTGTAGAATATCATTATAATTATTATTATTATATACTTTGTATTTCATTTCCAGAAGAATAGTATAATAAATATTGTTATATACTTCGTATATGCTTTTAAAAATATTATGAAAAATTACTTTTAAAAAACGGTTAATAACTACTCCCTCTGTCCCCAATTGTTTGCCCCAAACCATAAATCCACTTTATTAAGACTTTGGGCAAAAAATGGTGCACATGGGTTGACACATATATCAATGAGGAGAGAGATAAAGAGAATGCAAGTGGGAAAACATGCCAAAAATAGTATGGAGCAATCTTTTGGGGGCACCTTAAAAAGGAAAATGGAGCAAACAATTAGGGACAGAGGGAGTAGAATGTTAATTTACTGGTCTGATGACTATGATCTATGAAGATATTACTCTTGACATTCAATACTACTTACATATTTCAATTAGACTCATGTCCGTTTTATCAAACAAAATCTCTGAAATCCCAACTATTGATGAACCTAAAACAATCTTAACTATTAGTCTTTTTAAAACTGAAAATTCTACAATGTCATTCTTTAAAAATGACACCACAATTTGCAGATGTGGCGAAATCTGATTGGCCTGTATTTAGTATATTATTTTCATTTTGAATTATTTTTAATGTCTATAATGTATTAAAATTTTATTTTTGTATATATTCTTTTTAATACATGTATTTTTTTTAAAAAAAAAACACATAATTATAAATTGTGAAAGTCGATTTTTATAATATCAATTAATTTTCGAATTTATAATTATAATTAAAAATTAAAATTGTTCATATTGTTCATCAATCAGGTCATAGATTAGCTCCCAAAATCAATATAAGTTGCTGATAAATTTGCAAATCCGAACTAAAATCGAGATAAAAAATTCGAAAACAAAATGTATATTTGCCTTTTGCTTTTTGCAAATTTTTATTTTAGGTTTTTATTCATAAAAAAATCTCGACAACAACCTCATTTGTAAGAATTGGAAAGGACGAATTCCGCTTTGAATGGTTTGAAAATATGGTTTATGTGCACTCAAATTGTGCAATTTTGTCAAAGAACAAGGAGTATCAAGTGTCTAGAAAATGAAGTGGTCGCATTTTTTTTTTTTTGTTCGCAACCTCTATTTGATCTGATAAATATAATTAAGTTTTCACGAACTTGTTTGTGGGTTAGGGACGTAATTGTAGACACCCATTTGTGTCTCCCCAAAACCAAACCCAGTGATGAGTACCTTTCACGTTGAATCATAATCGAATGAAGTGAAAGTTTGGAAAGTTTAGTGTTGCGGAAAGTTTTAATTTCTTTTCTCTTCTCTCTGTTTTTGAAAACCTATTTTAAGAAAACAGCCAATCCAGTTTGGTTGGTCCATGATATGGATCCAATAATAGTGTAGTTGGATGGGGCTTGAAAAGAGCTTTCCAACGATATATTATAAGCTCAATTCCGATGAATATTGAGGAAGTTATGGTCAAATTACTGAACTGGGCCTGGTTTGAGCCTTATATGCGGCCCAATGATCTAGAGGAGGGCCTAATATGGATTTATCATTCCTAATGCAATTAGAAATGGTTTTAGTCTTCTAGATTCTTCTAGAAGGTTCTTTTCATTCCTAATGCAATCAGCATTGATAAATTGACTTTTGACTTTTTAGAGTTTTAATCAGAATCAAAGAACGTTTTTTGAGGAAAATACGATTTTATCCTCCTGTACGGCAATTTCTATCTGATTTTAAGAAAACGCGTGGACATCTGAGTCAGCGCCAAACGCCAGCTGTAGCGCCTGACGCTACGCTTGGCGCCTGGCGCTAAGGTCAGCGTTTGGCGCTAACCTGGCTTTTTGCGTCAGAACTCTATTTTCGATGTTTTATCTTTTTGGTTGATTTTCTCTATAAATAACATTCTAAAAACTCCGTTTTCATTCACCAATTCTCTCTTTCACCAACTCTCATCAAGATTTTCTTGATTATTCTCTCTCTCTCTTTTCTAAACTAGCCTTCTCTCAAATAAAAAAATTCCGCACTCATTAGACTTAGATACACCTAGCCATATTCGAAGTTGCCTTCGCCCTAGACATGAAAGGTTTAATTTCTGAGGGTTTGGTCCCAAATCTCTTTTTTAATTATTTAATTTAATTGTTTGTTTTATTATTTTCCTTGAAGTTACTAACGCGTGTATTTGGTTATTAGAAAGAGGTACGAGGCATCCAAGTAAGTACTTTAATGGTTTTATTGATATTATGATATAGAAATCATGTTTAGATTGTTATTTTTATTCCTAGTATCATGTTAGGATGTTTTATTGATTCCTAGTATCATGTTTAGGGTAACAACTATAATTTCTAATATCAAATATGACAATTGTGATTCCTGCGATACTTCCTATTTTCTTTCTTGATATTCATGTTAGTATCATGTTAGGGCTATATATTTGATCTTTATTGCTTAGTGACGTGCTAGGGTTTGTTATTAATCTTGTTAGTATCATGCCTAGGATCTTGCTATTAATATTATGCTTTAACATGATTATGCTTATAATTATTATTATGATTATTTTAATTATGGTTATTATTTTGATGATTATTAATTTGATTTTTATCATGTTGCTTGATCATATTTATTTATTGTTATTGCTTGATCACGCCTTTTATGCATGTTTAAAGGGAAATGGTACTTAATCACGCTTAATAAGATAATTAATAATCTTGTTTAGGGTTAATTTGATTATAATTTAAGTGATCGCCAATAATAGTTTATTTGTGCATTAATATTCAACCAACATAGATAAACAGGTTTAGGGTTAATCCTATTGATTGCATGTTAGTCAGAAAGCGCACATGAATACGATCAGAATAAAGTAGAGGCCTATTATTAGGGCAGGTTCAATCTCTTTTAGGTTGGATTTGTTCCTTAATCCCCGAACCCTATTTGGTTCAAGACCTTATGGAGTTGACGATCTCTTGGATCGTTAAGGGGTGTAACCTTCACCTCGTGAACGGTTTACAAGTTCCTAAAAAACTTGTTGGCGACTCTTTTGCTCTATCTTCTTTCCCTTTGGACGCCACCATGCTTTAGTGTATGATCACAGTGGGGTTCAAGCTAGGGGTTAATGCTTGAAATATTCCCTACAGTAATGACCTAAATAAATACAGGTATAATCACCTAACTTAGTACATGTAATTACCTAACCACAAAAAAAATTTAAAAAAAAAACCGCAAATCTCGATTCTAGATCAAACAAATTTGTGAAAAAATATTTTTACTCTAAATTGCAGAGTACACCCTCGTTATCCATTGATAAGATCTTCATAAAAATTGAAATCTCCGTGCTTTAAATCATCATAATTTACGCTCCTAATGCTATTTTCATCCTCAAAACTTTCAAACAACTTGATTTTTACATAAATCAAAATTATCAATCGAACCCTAAAACGAAATTTGTATATGGTTCATGGAAGCAGATTCGAAACCCAATATATTCGATGTTTGGACAGAATTTTTTGGTCTGAGTTGCGAATAGATTATACAAGATTTTGGGTTGGTTAATTTAGATCATGAATGAAGAACAATCATGAAAAATGATGCTTTTTTTTTTTATTATTTTCTAAGTTCTAATTATAATTTAATTTTCGAAAATGATTTTAGAAAGTTAAAAATAGATTTTTTAAAAAATTTAATTATGTATTCTTTTAAAAAAAAATACATATATTTACAATTATACATACATGTATAGTACATTTAGGCTTCTAAAAATAAATCAAAAATTGACCAATCATAACAAGATACATCATCATATTATGGTGTCATTTTTTAAAAAATGACAAGTAGAAACATCGTTTTAAAACAGAGAACCTTACTAAGTACTCCCTCCATTTTTTTTAAATGCATCACTTAATTTGATTTCTGCACTATTCACATACCATGGTTGACTTAGGCCCTGTTCTTTTGAGCTTCTGGGCAGAGTAGAGCAGAACAGAGCAAGGGTCAGCAGAGCAGATTAAATTTTTGCAAAGCAGAGCAGAGCAGATTTTAGGATAGCCGAGCAGAGCAGATTTCAACATTATAATTAATACTATTTTTAATGTTATTATTATTAATAATTATTATTAATTATTATTATAATTTATTATTATTATTATTAATTATTATTATTATCATTAATAATTATTAAAATTATTATTATTAATTATTAAAATTATTATTATAAATTATTTAAATTATTATTTATTATTATTATTAATTATTAAAATTATTATTATAAATTATTTAAATTATTATTTATTATTATTATTATTATTATTATTATTATTGTTATTATTATCATTATTATCATTATTATTATTAATATTTATTATTATTATTATTATCATTATCATTAATAATTATTAAAATTAATAATAATAATAATTATTATTATTAATTATTAAATGTATTATTATTATTATTATTATTAAAAATTATTATTATTATTAAAATTATTATTATTAATTATTAAAATTATTATTATTAATTATTAAAATTATTATTATTAAAATTATTATTAATTATTATTATTATTATTAAAATTATTATTATTAATTATTAAAATTATTATTATTAAAATTATTATTAATTATTATTATTATTATTATTAAAATTATTATTAATTATTATTTGAGCAGAGCAGAACAGAGTAGATTTGATTTGAGCAGAGCAGGGCTCAGCAGAGCAGAGCAGAACAGTTCTAAAGAATGGGGCCTTAATTTTTTTAACCTCTATAAAATAAATAAATGTTATTATATACTCCGTAATGTATCATTAAACTCGTCATAATGTCTAGTTTTATAATATAATTTTGTTATAACTTTTACTAAACAAAAATTAATTATATTAATGGTCAAAGTTGCATCTCGACAAATGTGTTGGTCCACTGATGCAAATAAAAAAACAGAGGGTGTAATTTATAAATCTTAGAGCATGTAATTTTCTTACAAACTTTCAGCTCTGAATAATCAATGGGCCAATCTTGTTATTTAAATATACTTGTACATTGAACTATTGAAAGTTTGTGACTAGATTCTTTGGATTCTATCTAATTCCCTATTAATATACATATTTTTCTAATGAGACTTCAAACTAGTTAGCTTCTTAACGACTTTCATGATTAAACGAATCTCATACTCGGATGTACAGTAGTCCATGTTGTCTTGTTATGTAATAGCTTAGGTTATTTTTTGTAATTTTACATTATTATAAACCGTTCGTATTTCTTTGAGTGCAAGTTATTTATAATTCATCGGTCTTACTACAATTTGGAGATATTTTATTTTTTAAACTGTGTGTCCATTTGTCATTGACTTTTAAAAAGTTGTCTAAAATATAAATAAAATTATTTTCATTTGACCAATATCCTGTAGTTTGAGTTCGTTTTAAAGCCAATTACACTAACATTTGGTTACAAATTTACAATCATGAACGTCATAATAATTGTATCTATGTTATGCAATACGAGTATATTGATAGTGCAAAAGTAACATCTAGTGAAAAAAAAAAAAAAAAAAAAAAAAGTAGTGCAATTTTTTTACAATAAAATGACGCAACAAATGGTGTGATTATTGTTGAATTTAATAAACACAATAATATCAAGACAAATGTTAACGAACGCCCCCATGACATTGGATAAGCTAGCTAAAAATAGAAAGATTAAAGTGATGTATATTTTAAATGTTAAATTTTTGGCTAAGTAAAAAAGCCTCTAGCATAAAATAATAATGTTACCCTTTCGTGAGAGTTGATCGTCACTTTTGAAGGTATCACGACTTTGTGCGTTTAAGTAGTAATCTAGTACTTATATTATTTCACAGCCACAAATATATCTTAAGAGTAAACGAGTAGTTTTATGCTTATATCATTTTATGATATAATAAAAGTGAATATAATTCACATAATTACATTCACAATTATTCAGTAATATAATGGTATTGGACTTTAGTAGCTTAGTCTACATGGTGTGGACTTCAACTTGTAGAATATGTCACGTAAAAGAAGCATTATTATGTACATCATATTCGATAGAATGAAGCATTATTATGTACATCATATTCGATAGAATGAAGCATTATTTTGTGATTTTGTAACATTAATTCTCTTCAAAGAATTAAGAGCTTTATCAGTGGCGATTCCAGTATGGGTTCAGCTGAACCCATACTGAATTTGGGGAAAATTCGTAATTTAGAGGAAAATAAACTCTAAGTTAAATAAAAAATGCAACTTCTTATGTCATTAACACCTTCTGTGATTCAGCGGTCAAAGAATTCACGTGCAAAGTATTCTCTTAGATGGGGACGCGGGATCAAACCCCTTGCCAAACTCAATTGTTATTTTTTTTTCTTGACAATTTAACACAATAACCTATTAATTTTAGTTGATACAAGTATTTTTTATATTTTTTTTCCTTTAAAAAAAAGTATTATATTATATTCACTTTTATTTTACTATTGTATACTTAGTATTACTTTTTTCGTTTTCATTAAAACAAAGAATATATACATGTATTATTTTACACCATCATACTTTTATTTTGTATTATCTCTGTTTCATATTTTTTGCAATTTTAAAATATTTTACTTCCTCCGTTCTATTAATATTGCAACAAGAAGGAAATTACACATCTCTATGCACATTTTATATGCTAAATATCTATAATTGTGTAAGAGTAAAAATTATAAAAAGTTGATATTGTGAAAGTATTTTATGAGACGAATCCAATAAGATTCCATATGACTATATTTTTCTTAACGTATAAATCATATTATATGGTCAAACAAGAGTGATGAATAATACAAAAAGTCAATTGTTGCAATATTAACAGAACGAAAGTAGTATATAATATTTTTTGATAAACATCAGTTAACTAAACTATATTTCTCGTCCAAAAAAAAAAAAAAAAACTGGTATGTTCGAGAATTTCGAGAGTCCGAACCCATAATGACAAATTCCTGGAATCGCCACTGAGTTTTATACCTATATAACTAATTAACAACAAAACCTGAATAGACCGAATGAGAAAGAACTACGCGTTCTAGCATTCTTAACTTGTAGGACATCCGACTATCCGAGTATCAATAATACAAAATCAAACGATACATGCATAATGTATTAAATTGATAGTGTTGAAAAGAACTAGTACAAGTAATATGACACTCCATATTATTGTACATGTTATTCTATTTTACAATACATATTTTATAAATTACACGTGAAAATGTTAACAATCAAGATCATGTGGCATATTAATGTATAGACGTATGTTACGTATTATTTTATTTACTTATTTTAATTTGTTCCACCAAATATTCTCTTCAGTTTTTGTACTTGTGCAGCATCAAGCAAAGTGATCTTCCTAATTATTTCAGTTGGTAAGTCATTTGCTGCCAAAGAAGCAGTAGTAAACTGGAAACCAGGATTTGCGCTGTTCAAGCTAACGAATGCAAGAGCAGGAACATCACCAACGTTAACTTGGAAGTGAAGTAATGTATGTGGGAAGATCATAATATCCCCCTTGTTCAATGTTTTAAAGTACGCGGTGTTATCTGAGCCTATAAAGCCAGCAATTATTGTTCCTTCAATAACTAAGATAACTTCTGATTATGTGAGTGAATCGGAACAACTCCACCCACTCCAATGTCTAACCTCGCCATGGATAACCCTAGACCATTCAAAGCCGGGAAAGTGTTGTCAAATGCTTCTGTAAGGCCAACATTGAAAATGTTTGTTGTGTTGCCTGCAACACCTAAACCAGAGAAAACAAAATCATCTACGGTTAGGTTAGCAGGATTCCTACAAGGATATCCTGCTGGTGTAACAGGGAAGTTAAAGTCCGCCACACAAAAGTCAATGACACTAGTAGTGGCGGACGAGAAAGAAACAAAAAGAGAGAAGATGATGAAAACTTTAGAAAGATCCATGCTTGGAAAATGTTTTGAAAGTTGGAATTGTAAATGATGAGGGTATAGCAAGTAGTATTAAGTAATAGTAGTAGTTATGTTAATATGTTGGTTTGTTGTCTCTCATTGTGAAACTTGGGTTCCTTTATATAGAAGCATTAGGCGGTGGAAGTACCTTTTTTTATTGTGTATTCTTGGGAAACAAGAAAAGTTTATAGTTATATCATCGTCATTGCTTATTTGATGGGATTATATATGTCGTCATTGCTTATTTGATGGGATTATATATGTAAAACACGAAGTAATTTCTATCACTCTTTTTCTTGCATTTTTAAAATGATAGATTGAATAAGAGTCTGTTTTCTTCAAATTATTTTCAGTTCAGTTCAGTTTAACTCTAATATGTCCAGTTAAGTTCGGTTCTTAATTTCCTTCTCTCATAAAATATTCAATTCATTTCATTTCAGCTTTAATAAGTTCATTTCGGTTCAATTAAGTTCATTTTAGCTCAATTCAGTCAATAAGAGCAGACACTAAGCTCCACACCAAATCAAAATCTTTCTTTATACAAACAACAGAAAACAATTACAAATTATCTCTTTAGTTCCTTTTTAGGTTCTAATTTGGATTTTACACGTTTATCAATACATATATATTTCAGTACAAATATTTTTAATATAGCATTACCAGTTTTTAAGCACTCAATGAGATTATAAATAAGTTTTTTTTCCTTGATTGAGAATAAAGTAAGAATATTTCCTTAAATTGTGAATAACTACAATATTAACAAGGAACGTAAATATTTGCTTGGTGGAGTAATTAAGCTCAATTTTCATCTCGAGTCTGATTTGAAATTGTACATGAATGTTTCCTCCAAATCTCTAATAATCACTTTCATTTTAGGTGATTACTGCTGATTAACACTTATTACAAGCTCGAAGACATAAGCGATGCGTCTGTGTGCATATAAAAAAAATATGTCATGCTCGATTCTCTTTTTTATTTTTTTCCTGAAATAACTTTTGAAAGAGAAAAAAAAAAAATCCTGTAGGTTAGAATATTCACCTCATCCTGGTGAAATAAGTTACCGGAAATATGGCATGTGTTGCACCTAACACCATAGTTGGTGGTGTTTTGGCTACTACGCAAAGTTCAGGATGCTCAAATGCTCAATGCACTTAAGTCATATACTTCAGGATGTCGCTGCGAATTTTGCCACTTTATATATTACTATAGCTATTATATTATATTATTATGTATTGCTTATATGCCAAGAAATTGCTTAATCTTCTACCAAGTTAGAGTTGCCTATCATATGAAGTTGCTCCTCTAAAACGATAGCTAAAAATAACGATGCTTATTAGTTCTTGTGTCATTTGAATTCTAGCAACAAAGGGAAGTTATTATCTAAATCAATCATTTCACTTTGCTTACAATTTGTGAATCCAGATTCCCGATAACTTAGGGCCTTAAGGCCTGTTCACATTTACTTAATTTTAATTCAGTTCAGTTCAGCTCTAATCAGTTCAATTCAGTTCAGTTCAGCTTCAATCAGTTCAATTTTTAATTTCCATCTCTCATAAAATATTCATTTCAACTCAGTTCAGCTCTAATCAGTTCAGTTCAGCTCTAATCAGTTCAGTCCAGTTCAGTTCAGCTCCAATTAGTTCAGTTCAGTTCAGCCTAAATGTGAACAGACCCTTAATCATATGGAGTAAGAACTCTACTAAACTACGAGTTTAATCTAATCACCTCTACAATTATATTATCATGACACTAGTTCTAATAGTCCTTGTGATTTTGACCGTTGCTTGCCCCTTTACTTTGTCAACGAATCAATATATAATAATTAATAAGCCAAGTCGGATTATTTATGATTACTTTGACTTAGGCATAACGACGTAATCTTTAGAGTAACACAACATATGCATGTTACTGAAAAATTCCTTTAATTTACTTTTTATATATAATAAGTTCATTACTCAAAGCTTAGAAAGTGTTGATTGTTTATTTAGATAATGTAGACTGTTCAATGTTTACACTGAATGTAGAATATTTGCGCGTAATAAGAAAAATCTAGAGGACCAAAAAAAAAAAAGCTTTAAAGACAAGTGAAACGCGTAGTTTATCATATCACACTATTAAGAATTTATTAATTAGTTTCGAAGCAACCTTTTCCTAATACTCTGACTAACTAAAGACCTAAAGTTATTATAATCTCTACATCCTTTTCCTTTGTAATGTACTGTTGAATTATCTACATTTTCTTTTAAAAAAATCGTTTTCTATTCGATCTTCAGTCAACCAATGTTTGCGTGGGATTGATATAGATACTAGATAATAAAAATTAGATTATATCGTTGATCATATATAAATTTATTAAAAGTTAAACAATTTTTCTTGTCTTTCCCCCAATATGATAGATTTGTGTAATAGAGACAAGTTTGTATGAATCATTGAATTGATTTGTGTTCCTGTATGTCCTTTAATTTCAAAAAACAATTCACTATTGGTGATCACTTGTATTTAACAAAAGAAATAGTTGCACATAATCTTGGTAAATATAAAAGTTAAAATCATTGAGTTTAAATTATACTTGTAGCTAATTATTAAAAAGGAAAAAATCAAAATTAATAATCTCACCTACTTAGTCCACAATAAAAAAAAAAAATCCCGCCTTTCAATTATTCTAAAACAATCCACTTTTGATAGAGATCTTCTATTAACCATCCATCCCCGACCCTTGCCGGTTGGACTGATTTGGTAACCAGTTTTCTTAAGCTATAAGAGACATGTCGTGTTTAATAGCTTTACTAGGGTTCGTGCGATGCACGGTTTTAACATTATTTTACGATTTTAACAATATTTTTTTAGCTTATTTGTGTGTAATATGTAGGTAATACAAATAATTTAAGCAAAATCTAATCAAATGAGGAATTAATAAAGAGTTGAAACCCCAATTCATATAATTTGTATAATATGTACAGAGTAGAAGAAAAAAATAATGTTTATAAGAAAATTAAATAGTCCGGCCTTCCTTTAATTTCTCCAATGAAAATTGCATAATTAGCCAATTTAAATATTAAATCTGTTAGGAAAAAGTATAATTAATTTACCATTTTCAAAGTATTATTTATGTTGATAAAAAAAAATAATGATGTCATTATTAGTTTTGACGGGAAAATATTTTATAAGAGGTTAACATATGAAAAGTAATGTCACCAAATGCCCTTGACCTTTTGAAAAAATCACCAAATACTCTCAAGTTTTTCAAAATTCACCAAATACCACCGACGTTTGTTATTATTCACACCGTGACCTCAAAATACCCCTGGCGTTAAAGGTCCGTTAGCAATAAATTTAATTCACCAAATGTCCTAACTTTGTTAAATAATTCACCAAATGCCCTAAATTTGTTGAATAATTACACAAAATACCTCTATTTTTTAAGGTGCAACGACTAGTTTGAAATTTACAAACTAGCTGTTAATTTTGATTCTCACCCTTTTTTGCATAAATACTCAACACATAGCGCAGCACTCCTCTTATTTGCTTAACCACAATTCTAACATCATGAGTTATATGTCCAAATCATCTTCCTCAAGGTATGAGTACTCTTAGAAGCTCTAAGCTAAGTTCGTTAGCTTGCAGAGGCCCAAACCGTTTACTAGGGCGGGTATGAATAAATTGTCAAGCCCGCATAAAAGTGGCTTGAGTTTGCTATTTAAGCCCGTTGGAAAATATATGAACTATAAGCCCGGTCCATTTCCCGCCCAAGCCTGTAAAATTATCATCTCTACTTTATTTAACCCCTTTTTATCTCTATTTGCATGGTCTCCAACACTTCTTTTTATGAATAGAGGTTGTTTGCAACTCTGACGCACTCATACATTGAGGAAGAGGATTTAGACATATAACTCATGCATGGTGTTAAAATTTGTGATTAAGAAAATAAGAGGGTTGCTATGTGTTGAGTATTTAACAAAGTTAGGATTTTGTGGATTATTTAACAAAGTTAGGGCATTTGGTGAATTAAATTTTATTGCTAACGGACCTTTAACGTCAGGGGCATTTTGAGGTCACGGTGTGAATAATAACAAACGTCAGTGGTATTTGGTGAATTTTAGAAATTTTGAGGATACTTGGTGAATTTTTCGAAAGGTTAAGGGCATTTGGTGAAAAAACCGTACTTTAATTATATTTATAGATTCTATTTTTTACAAATTAAAAAAAAATCAAAAATAATTTTTTTTTTTAAAAAAAAGGCACATTGTTGCTTTTTAGGTGACAATCTCATTTCATGGTCTTCTAAGCGTCAGGCTACTCTTTCTAAATAAAGTGCAGAGGCAGAATACAGGGGTGCCGCAAATGTTGTTGCCGAGGCTTGTTACCTTCGTAATCTTCTTTTGGAGTTACATTGTCCTCTTTGGCAGGCTACTATTGTTTATTGTAATAATGTCAGTGCTATTTATTTATCTCACAATCTCGTACAACACCAACGCACCAAACATGTCAAATGGATATTCATTTCTCCCTAAGAAAAGGTGGCGTTGGGGCATGTACAACCTTCTCGATATTAGTTTGCATACATCTTCACAAAAGGCCTACCTCGACAAGTATTATTGTAGTTTAGATCTAGTCTTAGGATTCGTCCTCCTGCTATGACTATGAGGGTGTGATAAAACATACGATAGATATTATGTCATAGAAGGATATATTTTGTAAATATTATTGTGTAAATATCTTTGGAGATTTCCTAACATAATTATGGCTCATCTTTGTAATGAACCAATGTAATACACTTCAATATGAGGAGATCTCTAAGAGTATAGATAGATGAAGTTACATTGATGTTACTCAGAGAAATTATCTATTAAAATTTTGTAATGCTGCTAAGAGTTGTGAGAGAATTGACCTGCCACTAGATCAGTAAATTAAATTTTTCAATGGAGCTGGGGGACGATGATTTAATGTTGAAAATTGAATTGGATTTCTCTTTGTAAATTTTTGGTACGTAAAAAATAAATTTAAGTCTTTACCCTTTCATGAGAGTTAATTGTCACTTTTGGGGTTTCACTTTGTGGATTGAGTAGTAATTTAATATGATTTGAAAGCCGCTATATGACTTAAGAGTAGTTGTAAAAAAATTGATAATTATAAGATTACATGATTAAAAATTACATGCACAACTAACTATTCAGGAATGATAGTGGACTTTTACAGCGCAATTGTATTCTTTGTTAGAAAATTTGTATTAGAGTTTGGTTTGTTATATTTATGTTAATATTGTATATTTGGCAAGTCTATCTTGTTAGGAGTTTTAGGCAAGTTAGGTATTCTATTGTATTGAGTATGTATTTGTGATTAATAGAATAAAGAAGGCTAAGTCGTTTTCTCCCGTCGTTCTTGAGTTTATCATGGTATCAGGCCTCTCTAATTTCTAGAGTTTTTTTTTATCCTTGGTTTGTTTTAATTACTTCCGCATATTAATTGTTTGTTTGAGAAAATTAGGCTTCGAATTATTTTTCCAGATTTTTTATTATTGCAAATTCGATCAATTTGCTCATAATTAGGGCTCACAAACCCTAATTAGTTGTTCTTGCGTGGTGCTATCTATTGTAGTACTGCTTGCGGTGCGTGCTGGAAGTGTGTGCTGTGTGTGTGCTTGGTTGGTGTGTTGTGCGCTGCAACATTGTGTGTGTTGCGTCGGTGTGTTGCTGCTGTGTGTGGTGCGTGGCAGTAGGTGTGTGTGTGCTGCGATCTTTGTGTTGGTGCGTTGCGTATTGTTGTTTTGCTGCTGTGGTGTTGCAGTAGCGTGCTTGGTTTAGTTGCGTGTGTGGGTTGTCCAGTAGAGTGGCAGCTTTGGTTTGGTGTTATTGCTCGTGTGGGCAGTAGGTTCTTGTTCAGTGTTCAGCTTATTCTTTGTTTCGTGGTTGTGAGTAAGCATCGTTCTTTATTTCTTTCAAGGCCGCCATTTTTTCTTTGGTGTCTTGCATTGCTTAGTAAGCACTGTGGTTGTGTTCCTTGCTATTCAAGGCTATTATTATTAATTTATTAGTAGCTATTCTTTGGACTTTATACTTGCAGCTATTTTGTTGTTTGGTGGGAGCAAGTTGGATACTTTATTTTGTGAATTGTGGTGGTGCGGTTTGGTTATATTTTTTGTGGTATTGGTTGTTTGAGCTAGTTTGGTCATTTGTTGTTTTTGGTGCGTGTGGTTGGTGCTATCTTTTGGTTTGTGTGTTATTGAGCTGCTTGGTGTTCTCTTTCGATGGGGGCTCAATCTAACCGTATATTTGAGCGTCTTACGGACGCAGATCGTAGGAGTGTTCCTACTATTACTGATGAGCAATGGAAAGAATTTTTATCTGTCGTTCAGTGCTCGAGTTTTTCGTCTATTCGCACCTATAATTCTGTCGATTGGCTCATTGATACTGGAGCTTCAAATCATATGTCTGGTAATATCGATTTATTTACACATTTATCTGATTTTTCGTCTCCTGTTGGTTTGCCTAATGGGAAGAGCACTACTGCTACAAAAGAAGGGATAGTTATTCTATCTGATAATTTAACTCTTGATAATGTTCTTTTTGTTCCTGCTCTTAAATGCAACTTGTTGTCTGTGTCCCAGTTGTTAGAAAAACAATCCTATTTTGTTATGTTCACTGACAAGCTATGCATTATTCAGGATCACAATATGAGGAACCTGATTGGAGCGGGGGAGCAGTGTGATGGGGTCTATATTTTCCATCCGGTTCGTGCTCGGAATTCTCAGGCAAACAAAGTGGTAATTTCTGATGCAAGTTTGTTATGGCACAAATGTCTTGGTCATCCATCAATGCAAGTGGTTAGTTCCCTTCCGGGAGTTTCTCGTAGTACTCATGCTCATAGTAGTTCTTCTGGTTGTTCGTTTGATTGTGATATTTGTTTTATCGGGAAACAACCCCGTAACTCTTTTCCTTTGAGTACGAATCGAGCATCTGGTATTTTTGACTTGATTCATTGTGATATTTGGGGCCCAAATAAGATTTTGTCTAGTTGTGATGCTCTATATTTTCTTACCATTGTTGATGATTTTTCACGTTCTACTTGGGTGTTCTTAATGGTTGGTAAATATGAAGCTGCTCAGTTAGTTCGTGAGTTTTGTGCTATGACTAAGACTCAATTTGGTCGTAAGGTCAAGGTGGTTCGTAGTGATAATGGTCAGGAGTTTCTCAGTTTGGGTTCTTTCTTTGCTAAGAAAGGCATCTTGCATCAAACGTCGTGTGTTGACACGACTCAGCAGAATGGTCCAGTTGAACGTAAACATCGTCACATTTTAAATGTGGCTCGTGCTCTTCGGTTTCAGGCAAAGTTGCCTAAGTATTTTTGGGGAGAGTGTGTTATGACAGCTGTTCATTTGATTAACAGGACTCGGACTCCTGTACTCAAGGGTAAGACCCCCCATGAATTATTGTTTGGTCAAGTTCCATCTTTTGATACTCTGCGTGTATTTGGTTGCCTTGCTTATGCCGCAAATTGTCCTCGGATAAAAGACAAGTTTGATTCGCGTTCCCGAAAATGTATTTTTGTGGGGTATCCTCATGGAAAGAAGGGTTGGCGTCTTGATGATTTAGAAACGAATGAATTTTTTGTGAGTCGGGATGTTCAATTTTTCGAAGATAAGTTTCCGTATCTTGAGTCACTTCCCGATGAGCGAAGATTATTGTGGGAAAAATATTTTGCAAATCCCCCGGTGTGGGATGATGATGACGATGTGCTCGGGACGCAAATTGGTGTACAAGGAGGGGGAAATGCGCCCGAAACAGTCCACCCCGTATCCGGGTTGCGGGAGCAGCTGCCCAGCCACAACCAGGCTGCGGAGCAGCCTGCTTACCTCGGTTCTACCCCCCTGGCAGACCTGCCCGTAGGCAGGCTGCGGAAGCCAGCCCCCAGCCGCGACCAGGCTGCGGAACAGGCTGGAAAAACAGCAGCCCCGCAGCAGCAGGCTGCGGCAGCAGTCCTCCAGCCACGGGCAGGTCGTGGAGGCTGCTGCCCACTCTTCTTCTTCGCCGGCTTCTTCTTCTTCGCCGGCTTCTTCTTCTTCTTCTTCTTCGCCTCATGACGCAGATTGTCTTCAAGCTTCGGGTTGTGTGCCTCATACAGAAAGTACTCTAGTTTGTTCTAGTAGTGTTCCGGAGCGTGAAATAGTTGATGAAAATATTGTCATTAATACGGAATATTTGAGGGGGAGTTCGTCGGATAATTTGGGTCGTGGTCATCGTGAAAAACGGACTCCTTCGTGGCATCGGAACTATGTCACTCATACTATCATTACTGAAAATATAGACCCTTCTACATCAACTGTCGTCCCTCCTCAATCACATTCCTCAGGCAAACCTTTCCCTATAGCTTGTCATGTTGAATATAATCGTTTTTCTAACAGACACAGGTGTTTTCTGGCGACGATCACCAAGGGAAAGGAACCGTCTTCATTCAAAGAGGCGGTTAAAGACGTCGGTTGGCGTAAGGCTATGCAAGATGAGATTGATGCTCTAGAACGCAATGGCACATGGACCGTTGTGGATATTCCTCCAGGCAAGAGGGCTATTGGTAGTGGTTGGGTGTACAAAATCAAGTACACAGACAAGTCAAAGGTGGAACGTCTCAAGGCTCGTTTGGTTGTTCGTGGCAACCGACAGGTTGAAGGTGTTGATTATAATGAGACGTTCGCTCCAGTTACAAAGATGACTATTGTACGAATCTTGTTGTCTGTTGCAGTATCTTTGAATTGGGAGTTACATCAGATGGATGTTCATAATGCTTTTCTTCATGGTGATTTGGATGAAGAAGTATATATGCAATTACCTCCAGGGTACGGTACTCCGACACCTGGCAAAGTATGCAGGTTGGAGAAATCTTTATACGGCTTGAAACAAGCCCCGAGACAGTGGTTTGCAAAACTGTCAAGTGCTCTGCGAGGTTTTGGGTTTAAAAACTCATATGCTGATTACTCTCTATTTAGCTATGTACAGGGCAGTGTCTCTTTGCATGTTCATGTATATGTCGATGACTTGATAATTGCAGGCTCCTCTCATGATGCCATTGTTCGTTTTAAAGCCTATTTGAGAAAATGCTTCTATATGAAGGATTTGGGTTTGCTTAAGTATTTCTTAGGCATTGAGGTTGCTCGGAGTCCCGTGGGCATCTTTCTTTCACAACGAAAGTATGCTCTAGATATTTTGACTGAGGCAGGAATGTTGGGTTGTAAACCCATTGATACTCCGATGGAGCAGAATTATCGTCTTGCACATGCTTTCGGTGAGCCGTTCGCTAATCCGGAACAGTATCGTCGTTTGGTTGGTCGTTTGGTTTACTTGTCGGTCACTCGACCGGAGTTGAGTTATTCAGTGCATGTTTTGGCACAGTTTTTGAGTGTTCCACAGGTTTCTCATTGGGATGCGGCCATTCGTGTCTTGCGCTATCTTAAGGGTAGTCCGGGACAAGGTATTTTGTTGCGACCTACGACAGATTTACGCTTGACGGCGTTTTGTGATAGCGATTGGGCAGCGTGCCCATTGAGTCGGCGTTCCTTGTCAGGTTTTTTTGTTTTCTTAGGTCATTCCCCTGTTTCTTGGAAGACTAAGAAATAGCCAACTGTAGCCACATCCTCATCTGAAGCCGAATACAGGTCTATGTCCCTCACTTCTCGTGAGTTGAAATGGTTGAAAATGTTGTTGTTTGTTCTTGGTGTTAAGCATTCAAAGCCTATGCAGTTGTTTTGTGATAATCAGTCGGCTTTGCATATAGCTAAGAATCCGGTGTTTCATGAACGTACGAAGCATATTGAGGTAGACTGTCATTTTGTTCGTGATGAATTGATAAACGGTAATATTTCTACCTCATATGTTCCGACAGGTCATCAGTTAGCAGATATTCTCACCAAGGCTCTTGGACGTCAGTAGTTTGGTTTTCTCTTACGCAAGTTGGGCATTCGTGATTTACATGCTCCAACTTGAGGGGGAGTATTAGAGTTTGGTTTGTTATATTTATGTTAATATTGTATATTTGGCAAGTCTATCTTGTTAGGAGTTTTAGGCAAGTTAGGTATTCTATTGTATTGAGTATATATTTGTGATTAATAGAATACAGAAGGCTAAGCCGTTTTCTCCCGTCGTTCTTGAGTTTATCAATTTGTATATGTTTTAGTTTATAGAAATATTAGTGTAAATTTTAATTATGTAAGAACTAAGACATTGTATAAACTATAAATCAATAATCAATGAGAAAACTGGAATGAGGTAGTAACAATAAACATAATATAAAGTTCAACATTACGTAATATATCTTATTAAATTGATAAAGCTGGAATTAAATGAACTAGTACGAGTAATATAATACTTCGTTTTATTGTACATCATGTTATTCTATTTTACAACACATGATTTTATTTATAAGTTGCATACAACATTGGTAAAACACAATATCATGTCTTCATGAGGCATATTGATGTATATATTCTTAGTAATTTGTTCCACTAAAGAGTTTCTTCACCTTTTGTACTTGTGCAGCATCAAACAAAGTGATCTTTTGAATAATTTCAGTTGGTAAGTTATTTGCTCCTATTGAAGTAGTAATAAATTGAAAACCAGGATTCGCGCTGTTCAAGCTTACGAATGCAACTGCGGGAGAATCACCCATGTTAACTTGGAAGTGAAGCAATGTATGTGGGAAGATCATAACATCCCCCTTATTTAATGTTTTAAAGTACGCAGTGTTATCTGAGCCTATAAATCCTGCAATGATTGTCCCTTCAGTGACTAAGATAACTTCTGATACTCTATGTGAGTGGATCGGAACAACTCCGCCCACTCCTATGTCTAACCTCGCTAGGGTAATACCTAGGCCGTTCACAGCTGGGAAAGTGAGATCGAAAGCTGAGGTTACAGCAACATTGAAGATGTTTGATGTGTTACCTGCGACACCTAAACCGGAAAAAACAAAGTCATCCACAGTCAAGTTAGCAGGATTCCTACAAGGATATCCTGCTGGTGTAACAGGAAAGTTAAAGTCCGCAACACAAAAGTCAACAACACTAGTAGTGGCGGACGAGAAAGAAACAAGAAGGGAGAAGATGATGCAAATTTTTGAAAGCTCCATGTGCTTGCAAAATGTTTTGAAGGTTAGGAGTGTTAAAATGATGTGGGTTAGTACAAGTATAGTAACGTAGTAGTGCTTATGTTGGTTTTTTTTTTGTCTCTCGTTGTGTTAATTTAGGGTCGTTTATATAGTAGTATAAGGCCGTATGAGGAAGTATTATTTTATTTTATATATTTTTTCTTGGTAAACAAGGAAATCTTTCATTATTCTACGTACTATTTTTAATATTGTTTGTTTGAATGGGATTTTCTTGGGAAATAAGGAAACCATAATAATAATAATTATAATGATTAAATAAATTCATTAGGATAAAACTTACTTCATTTAACAAGATCCTACTAAATAATTGGTTTCTTATGTATTAGCTAGCCACTTACAAATACGGCAAATAAGTCAAGATCATAGTAATAGAACAAATTACAAAGTAGAAGAATTATTTAGAGCAACATACCTTATTTCAATTCTCAAGTAATAATAATAAAATAAAATAATAAAAAAAAGTGAACAGAGCATAAACATTAGGGAAATTCTCAATGGTAGCCTCCTGTTTTTGCTTATTTCCAATGGTAGCCAATTTTTTTTTCGATTATCTTTGGTAACCCTAAACTTTCATTATTTTACAACCGTGACCTTAATGATGATTTTTCCGTTAAATCTAACTTACTACTCAACTAAGGTTAAACTATTCAAAAAAAAAAAGGAAAAAAATGTTAACTATTTTAATTTTAAAAATTAAATTATTAAGAAAATAAAATACCCATCCCCAACCAGCCTTGACCTCCATTGACAAGCATCCCAGGAACCACCTACCGACCAGAATCCCGCTGGCCACCGTCGACCAACATCCCCAATCCCTCCGTCCACCTTCGAAACAACCCCTCATGCCGACAATCCAAATCAGACCCCACGATGTTTCCCCTAACCCCGACCCTTTCTTTCTCTTCAAACCCCGACCCCGACCCCAGCCCAGACCCTAATGGCGTGGCTAGGCACTCTGCCTGGCTACGCCGTTAGGCATTGCTGCGGCTAGGCAGGGTGCTCAGTCAATCTACTACGACGCTCAAACTAGCAGCAAGTCGGCAAATTTAAGGGCGGGGCAGGGGGCTGCTGCTGCCGTGGTTGGGCATCAAGCCATCAATTGGTCGCGGTTGTGGCTGGGCTTTGGCCTGGCTACGGCGGGCGTCGGCGGCTGCCTGTTGTGGTATTTTTAGGGATAGATAGAAGATAGGGGTAGTGGTTGGCTTGTTGTCGTGGGGGTTTTGGGGTTGGGTGGTGGCAGGCTGGAAGGAAGCCATGAAAGAAGGGAAGCTAAGGAAAGAGAATGGTTGAATAGAGACAAAAAAAGTTGACCATGGTTAAAGTTAACGGTTAGTTAACGGTTTTAGGCTTAATAAGGTTACGGATGTAAGTTTTTAACAGTAGAAGGCTACCAAAGATAATCGAAAAAAAAAATGGCTACCATTGGAAATAAGCAAAAACAGGAGGCTACCATTGAGAATTTCCCTAAACATTATTATTATTATTATTATTGTTGTTGTTGTTGTTGTTGTTGTTGTTGTTGTTGTTGTTGTTGTTGTTGTTGTTGTTGTTGTTGTTGTTGTTGTTGTTGGAAATAGGTAATGCAAACAGATTCTCGCGCCCGATCGGGCGGTGGTTCGCCCGACCGGGCGGAGTTGGCTAAGGAAAATAGGAGAACTCTCGCGCCCGATCGGGTGGCCCTCGCCTGGCCTGGCGACGGACTCGAGTTTTTGACGAGCCCGATCGGGCGGCTCTCACCCGATGGCTCGCCTGAGGTGGGTTTTCTAGATCGCCTGACCAGGCGGTGTTCGCCCGGCCGGGCGCGACACCAGGTCTGGAAAAACTTTATCTCGCGCCCGATCGGGCGGATGTTTGCCCGATCGGGCCCGCCTTTATTCCTAGGTCGGTTTGCTTTACTTGTCTCCGATTTTCGGGACTCATATAAATACGGGTAGGAGTAAAATGAGACTATGGGCAGCTGTAAAAGAGTGAAGGAGGGTAACGCTTCCGTCAATGTGTCGTTATGGATGTGATTTGAAATTAGACATATATCTCAAAAAGACGCTTTTACCCTTAATTTTCTACGCAAAAGTACGAAATTTGCCCCATGAGATGCAGACTTTGTTTCTCAAGATGAGAAACTGGGAATTACCCGATAATAGACCCAATTCAAGCTACGTACTGCATCCATTCTTCAAACTTAGTCAACGGGCTCTCGGGCTTGTAAGGTGGCGTGATAGAGTATATAAAAACATGTTACCGAACCTCAACAAATAGCTTAAGCTTTAAGTGCAAAGAACTTATCAAACATTTTTTTTTTTTTTTTTGACAAGAAGAAGAATATTATCATTAATAAATAGCCATACGACATCTACAACAATAATAAAGATTTGTAAACCACATATCTAGAGAAAATAACATAAGTTTTACAATCAAAATCATAACTAATTTGCATATCGAGCATAGCTCACACTCCACCGCTTCAAACTTGACGGTAAAGATTTAACTTAATAAAGTGTGAAACATTTATTTTCTACTCTTGTGAGTCATTATCACATGAAAGAAAATTGTTTGTTTACCATCATGAGGTTCTTTGGAATAACACATATTATTCATGTATCATTATTGCAAGAAATTTGACCAGGATAAAGTTATAACTTACCATGATTTTTTTCTGAATAATTAGTTTTCTTCTTTTTTTTAATAAGTTCATTACTCAAAGCTTAAGAATACGTTGAATGTCGATTAGTTTAAAGAAGAATGTTGAATGTTAAATATTTAGTTAAAGAAGAATGTTGAATGTTGAATATTGAATGCTCCTACTGATGACCCTTAATTAAAAAATACACGACATAATTAAAAAAAAAGTAAATTAGCTTCTGGGATCAATTAAACAGTACATATATAGTCTATTATATCACTATTATTAGTTACCCATCTTATATAATTAAATACTCACTTTCGGCTAACTAATTAACCAAAGTGTTTTTTTATAATCGATCCAATTTTGTTTCTTTTCCTTAATCACTAATTCTTTAATTTCTTTTTAGTAACATATATATACTGGTTTACTTTTCTTTGGTCAATCAACTTTACATGGAATAAAAATAAACGGTAGATCACGTCGTGATCATATAAGGATTCAAAATCCTAATGTATTATAACACAGTATTTGCTTTCGTGCGATGCACGGATATAATAAAATGAATGTATAATTAATTGTATACATTTTCAAGTTATACTATCACTCAAAACATGTAAAAATTTAGACTAACATAAATCAAACAAAAAAAAAATATTATAATAATACAAACAAAAGAAAATTTATGTCTACACCAAAATTTAGTGGACTTTGTAATTAGATGGAGTAATCATATATACGGGTTATATTTCTAGACCAGTTGTGCAGAAGTGAGAGCTAGTTTAGGGCGTTTATTTATCAAATAGCAATTATTAACTAATTGTGCTCGAGTGAGCTAGTTGATAATGGGTGTTTGACTATCTAGTGTGCGCGGGAGTGACCTACTAGTTAATGTACCCCCTTGATTCCATTGTCTTAATTGAATGCTTATTGGTTATTGGTTGCATCATTAGCTTTTTGATCCCCCTTCCTCAGTGTATTTCTCTTATTGTCGATCCCGATTTTGTCTTAGTTTATTTGAACTTTCTTTATATGCTTCCAACCTAGCTTATCGCCTTCATCGACTCATTTCAATACCCATAGTCCTTGTGGTTCGACCCTCTACTTGTCTTATACTTATATATATTAGGTAGTTGAGTGATATAAATGTATTTGATAATAGGAGATTAGTCCAATGACCTATATTCCTACCTACTTATCAAAATGGCACTGTTTAATATTTGATTTCCATAAGATTTAGCTTTATGTACCCTAAAATAATGTACTTATTTTACAGTTAATATTTAGTTTTCCCAATATAATATTGGAAGAAAAAAAAAAAGTTTAGACCGAAAAAAATTAAAGGAGAAAATGACACTTTTACAATTTGGGAAAACGGATAATGTCAGCAGTTGTTATTTTAGTACTAGTTATAGACTTATAGATAAGTGTTAACGGGTCAACTCAACCAATGGTTAAAGGTCAGAAATATGTTTTATAATCTATGACACCTCGAACCTTTGACCTTTATGTCATATAGCTCCGACTCCGATATCATATTAGTTGACCAACTCAACCAAAATTTTAAGCGGATGGTTGAAGCACAAACTTATGTTTATACTCTACCAATGGAATATGAAGATCATATAAATCCCAACCACAAACTTTTGGGTTATGAACAGATTAGACAGTTCACTAACGATGAATCAATTTTATATGTCTACATGGAGGCAAGATTAAGTTTTATTGAGCTTTTAGAAGAAAATAGACTACATAATAGTTTATTATTATTATTATTATTATTATTATTATTATTATTATTATTATTATTAATTTAATTTATTTTATTTTATTTTATTTTATTTTATTTTTTGACATTGGAAAAAGCATAAATACAAATAGTTAACTTCAATATCGAATTGGATACAATTTCGACTAAAGAGATAGTCCATATTTATAAATACACGATTTAATATTTTGCTTTCTTTGTTTCAAACAAGGTCAATTTGATCCACTGTAAAAAAAATTGTTAAAATAAATAATAAAAATTCAATCCAATCAGAATTAATAATTTGGATTAGATTGAATTAAATTTGGTTTTAATACAAAAAATGGACATCCCTATTTATTTACAAACTCCTATATTAGAGATTATCACATTAATTTATTGTGAACCACTAATATTAGAGACACTAGCCTGGTCGTTTTTTTTTAAATCACTATATTAAAATAAAGTTTTTTATGTTAAAATAAAAGTCATTGTGTTATTTTAAAGGTCAGAAGAGGTTTTTTTTAAGGATTTTTTTTTGTGAAAAACTACTTTTTATATACAACTTTTTGTGAAAAAACTACCTTTTAAAAAAATTATTGTAAATGACTACCTGTTTTTAAAAAAAAATATTGTAAAGGACTACCACTTGCCGGAATATGGCCGTTGACTCCCTTTTCCGGCGTTGACTACCCTCAAACAACAAGCCCTCAATCGCTCCGCAATTCCGTGACCCTCAAACAACAACATCATAACTCCTCAACTGAGGAAAGGAAAGGAAGGGCGATCTGGTTTTTGAGGGAGTCGAAGGAGGGTGGGCGGGATTTCGAGGGTTTTGATGCGTGGGTAGGATGAAATTTGACTGAAAATTGATAATTTATTTGAGGGGTTGGTCGGAAATCAAGAATCTAGGGAAAGGAGAAGGGTTTCGAGGTGTTCGGGAGAATGATGAGCAGTAAATTGAAGGGAGTTGGCAAGGAAAGGGTTGCCGGATTCAATGGAAGTGGGGATAGGGAGGGGATTGGCCAGAAATTGATAATTTAATTTGTTTAAGGCTAGGGCTGCAAGAAGGGTTAAGGAGGGCTAGGGGAAAGAAGCGTTGCACGAGGTGGGGGATGGTCGGAAATTGGAAAAGGGAGGTAGAGGGGCAACAAGCGCGGCAGTCGGAAGCGTGTAGGGGTGGTCAGAAACTGGACAAGGGAGGGGAAGGTGACGGCGAGGGGGTAGGGGCGTTCATAAATCGGTCCGGACCGAAAAAATGGACCGGACCACCCCGGACCGAACCCGGATCGGACCAGACCAAATTAATCGGTCCAGTCTTCGGGTCTTGAAATTCATTTTTCCAGTGTTCGGTCCGGTCCGGTCCAAAACCCTATAAAAACCGGTTTTGGACCGGACCAATTTTTTTATAAAAAATATGTGTGAAACCTTAAATAACGTTTAAAATTATCCTTAATAAGCTTAGAAAACTTTAACTTTATAAGTTTTTTTGCACTAAACATACAAAAAAAGACGCAAAAATGCCGTTACAATATAGTTTTTCCAATATTTTTTTTGTGTTTTCCTCGACTATATTAAAAATTAATATTTTTTTAAAAAAAATTCTTAAATCGGTCCAAAACGGTCCGGTTCGGGTTTTGGACCGATTCTTTCGGTCCGGTCCGGGTTCGGTCCTAACTTAATCGGTCCGGTCTTCGGTTCTTAAAATTCTAATTTTCGGTCTTCGGTCTTATTCGGGTCGATCCGGTCCGGTCTTGGACCGATGAACAGCCCTAGGTAGGGGTGCTCGAAAACTAGAAAATGGAGGAGGAGGAGGAGGAGGTGGTCGAAAATGAGAAAAGGCCGCCACATGGGGTGGTCAACTAACGCCGGAAAAGGGAGTCAACGGCCATATTCCGGCAAGTGGTAGTCCTTTACAACATTTTTTTAAAAACAAGTAGTCATTTACAACAATTTTTTTAAAAGGTAATTTTTTACAAAAAGTTGTATATAAAAGATAGTTTTTCACAAAAAAATCCTTTTTTTAATGAAAGTTTTAAAATAGTTGTCAATATTAACGTACAATAAAGGATACTGTGTCAAAACTAGGGTTAATATGTTCAACATAACATCAGTTGACACGTGTGTATTTCAAGTTTAATTTACAATAATATTAAAGGTAACACAAATTTGAATAAAGGTTACTATATTATAAATAAGTTCACTGCATTCAACATAACTTCAATTTGCGTATATGGACCATAGATTCACAATAATATAAGCTAGGTCCACACAAGTTTATATGTTTTTTTTTTTTTTTTGGTAATTTTAAGACCAAGTCTATATTGTACGTAATAGGGTTGCAAACTTGTAATTAGAAATGTATAGAACTTAAAGTCGAAATTATCTTTTGTATAAGATACTTGAGGATAATCATAAGTGATAGATATAAAATGCTATTCAAATTTCAAAGTAATTTTAGCATTTTAACTATGGATTTTGACCATAAACTAACTTGGACAGTTGGACCACACAAATTATTTATGATTGAGATAACGATCGATATCCTATCTCGTTCAGCTCCTTAAATTTTCAATGGATATGCCTCATTAACAAGAAAATTATATTACAAAGATGCTATATATAGATTACTTACTATACTTAGATGGGCTTGGAATCAAACATTAAGCTTCATTATGTGATTTTAATATTATTTTCTTTTTTTATTGGCATCATTTGGACTTTTTCACTTCACATATTTCTCTATGACTATCATTTACGTTTTACATATAACATAAATATTCATCTAATTTTATGTTTTTCAAACCTCAATATTGATGAATTTACTAATAGTAAATTAAAGATATAAATGGCCAAAGATTTACTTTGACCAGCGTAAAATATCATGGAGTATGATTGCTATATATACTTGGGAGAATGATTCAACAAAGATATTTTTTTTGCTTATTTTGTTGATTTTATTAAATGATGAAAAATAACCTTGATACAACTTACACCCGAATGTATATTAAAAAATTTAGTAAAATATGATCATGCAATTAAAGGAGATATGTTAATGCTTTGTTAAATCACCATTTATGTTATCACTTCATGGTAGGGATGGTAATTGAGCTCGAGTCCCCTAAAAAAATCCAAATTCGAGTCTAAATAAAAAGCAAGTCCAGCTTTGAATTGGATATGGACTCTGATTTAGGTCGACTCGAGTCCGATACAACCTGAATATGACATATTCACAATATTGAATATTGAATGTTCCTACTGATGACCCTTAATTAAATATTTATAAGTTAATTAACGATAAAAGTTAATTTGTGTCAAATATTATTTAAAAGATGATGTACTTATATTATTATACCAATAAGTACAGAGTGAGGTCAGGGATAGTTCAAGTGGTTAGAGCTTTCTTTCTGATTTTAGGAGATCTTGAGATCGATTTTCACCCTACTCTTGAAAAATTATTCCAAAAACTATGATATAGTTGTTGATTCGAGTAAAATTAATACCCCCTACGTATTGTAATAAGAGATATATAGCTTATAAGGAACATAAGAAAATAAATTGAATAAGGATATTCGCCTAAAATATTGTTCAAAATGTGATAAAAATAAATAAATTAGCATAAAATCACATGAAAAAAACAATTATATTAACAACAAATCAAATTCCGAAAGGAAATACAAAGAAACAACAATGCAATACATTAATACAACCATACAAAAATTGAACTAATAGTTCAATTTTATTAGGGGACAATATTTTTTTTTTTGGGCATTTTCCCTTTTGTTCAATTGCTAGAAAAAAAAATTTAAAAAACAGAACAAATTCTGAGCATATTGGCTTACTAATTAGTTAAGCCATTAGTTTTTACCACCAAGAACACCCTTGAGCTTCTTAATGACATCCTTAGGAAGGAATGTAGTTGTTGCAATAAGATCAGTTGGCAGACCATTAGCAAAGAAAGCGTAATCTGTAATCTGAAGTCCTGGACTCGGGCTGCTGAAGCTAACGAAGGCGAGTGCTGGTGATTTTCCGGCGTTGATTTGGAAGTGAAGTAGGCCTTGTGGGAAGACCATCACATCACCCTTGTTAAGTGTCTTGAAGTAGATGTCGTTTGCTGAGTCAATGAATCCAGCACAAATCTGGCCTTGGATGACAACCAGGATTTCGGAACCCCCTGGGTGAGTGTGCATAGGGATGACACCGCCAGCAGCGATGTCTAAGCGAGCAATGGAGAGTCCTAGGCCGTTTACACCAGGGAACTGAGCAGAAAATGCTGGTGTAACAGCGGCTTTGATGAGATTGGATGTGTTGCCTGCAGCGGCTAGACCATGGTAAACAAAGTCATCGACTGTAACCTTGGATGGCTTCTTGCAGGAGTAGCCTGCAGGTCCATCAGGGAGGTTCAAGTCTGCAACGCAGTAGTCTCCTGCGATAGCTGAGGAAACAAAGAGGGTGAGGACGACGAAGAGTTGAGGATACATCTTCGAAGACTAGATAGATAATTTTTGGTGTGGTTAGATTGGTAACGTACTATACCTGTTTATATAGAAAGAAGCAGCACGGCTGCTTATCAATACAGCCAATCTGCTAGGCCAGCCGGGCCATTGTCGAAATGGCTCACATGTTCGAGACTTCTAATTCGGGGCGCATGTGATTGCTTGACCCCATACATAGTCGAGTAAAAACAAGCAACAACTTTTTGTTCTGATTTGTAGCTGTGCTATGTATCATTACTGCAGTCATTTATCACTAATTAACTTTCAGATGTTCTGATAACCTGATAATATAGATGTTGTCGATTGATTGACAATCAAAATCATGGTTGATTACTACATCTATCTTTCTCAAGAAATGATTAATGTAATACAGTAACTAACACCTATGACAGAACTCTGCATTTCAGTGATTATGATTGCCTGATAACTTCGCGTGTATATGTATATGTATGTGTGTTTCTTTCAATACGTGTATTCATAAATCAGAATAGTAAGGAATTCGAGTCAGTTTCATGTAGAATAAGTGAAAATTATGTATACTTATTTCTGGAAGTATTCTGCCATTAAGTCGTTTAAGGAAGGCTTTTTTCTGCAATGAATACATGAATTTGAGTCATACATACTCCATATTACATAGCAGTATATCAGTAAATAAGTGACATGAGTCATACATGTATTTCAGTTTCAGAACTTAAAAATTCCTTACAAATTTTGAGAAGTTGAGCTAAATGTAAGGTATTCTTG
This sequence comes from Chenopodium formosanum, assembly GCA_024500155.1. Taxonomy (NCBI): domain Eukaryota; kingdom Viridiplantae; phylum Streptophyta; class Magnoliopsida; order Caryophyllales; family Amaranthaceae; genus Chenopodium; species Chenopodium formosanum. The sequence goes on from CM044877.1 coordinate 9,434,863, forward strand.
GTGTAAAGGCCGGATGGAATACACCCTCGACACTTTAACCAACTTAGCTAATTAATTGTTGTCCATGAAAAAAAAAATTCAGTAAAAAAACAGAACATCAAACTATGGTGAATTGAAGTTACCTTTCGCGTCATTTGAAGTTAATTTTTTTTTGCTAGATATACATATATTTCAATGTTTTATGTAGTAGAGAAAATATAAATAAGGTGGTCCATAATCACATGGTATTGTAAAGAAGCAGAAAATGCCATTTTTGACAACTATAAGAGATAGACTCTGCTAGTCTTCCTAAAATTCCAAGATTATTCCACAGAAAAATAAGTGGATCTTATGAATTACCCTTTTAAAGGGTTCAACCCCATGTTTAGGAATTAAAGCATATTCTGTTGTTTTCCTTCATTACTCTGCACAAATATAGCCAAATATACAAAAACTAAAATATAAAGTTCATTCCAGCCTGCTAATTTAATTACCAGATTAATCATATACTACACTAAATCAAATTATATGATTTATGTCCAACTTAATAATCCTCTGCAATCTTTCTGAAAGTAACTAACAACATTGTTCCTTTGTGACAATGTCGCGGTATATGATAATCTTGGCATTAACATATATAGGCATGTAATGAACAATGTATTAAGACTTTCAGATTGATTTTTTTCAAGTCTTAAAAGTTAACATTGCAACATTAGCAGTTTATGTAATGTGTTATGCCAAGTAGGCGTAACCGAGGATAAGGTTTATAGAAGAAGAGCCAATAGTTGTATACATTATCTGTCTAATAGCCATACATCTTCAAAAGGTAAGATGAAGATTCATGTATTTTGTTCTATATGTTTGTATTATATTGTTCAGTAAACAAAAAAAAGTTTAGATATTTGACAGTTGTACAGGAAGGCCACAACTTTTTCTAACAATTCCAAACTTTTTGTAGAATAGATAGATATTTATTTCATGTTGAGCAATTTGAGCATGATAATAGTTGTACTACTACTCAAGGTCCCCCCATCAATTAGCTGGTTTCGGATCGAATAACCGACCCAAATAGAACAAGATAAACAGTTTAAGGTGGGAAATACATTTCCTGCTTGACACAAGAAGAGTTGCCTGAGTCAAATATCAGGCCATAATATCTATTATCTCCTCCATTGTATGTGAATATGTGATGCATAGAAATACAAAATGCAATTCAAACACAATTAGTTTAAATAAAATATATTTATGTTCAAATTGAAAGAGTTGTATTATGGAAACCAATAAGTTGAAAAATGGGTTATATAAGTTGGCTGTGTAAGTTAATGAAAAGGTAAATTGTTGATACACTCAACAAAAAGACTAGATAATTTATCACTAAGTTATGTCATACAAATTATGAGTATAACACTATAACATACTTCTATACTATTATTTTTTTTGACACAATATAGTATAGAAGTATATTATAGTGTTATACTCATACTTCTATACTAGCGTTCTTTTTGCTAACAAAATATCACATTTGGCTTTGGGCCATTGGGGTGAATGACAATAATCTACAAAATAAAATTTAATTAATTCAGAAAAGATTGACTTTTTGATTCATCATATACTTCCTCCATTCTAAAATTAGATGTCACGTTTTGATTTTTGACATTAGTCATAAACTTTTCTTTGACTAACCCTTGTGTTTTATAAATATAAAAAAATATAGTCATACAAAATTTTGTTACAAGTAAATTTGTTTAAATGTGTTGAAATTCAGTTTGTAGTACTAATAGTCTAATCAAAGTTACTTTTGATTGATTACATTAACACACATGATATAAAGAATTGTGTCACCTATATTAGAATAGAAAAAGTAATTGCTAATTAAATGTGCTGATAAACGGGCCTGGGTCACACCCGACACAACTGTCCACTTTATACGACCAAGGAGGTTCCACCTCAAAACCATATGGCAATAAGGGGGGTAGTCCCTTAACCTTATAGAGTGGACACAACTTTCTTATTTCTTCAATGTGGGATACGCATCCCAATATAAACTCTCACTTATAAACTCAACCAATATGGGACAACACCCCACTCACATGTGGGTTTTCTCAGGGCCTCAACACTCCCCCTCAAATGTGAGTTGTCCATAATATTGGCCCATATCACAACACGACTTAACCTGCCTCTGATACCATGTTAGAGAACCAACTCAACCAATTAAGCTTTTGGTTGAGTTTTAATTGGTTGAGTTGGTCCTCTAGCATGGTATCGGAGCCAGCGTGACACAAAGGTCACGGGTTCAAATCTCATCCGTCTTCCTTTAAAGTGGAATTAATTCGCGCCGGATATGGGTGAGCTTGTGCTGCATCAACATTTCAAACCCAAATAGGGCCTTCCATGTAAGGGGGAGTGATAGAGTATAAAACATATTCCATAACCTCAACCATTAACTTAAGTTTTTTGTTGAGTTAGTCCTTTAACATGTACTACCCCCTCTATTTTTTTAAGTGTCCCATTTTTCAAAACCAATAGTTTTTATTTAAGTGTATCATTACCAAATTTAGAAACCCCATTCACGTTATATTATCTTTCTTTTGACCCTATCAATTTTATATTATTTCTCCATATCACGTTATAACAAGTGATACCCATTTATATTTTCTATCTCTTACTTTTCCAAATTTTTTATTCTTAATCGGGTGTACAATAATTATTGTACATATATTATAAAGATAACCTCAAGTGATCAAAAGTTACCGCTAAAATGAATAAAAGTTACCCTAATATGCATAAAAGTAATCCAATACAAATAAAAATTATCTACGCTTTATTAGTAAAGAATCTCATTTTAAATGACTAAAAATCAATTATTATGATTGAATGTAATTAAATTACCTGTTGTCTATTTATATAAAAATTGTATTATGTTTAAAGTTACTCAAAAAAAGACGAAAAGTTACCCTAAAATTAGATACTCTTAAAAGTTACCCTTATATTGCTCGATCTACACTAATATTAGTGTAAATCGGGTGAATACAAAAGTTTCTCGAACGATAAAAAATTGAGGAGGCATATAACAATGATGGGCAACTTTAAGGTAATAAATAGCCATCAAGATTGCAATTGGCCGCTTTGCCCAATTAAATTAGAGTTGGTAAACTAGATTAGGCTTGGCCCAATTAAACTACAGTTGGCAACAGTTGGCTTGGCCCAATTAAAATAGAGTTGGTAACTCACTTTCCTCTCAACCGTCCAAGGAATAACTCATGTGTAGTATTATACGTAGCATTATAAATGTTCATTTTGTATAATGCAATGTTCATAAATAAATGATTTTTTTTTTTTTCTAGTAAATGTTAAAAAAAAATTTTTAGGTAAATGTTCATTTGATGGGCGACCTCAGCCAAAAATTTGCGGGATTGGTGTGCTTCGTGCTAGGTCATGAACGGGCTAAGTCGTTTCATGATGAATCAATAGTATTGGTATTTTTTACAATGTAGGAGATAAATTGGTATTATTGTGATACATATTATGCTAAGTAAGCGATTGTTGGATAAATTTTTAAGATAAAATTGCTGCATAAATTTTTATTATTGATAAAATCTAATATATATATATATATATATATATATATATATATATATATATATATATATATATATATATATATATATATATATATATAATCATAACTTACAATAACTCAATTCTATTTTCATCATCAAATTCGTTTTAAAAAGTTCTTAAAAAAAACAATGTATAGTATATTTAATCACAAACTTTTATACATAGCCGGTCAAACCGTGTCACCAACTATTACAAGATAAGAGTTACTTCATTAGTGCTATAGAGGTTACTTGGTCAGTGTTATAGTGGTTACTCAATCTGTGTTATAGTCTTATAGATAGGGGTTACTTAGTCCGTGTTAGAGTTTAATCAGTTAGTATTACAAGGGTTACACGATCAGTTATACACTACTACAAAAAGCGTACTTTTTCGACGCTTTTGCTGCGACGCCTTTGATATGCGTCAGTGTACGGATTTTGGTACCGCCTTTTCTCGACGCTTTTTAGTGTCGAAAATTTTATCGACACATAAAAGCGTCGAAAAACTCACATGATATGCACGTGAGGTAATTTATTCGCAATTTTGAAACTTTTAATTAATGAAATATGAGCGGGTTCCCAAATTTCCCAATTAAACCGCCCACCACTCGATCTTCTCAATTGCGCTCCCAGTACGCTGACGACTCCTCCTCTAAACAACCCAGTACGGTCGTCCGACTCCTTCAATTGCGCTCTCATCTCCTCTAAACAACCCAGTACGTCGTCCGACTCCTTCAATTGCGCTCTCATCTCCTCTAAACAACCCAGTACGACTGACGACTCCTTCATCATCGGCGACAAATTTCACAATTTTGTTTGCTAATCTTCAAGGAATTTGGGGGTTTTTTGCTCGTCACTGTCAAGAATTTAAGGTATCAGCTTACAATTTGCTATACAATATTGTTGCTAGGTATATATCTATAATTTTTGGTACCCTAATATCTCACAATTCTCTAAATTTCGTTAATATTGGGAATTCTTCTTTGCATGTCTTCGATTTTGAGTTGGGGTAGAACAAGAATCGATATTTGTTTGCAAGGTAATCTCTGATTGCAAGGTAATTTCTGATTGCAAGAATCGATTAATATTGCTAATCTTTTTATGTTGTTTTTTTTCGTGATTTCTGATTGCATATCCATGGTTTCCATGTTTTTTTTTATTTTTTTTTATTTTTGTAAGTAGTTTTTTTGGTTTTTGTTATGATTTTTATGTCGTATTTTTAGGGTTTTAGTTTGGAATTTTATGGGTTTTTGATATGAATTTTATAGGCTTTGAACTTTATGGTTTTTGATATGAAATTTATAGGCTTTGATTTTTCTGGTCAGAGGTAAATAAATTAGCAATTACACATTAAAGTTGCAGTGCATTAATAGAACAATATGAACTTGCTTGGGAATATTGGCAGCATAATTTGTCTTTGAATTTTATGGTTTTTGATATGAAATTAATAGGCTTTGATTTTTCTGGTCAGAGCTAAATAAATTAGCCATTACACATTAAAGCTGCAGTGCATTAATAGAACAATATGAACTTGGGAATATTGGCAGCATAATTTTTTCACCCAAAGAATTAGATCAGGTTAGCAAGTCTACTTCATCTATCTCAACACTTAAAAGAGCTCAAGGTGTGAAAATTCATGGCATAGCTAAAGAAGATCGAAGCCAATTTGTGAATTCTCTGTATATAGTCTGCTCACCCAAAAAAAAAAAATTGTTATCATCTCTAGATTGCAGCATTTTTTTGTGATTGTAAAGTTTATCTCTCCAATCTTAATCTACATGTACCCATTTGTCTTAGACCTTCTGATCTTGTTGTTTTAGTTTTCCATATTAGTCATAGTTTTGATTCTTTATTCAATTGCTCAAATGCTCACCAGACTACTAGAATTACAGATTGGACAAATCTTGTTATTTCTGTTTATCCACCCAAGCAAAATCTCATGTTAAAGCTTACTAACACTACCTTTTCTGTTTTCAGCCTTGTTCAGTAGCTTAAAACACACAATTACTTTTGCGGCAAAAGAAGGTACACTCTACCTTAGACATTAACTCAAACTAGAATACATTTTTAAAGATTGTGGCTTGATTAGTACGTGTATGTCATATACTTATTTCAATTGTGTAGGCTTTATTAGATTTCCCTAATTGGATGTTTCATGTGACACTATCTTTTAATTACTTGAAAAACGTGTGCCTATTGCCTTGGAGTCATGTTTTGTAGATTTCCTGTATGGTTTGTTGAATAAGAAATTCATCGAAATTGCATGACTTATTTTTGTTGTTGTATGTTTCTTATACTAATTTTCTTCTTTCACCCCTCAACAAGTTTGTAGGCTTGAATTACTTACATTATTTTTTAGTGGATAAACTTCTTGATATTATAACTTTGATAGATGTCTATTTACTTAGTGAAAGTGATGTCCCTATTATATATTGGTTTAAGGATCCTTGTAACATGATTTTTTTTTTAATGTCATTGTTTTTAATTAGCAATTAATTATATACATCTTTGTAGACATGGATACTAGTTGGATTGATTTACCAAGAGGTGATCCCGGTTATTTTAAAGGTTGCATGAACTTCTTGGAACTTGCTAAAGAGACTCTTTTACCAAATACACATGAAACTAAATGCCCATGTAATAAGTGCAAGTTAAATAAAACGAATTCTATAGAAGAAGTTGGAGGCCATATTTTATTTTATGGTTTTTATAAAAACTATAGAAATTGGATATTTCATTGTAAAGATGAAGGGAGTAAGACCTATGATCTAAGTAATGATCAAGTAAATGCAGTTGGCCGAGATGATATGGACGGGTTACTAAGAGCAGCTTTTAGAGTTAATACGCGACAAACCGACAAAACTCAAGATCCATCATTTGATGAACAAAGTATTGAAGATGACAATTCACACGACATGGATGAGGGGTTTACGATTTATCGCGAGGTAGATGATGAGTATCAATCAACTTTCTCAAATGAAGAACAGGCAAAGTATAAAAATCTCATGGAAGCTTCTGAAAAAGGCCTGTACGAGGGGTGTACTACTTTTTCGAAACTTTCATTTCTATTGCATTTGTTTCACCTAAAGTGTATGTTCCATTGGTCTTTATGAAAGGCACAACATCAGGTAACAAAGTCACATTTCTCTTTATGACTGAAATCAGAGCTGAAATCCGGGTCTTCAATCCTAAAATGCTTGTGTATGTGTGTGTGTGTGAATTTCAAAGCTTGTGTGTGTGTGTGTGTTCTGTTCTGTTTTTTTTTTTTTTTGAGAAAAGTGTGTTCTGTTCTGTTCTGCCTACTGCTTTTGTGTCCTATAACTGCCTGTTCTAATTCCCTTGCTACTGCCTTTGTGGTCTGCTTTTGTGTCCGGGTCTTCTAATTCCCTTGCTACTGCTTGTTCTGTTCCCCTGCTGCTGTTGTGTCCTGTTCCCCTGCTGCTTTTGTGCCCTGCTCCCCTGCTACTGCCTGTTCTGTACTACTCGTCTGCCCTGCTCAATGTTTCATGTCCTGCTCCCCTACCCCCTGCTGTAAATATTGTGTGTGTGTGTGTGTGTGTGTGAAATTGTGTAGATTAGGCTTGAATTTCCTGGGATTTAAATAATCAGGTGGCTGTTAGTTGAATCCTGTGAAGCTATAAAAATAAGGTGGAATATAAATGATACATGAACATTAGGAAATGACTTTCTTTTCTTTTAAGTGTTTAAATGTTTAATAGAATTTGGTTATTTGGTGGGAAAGGAAATTTAAATTGGAGTATCTACTAATAATTTAATCTTTTAGTTGGATTATGATTGATTTGGAATCAATTAATTTTTGTCAAATTTTGGTGTTCTTGAAGATTTTTGCTGTAGATTATTATCTTCTCATTCTAATTTTGCTGTACATCTATTATATTCCTCCCTTGTATCTTCCAAGAAAGTGGTGTTCAGATGCTGGTACTTTGTGTTTCATAGTTACTTATTTTGCTTATTTCTCTTTGTATTATCACTAACCAGAATCAAAAAAAGAAAATTATTCGAGAAACTAGTAAGTTATGGTCTAAATTGACATATTAGGTAGCAAGTACTGGTGAATCAAGTAGCACTGCTCTTACTGGCCCATTTGAGGTAGATTTTTATGGATTATGATTTATCATAGATTAAGAATGGCTTAACCGGAACTAATTCTAGCGGATATGCCCCTGATAGATTTACTGATTATGAGGCTTTTATGAGATTCTAGCCAACAGTTAGATCTTTTGATAGCTATCATGACCCCGAAACAAGCATAGTTCTTACCCACAATAGCTGATGAGTTATTGGCTATGCTCGAGTGCCAGGAGGGATTGATTGATTTCAAGTACCTTAGTAGAGAATTATCAAGTAAGATAGTCTGATTGTTGACTAATAATTGTTAAGGTTTCTGATGGTTTGAAGTTGGATTGCCACACCCCCTATCTTATTGTTGTCATTTTGTGATTCATGCTAAAGTTCATAGAAAGTGTCAAAATATGTGGGATGTGTCAATGAAGCGAGATAAATTATGGGTAAGATGCACTCAGTTATTATATATCTAAAACCAGAATTATTTGGAGATGGCTACACTGATAATTTGTTCTGGTCTTCTCGATAAGTAGGAAAATCTTTGTGTTCATGCCTTTGCTGCAGAACTGAGACCAGTATATATGCAAGGGCGAGGCTCTCATTAGAGGAGTACCAATATCTTGGGGGCCTTGCTATAAAACAAATCTTTGTGGTCACTGTACATATATTTAGGCTATCTTTGTGGTCACTGTACATATATTTGCTGCAAATTTTGTCCCCCATGATCAAGTGGTGCAACAATTTTTGCACCCCAAATCTAGTGTCATTGCAAATTTTTTGTGCGGTTTGTCTTAGCAATTAACTTGCATGAAAACTACTGTTTATGGTTGAAATGCACTGTAATTGTTCAAACTTTAATTTAATTCTATTAAGCTTTATTTAGACTCGAAATTGCAAAAACACCATGTAGATGATTGCCCTCCTTCTAGTTTTAATTTTCGCAAAATGCAAAGCTCCGCTATGAAACTAATGGCCTACATGTATCATGGGAATTAGCAGTGAACTTGTAGACTAATTTATACTTTGCATTTTTTTTCTTTTTTTGAAGATTGGAAAAGGCAATGTAGGTGCAACAAAAGAATAGGCCGGGACACTTGAGCATCAACAAGCTAAGCGACTATATCGATCAATGTGGCCATCATCTATCTATTTTGGTTTTTAGTCTTATATTAGTGATGTATTTATTTAGGGACAAGCTACATACTATAATATGCAATTGATTGTACTGTAGTGTTGATTTTTCTTTTCTAAATTTGGTAATTAACTACGTACTTGTTTTATTGTTCGTTGATTAATTATGGTTTTTTTTTAATCTAGTGTTATATATATAGAATTTTTGTTTATTTTTATTTTAATGTTATTAATTAATTTATGATAAATTTAAAAAATTATAATGTATTTATTATGATGATAAATTGATAAAAGAAAAAAAAAAGCTTAAAAAATAAATCTAGACGCTTTTTAATGTCTACATAATTGTACATTTTCAAATTTCAAATACTTTCCCGCCATACCTTAGGCTGACACGAATAAACACAAGACAACAAAAAGCGTCGCTAAATTTGATTATGTGGACAGTAAAAAGCGTCGCTAAAATACTACATACATTTGGGATAATGCGCGAAATACGTAATTCTCGACGCTTCGTATATTATTTTGGACAATAAAAAGCGTCGAGAATCCCGACGCTTTTTTGTGTCCTTGAAAAATTTTCGACTCATGGATTTTCGACGCTTTTTTGCAGCGTCGAGAATTTATTTTTCGACGCTTTTTAGCGTCGAAAAAAGGGCTAAAAAGCGTCCAGAAAACGCGCGTTTTGTAGTAGTGATAATATATATCCAACGTCAAAATATACCAAATCAAAAGGGATATACACCTCTTACATAAAAATGTTTTGTATCAATGATATGTTTTAAAATTTGGCATATAGACTAAAAAATTTATTTTCAATTAACAAATTAGGCATCGCCGCCCCGAATTAAAATTCCAAATAGGCAATAGTCTTTAAAAAAATCCTAAAATCTAGAAGCTGAAGACTTACTTTCAAACTAAGAGTTTTGAATAAAGTATAGGAGTACTCAAATTATTATATGTCAATGAAACCATAAAATTAAATTACCCATCCGATTATGAACATTTAAAGCAACTAATTTTTCAAACGTAGATAGATATAGACATTAGTAATAATACATTTAAGAAAGAAATTATTTGTTACATATAACTAATTTGTAAGTAGCCAATTAATATAAGGATTTTTAACACATAAGGATATATATATAGAGGGAACCCGAGGCATTGCCCGGGATACGTACTAGTTAATATATAAAGCTAAACTTTTAGTTATTGACTAGATAAAAAAAATGAATAAATTTAGACAGATTTTGTAGGATAGAAAAAAAAAAGTTATGTTAGAGTTTTTTCTTCAATAAAATTTGGATAGATTTTTAAGATAAATTTTTTGGTTGAGAATTTTATATTCAATATAATACCAATATTTTTTACATAGTATATACAAGTGGCAGATCTTAAGGGCATATAGAGGTACAATCGTACTCCCTTCTCCCCCCCCCCCCCCCAATTAAGAAAAATAAAGTAAAAAAAGAAAAGAAAAGAAAACAAACAAACAAAGAGACATGCTATTATATATAAGTATATATAACTGGTATTTTAAGTCTTAACATGCAACCAAGCAGTGACAGATCCAGAAATATAAAAAAAAATCAAAGAGACGTGATATTATATATTTAGTATATATAGCTCGTATTTTAAGTCTTAACATGCAACCAAACAGTGACATATCCAGAAAAAAAAAATATTTAATGGGGTCAAAATACATTTGGTATATTTTAATGGGGTCATTATTTGATATAAATACAAGTAATTTTTATAGTAAAAAAAAAAAAAAAAAAAAATTTATAAGCAAAAATTCTTTTTTCTCAAGCTTAAGTGGTTGCATCCGCCATTGCAATCAAGTGAAAACCAAAAGAGATCACAGCTTTAGACAACAAACTTCTACAACCCTATGTACACTTTTGTCAAACCCAACTTTCTAAATATTTGCTTTATTTCTTATTTAATATTTTTTTCTTTTTATCCAAAACACTCATATGGTTTTTTTTGAAAAAAAAAAAAAAAAAACTTTGGTATTACTCATAGTAGGTAAAACTTGAACATAGTGCACTACTATCAAATAAGAGTATCAATAATTAATTATCTTGCATCATGTATGTACTTCATATTGCTAATATTTTATGGTTTCCTAATGTTAAATTACCTTAAATTTATATAAAAATAAGTGCTTTCGAATCATTAGTTCTAAATTTAGTCCTCTCATCTGTAAAGTTTATTTTCTCTCCTTTAACACAAAAACTTTATGTTTCAATACTTTTACCCACAGTATTAAAATCACAGTTTATGCTAGAAAACTTTATCAATTCATGTGAAAATAAGTGCAACTTCAAAGTGATTTCTTCTAATTACTCTTGACCATAGTAGCGGATTTTGGGCCAAAAAGTTGGGGGGTCAAGGTTTGATTAGGGGTGAAAGTTCGGTTTTCGGTTTGGTTTTTGGCCCAAACCTAAACCGAACCACTATAATTCGGTTTTTATATTTTAGAAACCACACCGCACCACTTTACTTTAGAAATCGAACCAAACCAAACCACCTAAATTTCGGTTTTCTTAAAAAAAACAAAACCACACCGAATTTTCATATCAATCACCATAAACATAAATATTACAAAAAAAAACCGAACCAAATTACACCAAACATAAACCGAACCAAACCAAACCAAAACCCAAAACGACCCAACCAACCTTATTTCACCACCCTTCATCCTTTCCACCCAAACCATAACCCTAGATCGACCCAAAACTCAATCAAAATAAGTAGTATCAGTGTTTAAGAAATTAAGAGGCGAGACTCTTAAGAGTACTAAACGAGTCTGAATGTAAATCGTAATAATCTTGAGTGTAGCAATAAAGAACATTCTGTATTAGAAAGTAAATCTGCAATAATCTTTTTGTTCAATCACACTTACCTCTACCGCAATTCAATCTCACACCACCATAAAAATACAAAAAAAAAGTAGAAAAAAAAAAAAACTCAAACCTCGAATTCCACCGAAAAATCTCAAATTTGGGTTTCAAAGGTCAAATTCGACTATGAAAACTCTAGATCTAGTGTTTTCATAGTCGAATTTGACATGAAAAACCTTTAGTTGATGCCATTGATGGAGTTTGAAAAACCTCAAAATGTTGCCGATGTGATGCAGGCTGGTGGGGAAAAGAGGAGATGAGAGTGAAAGTGGAGAAGAGATCACAGAGGAAAGAGAAAATGACTAAATTTTTACTCTGGTGGGTTTCTTCATTTGATAGAGGAAGAAAGAAGATTGAGGAGAAAGAGTGAGAAGAGGAGACAGAGTGTGGAGAAGAGAAGAGGAAAGGAGAGGCGCAAGTAGGGTTTTTTTTTTTCTTTTTATACTTAGGTTATAATCTGTTGGGCTAGGGTATTTTTTGGGTTTGGGCTTAAATTTCGGTTTGGTTCGGTTTTTTCGGTTTTTCACTTTCTCAAACTGAAACCGAACCGAAAATCGAAATATTATTTTTTACAAAACCGAAACCGAACCACTTTCGAAAAAAACCAAACCATATTTTTTATTCGGTTTGGTTTTCGGTTCGGTTCGGTTTTAAACCGAATTTGTTTCACCCCTAGGTTTGATCCCTTAAACTTTTGTTCAAAAATAACAATACTTAACCACTTTGCCACAACATTTTACATGCAAATAGACATCAAATTACTTATAATGAACAACTCCAAAATACTTAGGGGGTCGGACCCTTGCCAACCCTAACAAAGGTCTACCCCTGCTTGACCATGCTACTTAGCTTGCATCACTTTCAAGAACTGCCAAATAACCTAAACTCTTTCCTAAAAACCACCCATATCTTTATGAAAGGTAATACTACATTTTTTTTTATTTATTTTACAAGTATGATTGTCTAGGTGATTATTAATCAACGAGTAGAAAATTTAAATAACATAGAAATTTTATCTTGAAATTCAATAAATAATCAGGGCATCACACGGGCACAAAACTAGTAACTAATAACTACTAACTAATATATAAAGCTAAAGTTTTAGTCGGGTCATGAGACAACAATACTTGGCATTTTAACTTTTCGCCAAGTGTCATGCCATGAGGTGACAATTAATTATTAATACAACACATAGGATTTATTTGAATATATTTTTTTGTAGAATAGGATAAAAAGGTTGGATAGATTAAGTTCGTTGGATAAACAATTTATTTAAGAGTTTTATTTTTAATAAAACTTAGATAAATCGAGATTTAGTAGAATAAAAAGTTATTTTAGACTTTTGTTATCAATAAACTTTTTGGTTTAGAATTTTATTTTCAATAAAATATCAATATTTTTATACAAATAACATATCTAGAGATATACAAAAGGGGAAAAAATCAAAAAAAAAGAGACTTGTGATTATATATAACCATTCTCTTAAGTCTTAACATACAACCGGTTTTTACCAATATATTCAGAGAAAATGAAAAGAGATCATTGCTTTAGACGACAGTTCTTTTTTGTTGTACATTATGTTAATCTCACAAACGAATAAGAATGATTGTTAAGTGATTATTAATCCATGTGTAGGAAATTCAAATAACATATATATATATAAAGAAGTTTTATTTTAAAATTCGATAAACAACCCGGGCATTGCATTGGCACAAAACTAGCTTTTTTTATCATTATTATTTTTTTATTTTATTTTTAAAATTAGATTTAGTAGGTTTAATAAAAATGAAATGTTAGTAGGGTAGATAAGATTATTATTTTATTAAAACTTAACGTGCGCATCATACACGCGCCATAGCTAGCTAGTCCAGGAAGTTCTTTTGATTTGTCCTTATGTTACAACTTTCGTTTGTGAGAGCTTGTTCTGTACACCAGAGTAATTTGCTCAATAATTTTTTCTCATTTAATAAATTATCCGGGTGTACAATACATCTGGGTATATATAACAAATTCTATGTTGTTAGTAACGCTAATGAGACAAAATAAGTAAACAAATATTTTTAGGGGTATAAATGTCGACACACTATTTTTAAGAGTTAAAAAAAATTAGCATTAGTGAGAGCAATTATGTAAATAAATATTTTAGAGGTATAATTATCTCAACACTATTTATAAAAGTGATGTAGTCATACTTTTAAAAGGAGTAAATATAATCATCTCAACACTATTTATAAGAGTTTACTCATATTGTACTTTTTAAAAGGTAAAATGTAAATAAACTTTTTTAAGGCTATAGTTATAGTTTTTAAAAAGTAGGGAAGTAAAATGGTGTGAGAAGGAATGAGAATCATTGGAGGGGTGAAAAATGATAAAGTAAGAGAGAGTGGAAACATTAATGGGTAAATGTATACTTTGTATTATTCTATTGTAAGGGATTTTCAAAAGAGAAAGCGAATTTATATATTTTATATATTTTTTTTACTGTGAGAACTAAAAAAGAAATACAAACATCAAACTAGAAAGACCAAAAAAGAAAATTCCGACACCTAGCCTTCCCAGCCAACCAGTGCGCCAGGAAGACCCAACTTCTAGGAACCTTCACTATTCTGCAAGCATCTAAAGAGTCTAACAATGATAGAAGGTCCCCAACTAGCTAGACCAAAGAGATGTCCGGCCGTCTATATCTTGCTAAAAGTAGACACAAGGTAGCTGTAGACACCCATTTGTGTCTCCCCAAAACCAAACCCAGTGATGAGTACCTTTCACATCGAATCATAATCGAATGAAGTGAAAGTGTGGAAAGTCTAGTGTTGCAGTTAGTTTTATTTCTTTTCTTTCTCTCTGTTTTCGAAAACCTATTTTAAGAAAACGGTCAATCCAGTTTGGTTTGGTCCATAGCAAGGGTTCAATAATGGTGTAGTTGGATGGGGTTTGAAAAGAGCTTTCCAATGATAATATTATAAGCCCAATTCCGATGAATAATGAGGAAGTTATGGCCAAATTACTAAACTGGACCCGGTTTGATCCTTATATGCGGCCGAATGATCTAGAGGAGGGCCTAATATGGATTTATCATTCCTAATGCAATTAGAACTGATTTTAGTCTTCTAGATTCTTTTAGAAGGTTCTTTTCGTTCCTAATTCAATTAGCATTGATAAATTGACTTTGGTTGACTTTTTGGAGTTTTAATCAGAATAAAAGAGTGTTTTTAAGGAAAATACGATTTTGCCTTTCCGTACAGCTAAATTTCATCAGAATTAAGAAAACGCGTGAAAATAATTGTTAGCGCCTGACGACAGGGATTAGCGTCTAGCGCTAATGTTCAGCCGCTAACCTGTTTTATTCTCGTCAAAACTCTAATTTGTTTTTCTATCCGATTGGCTGATATTCTCTATAAATAGCCTCATAAAACCTCCGTTTTTCATCATCAAAAATAATCAACAATCATCAAATATCATATATTCTCTAGTTTTCTTATTTTCTCTAGCTTTTAAGAATTCTTCTCTCTCTCTAACTTTCTATACAAAATTCCGCATTCACAAGATCTAGAAGCACCTAGCCAAATTCGAAATTGTCTTCGCCCTAGACATGAAAAGTTTTAATTTCTGGGGGTTTGGTCCCAAATTTTTCTTTCAATTGTTTAATTTAATTGTTTAATTTTATTATTTTCCTTGAAGTTACTAACGCGTGTATTTTGTTATTAGAAAGAGGTACAAGCCATCCAAGTAAGTGATTTTAATGGTTTTATTGATATTATGATATAGAAATTGTGTCTAGGTTGTTATTATGATTCCTAGTGTCAGTTAGGGCGTTTTGAACTTCCTAGTATCATGTTTAGGGTAACAACTAAAATTTCTAATATCATTGTGATTCCTACGATGCTTCCTATTTTCTTTCCTAATATTCATGTTAGTATCATGTTAGGGCTAAAGCTTTGATATTTATTGCTTAGTGACATGCTAGGGTTTGTTATTAATCTTGTCAGTATCATGCCTATGACCTTGCTATTATTATGCTTTATTGTTAACATGATTATGATTTTTATGATTATTTTTATTATTATTGTTATTTTATTATGTTGCTGGATATATTATATTTATTTTTATTGCTTGATCACACCTTTTATGCATGTTTAAAGGGAATTGGTACTTGTAATTCATATGTCCATTTTATATAGAGTTTTACCCCCGTCCCTTGGTCGTTATTAGTAGTGTTTTTGGCTCTTTCGGGCCACTTTTATTACTAATTTGTGTGTTCTAGTGTTTTCGTAGTTTTAGTTGTATTTTACAGGAAATTGCACTCTTGGAGCATTTTTCCGGGCTTTATGGATCAATTACGGAAGCTAGAAGGACGCGACTACTTTTGGAGCCCAGGATCGGTGAGAGCCGGTGATTAAGGGCTCGGTAATTGGAATCCCGAGGCATTTGGACCAAGTACTCAAGACCCGAGGAGGAAATCCGGATTGGGCCGAGAAATCGAGCCCAATCGAAGTCCAAGCTCAAGAAGAAGCAACCGCCCGATCAGGCTACCTCTAGCACAATCGGGCGCGGCAAGGCTTATTGCTGAGCGTGCTAAGGCGCGCCCGATCGTGCGAACCTCTAGCACGATCGGGCGATGCTGCTTGAGAAGAACGCGAAGAAAAAGGCGCGCCCGATCGGGCGCGCGTTTTTAGAAGACTTGATTAAGTTTAGTTTTAATTCTTGTTTTAGAAAATGTTTAAATATGATTTTGTACGAAATTTTTAGATTACCTTTTTTTTTAGACTTTCTCTCTCTACTTAGTATTTTTCTCTTTCTTAAATTCTCTCTCAACTTTTGTTCTTAATTCTTCCTTTAATTCCATATTTCTTTTTGGTAACAATTTCTTCCTTTTTAATTTCAGTTATTTTAATTGCTTTCTTGATTATGTTTTTATTTATATATTTGATTAGTTTAGTCATGATGCTTTGTGAGTAGTTTAATTTCTAGGGTTTATGGGGATCTAATAAATGATATGAAGGGGTAATTTTGTGATTGTTAATTATCAATGCTTGGTTAATTTCCTATTGATTGATTTAATGCTATGCAATTAGGTTTGGCCAGATTTAATTGTATGAGTTTAGCAATATTAATTCGAGATTCGACAGATGAGAATTGATATTTAGGCTTAGTTGCAATAGGCGGATTAATTTATAAATGGTTAAGTCGAGATTCGACAGATGAGATTTAATACCGGTAAATTAACTCTGTGATTATAATACGTAGCGAAAGCCCTTTATAATCTGATTAACTAATGCTTGATGATTGCTTATTATGATTTGCCCTGTAATATTGTTTCTTAGTGAACCTACGCCCTAGGCCTTTAATATTTGATTTTCTCCCTACTTTATTCCTTTCGGCTCTATTCTCCGTAGTTTAGTTTTTATTCATAAAAATATTGGTTACCTAGGTAATTTAGACTATAATAATTAATTAAAAGTAAAAACACTTGTTTCCCTATGGAGTTCGGCCCTACTTCCCTATCTACTTTAGCTAGAGGACTTAGGTAATTATTTTTTTATTAGGGGATACGACTTTACCCTGTCAAAATTTGGCGCCGTTGCCGGGGAAACGGTTTTATTTTTGTTTCTGACTATATTTTTGTAGTCTAGATTATCCCTTTTTTTTTGCCTCAGAGAACATTAGTTCTTTGAGGTAATTCTCATATTTGTCTTTAGTTCTTTGTTTATGCCCAGGTGTTCCAGATCAGGTTACATCCCTTTTGACCCTGAGATCGAGCGTTCTTTTCATAGGCAAAGGAAACTCTATAGACAAATTCTGGCGGGTTCTGAGGAGGACAACGATCGAAGAGATCCTCCCCCTGATTCTAGTGACACAGATATTCCTTCAGATTCAGAATCAGAGATGACGGCCCAGAAGAAACTCAATGACTACTCGCAACCGAAGCTCACATATTTCTCGCACCTTACTCCCACTCTGGCTCTAGATGGAGTTCAATTTGAGATCAAGCCCCAATTTATCACTATGATAGAGAGGAAGCAGTTCAGCGGAGCTAAGGGTGAAGATCCTAATCTTCACATCGCAGATTTCTTCCAATATTGTAACACCATTAGACAAGCCGGGGTCACGCAAGACCAAATCAGGGAGATTCTTTTTCCTTTTTCATTATGTGGCAAAGCAAAATTATGGTTTAATGGTTTGAATAGAACTGCACTTGGTATTACTGACTGGGAAACTCTTGCTTTGAATTTCTATAATAAATATTATCCTGCAGAGAGAACAGCGGTGCTAAGGAGTGCTATTCAGAACTTCGCTCAAGAGGCCGACGAAACGTTATATGAGGCTTGGGAGAGGTTCAAGGATCTACAGAGAGAGTGCCCCCACCACAATCTAGCACAATGGCAATCGATCCAAGCATTTTATAATGGACTTGGAAATTCTTCTAGATCAGTGCTAGATTCGGCAGCTAGTGGGAGGTTTATGAATTTAAATGTGGATGATGCAGGACAGGTTATCGAAGGCATGGAAATACACAATTCCCAATATGGGAATCCGAGAGGGTTTGCAAATAAAGGAAAACATAGTGTCGATTCCGTATCCTTTTTGCAAGCTCAATTAACATCTATTTGTCAAAAAATAGATAATCTTACTGCTGCTCCTAACTCTGTAGCTAATGTTTCTGCTGTTGCTAACCATGAAGCTTCACTAGTAGAAAAAGGCTTATTTGCGTCGCTCATTTATAGTGTATTTGCGTCGCTTCTATGACCGACGCAACTGCTCGCGACGCAAATGACTTAAAAGTCATTTGTGTCGCTCCTTTATAAAGGAGCGACGCAAATGACTCTTCTGATAAACTTCTTTTTTGTTATTTGCGTCACTCCTTTATAAAAGAGCGACGCAAATGACTCTTATTTGCGTCACTCCTTTATAAAGGATCGACGCAAATGACTCTTCTGATAAACTTCTTTTTTGTTATTTGCGTCACTCCTTTATTAAGAGCGACGCAAATGACTCTTCTGATAAACTTCTTATTTGTTATTTGCGTCACTTGTTTATATAGGAGTGACGCAAATGACTGCGTAGACAATACAAAATTGTTGTATTTGCGTCACTTGTTTGTTAAATGAGTGACGCAAATGAGGTGATTTTTTTTTTAATTATAATAATTGCCTTGTATATGTTTATAGTACCTGTTTTCCTTACTAGTGGTATAAAGTAATATGCTAACTGTAGAGAATAATTTCAAGCCTTTAATCCCACTAGCTTGAACCCCACTGTGATCATACACTAAAGTATGGTGGCGTCCAAAAGGGAAGAAGATAGAGCAAAAGAGTAGCCAACAAGTTTTTAAGGAACTTGTAAACCGTTCACGAGGTGAAGGTTACACCCCTTAACGATCCAAGAGATCGTCAACTCCATAAGGTCATGAACCAAATAAGGGTCCGGGGATGAAGGTACAAATCCAACCTAAAAGAGATTGAACCTGCCCTAATAATAGGCCTCTACTTTATTCTGCTCGTATTCATGTGCGCTTTTTAATTAACATGCAATCAATAGGATTAACCCTAAACCTGTTTAATCTATGTTGGTTGAATATTAATGCACAAATAAATCTATTATTGGCGATCACTTGAATTATAATCAAAATTAACCTAACAAGATTATTAATTATCTTATTAAGCGTGATTACAAGTACCAATTCCCTTTAAACATGCATAAAAAGTGTGATCAAGCAATAAATATAAATAATCAAGCAACACAATAAATAATCAATATCATGAATAATAATTATAATAATAATAATATCATCATAAATAAAATAATCATTATCAAAATAATAATAATAATAATAATAATAATAATAATAATAATAATAATAATAATAATCATCATAAATTATAACAATTATAATCATAATCATGTTCATGTTAATATCAAAGCATAATAAAAATAGCAAGATCCTAGGCATGATACTAACAAGATTAATAACAAACCCTAGCATGTCACTAAGCAATAAAAATCAAGTCTTTAGCCCTAACATGATACTAACATGAATTAACATTAGGAAGAGAATAAAAGGCATCATAGCAATCATATTTAATATTGAAATTAACCTAGACATGATACTAGGAATCATAATAACAATCTAAACATGATTTCTACATCATAATATCGATTAATCAATTAAAGTACTTACTTTGATGCCTCGTACCTCTTTCTAATAACAAAATACACGCGTTAGTAACTTCAAGGAAAATAATAATCAAAATAATTAAATTAAATAATTAAAAGGGAGATTTGGGACCAAACCCTCAGAAATTAAAACCTTTCACGTCTAGGGCGAAGGCAACTTCGAATATGGCTAGGTGTTTCTAGATCTTGCGAATGCGGAATTTTGTATGTGAAAACAAAGTTTAGAAAAGAGAGAGAATAATCAAGAAAATCTAGATGAGAGTTGGTGATTGAAAAAGGGGAGATATGACCTCTATTTATAGGAAAAAAGAGGGTCGAAGAATTTAAGAAAAGAATCCAAATTCGAATCGAAATAAAACTCGTAGACAGCAGTTTTTGCGGATTTTGTTTTTATCATATCTTTTGATCCAGGAATCGGAATAAGATGAATAAGATGTCGTTGGAAAGATCTTGAAGTCTACTTTCTAACCCAATTGGAATCAGATTAAATTATGTTGTAGAATAAAATATATTAACGAAATAGTTAGACGGTGTCAGTTTTGGATAGAGTTTGATATCTTATTCATATCTTTTCCGTTATAGCTCGGAATTATTATTATAATATATCATTGGAAAGATAATTTCAAGATCTATCCAACCATATAAATATGGATAAAAAATATGAGGCACGAAAATAATATCTGACTGTCTTTGAACATGTTTAAATCCGAATAGAATTAGGACTTTAAAAAAGGAAAGTTTTATAAAAAAGGAAAGTTTATATTTAAATCAAATTCCTTAATCTTATCTTTTCAAAAAAGGATAATTAAGATATTTTAGAAACTTATAGAAGATTCTAATCAATCCTAATTAGTTTAGGAATAGGATTAAACCTTTGGACCCTCCTCATGATCATTGGGTCGTAGGTAAAATCCGGTTTGGGCCCAGTTTAGTATTTTGGCCATAACTTCCTCATTATCCATCAGAATTGGGCTTATAATATATCGTTGGAAAGGTCTTTTCAAACCCCATCCAACTACACCATTATTGGACCCTTATCATGGACCAAACTAAACTGGAATGGACGTTTTCATAAAATAGAGTGGGTTTTCGAAAACAGAAAGAAAGAATTTTAACAAAAACTAACCGCAACACTAGATTTTTCACACTTTCACCTCATTCGATTATGGTTCGACGTGAAAGGTATTCATCACTGGGTTTGGTTTTGGGGAGACACAAATGGGTGTCTACACTAACGCTAATATAATTGAAATTAAAATGCAATATTATTGAATAATGCAAATGTAAATTTCGGCAGAGTCTCCTTTGTAATTTAGCCTACCCATAAAATTGGGAATTGAATGACGGCATTATATTAACAACCTGTCCAATAATTTACATCTCAATATCATAGACATTATACTCATCATCCCAACACCAATTAACCAAATTCATTCATTTCAAGCCTATAATCCAAAACAAGAGTCCAACATGCACTAAGTGTAAATCTAAAGTTCAACATTACATATAAAATACTCTGCCCAAATATCTCAAATTTCATTTATCTCCTCCTCGGTGTACGGTGTAGTTCTTGAAAAATCCTATCAACACAACAAATATACAAGAGGAAAGTTTTAATTCAAGATTGTAGCTAACATCATATCAAATTGTATTTATCAAACAAAAATGAAATATTTGACAACTCATACCTTAATAAGATCCTCACTGCTATGATGATGTTTAAGAATTTCGTACATATAACGCATGACGTAGTAGCCACACTCACGTCCACCCAATTGTTGAGGACACTACATGTAATATATTTATAAGTTGAATTAAATCGACTACAGCCTAGGACTCAACATCGGAATGCTAGAGCTATAACAGATTAAGGTGAAGAAATTAAACAGTAGAGGAAAAATGTTAATTTAAGTTCATATTACCTAGCTTCTTATATAAGTAAGCTTCATCCTCGGTGGCGGAAAATGTTCTTTCATTACTCATGCTCTTCCGCGGTCTAGCTTGTGGTGTATCTGTGCTCCCTAGTCCCAATCCAACAGATAGAAAAAAATCTGCAGCAGGTTTACAATATGAACATTGTCAAGTTAATATATGTAGCCTGTGAAGCAAAATGTAAAAGGAATCATACTCTGCTTGCTATTATATTATTATCTTGCCAGAAATGATGTGAATTTTAGTACAAATATGAAATATTGGTTTTGAAGTATGTTTATTTATTTATTGTTATTTAATATGTACTTCGTACAAGATATAGGTGTTTTGATTTGATCAGAAACAAGGAATGACCACGCTAAAATCAGGGTACTGATCAGCTCATAAATTCTTTTAAAACCTTCCTCTCTCACTTCGTTGTGGTCCTCTTCCACTTCCTTACTAAACCATTAATTCAAATTACCCACTTTTGCCTCATATATCTAGATTTCAATTAACACCACTCCTCAATAGGAAATCACAATCAAACCCCCCCTCACCCCTCTCTTCTAATGACCTCACATCAATAAAAATCTTTTGGTATTTGGTTAAATTGCTATGTGATGTACCCTGGAGAAAATGTAAGTGGCCAAGACTATGGATAACTAACCACTATAGGTTTAATGACAACTAGACACTTTTGTTTAAAAATTGATGATGCCCTACTCAAATTCTGCTACATAGCTGAAATGCAAGTTGAAATGCCTTCATGTACCAGGGATAAAAGAAAAACACAGAAGAGAAAAAATACCTAAAAGGACACAAGCTACTAGGCTACAATGCAACTAAATCATTAAGCAAAAGTTAAGGGCACTGCAAAATTATATACTGATTCAAGTAGAAGAAAAACAACAAGGTAATCAACCTGCAGATGAAGGAGAAAACAATGCACATAGAAAAGCGCCTTTGTCGAGTAAATCTTTGCATGTATCAATCTCAAAAGAAGTCCTTAGGATATGCTCAGTAACCTTGCCAATGCCTCCAATCTGTCCGTAAAGCATATAAAGCAAACAAGTGATGAACAAATGTTCATGTTCACTACAAAATTCAATAGGTTTTACAATTTACATTTATTTCATTTCATAACATTCTAAATTACAGAAAAGATACCAAAAAAAGTAAAAAATAAATAAATTGGGGAGGCTCATAACAAGTACCTTTCTTATTGAGAGGGAAGATATGAAAGTCATGATAAAAATTCGATCATTTGGCAAAATAAATTGTCCATTTGGCTTATTTATATCTGAGCAAACCTAAAAATCATACAATAAACACAAATCCCGAGAATTTATGTCAATATCACAATACAAAACAGGCATACATCAAAGAACAGGGCATCCAAATCTGCTATTTTCAAAGTTGGTAGAAATTTTTTTGCACATTTAAAGATGTAAATTACAACCTAAGATTGATAAAGAATCCTAAAAAAAAAGGCAGAGTACATTGTAGCTCATATTTTTAAATCCCAAATAGAAGTTATATGCAAAAACAGATTTGATCACATCTTTAACAGAAGTTAGACAAATAACACTCAATCCCAAAGTCAGTCAATTATTGAAAGAGGGAACCCTTGGGTTTAGCTTTCTATAGGAGGTTTTAAATTACGTTCTACTTTGGCTTCATTTATATCTAATAAATAAGATACTCAAGGCTTTATTTTGATACCACAGAACTTTAAAACAGGAAGGCTTATAAAGCTCAGTGAGAACAAGACTAAACACATAGAACTAGTAAAGGTTGTCAAAGAAAAGTGGGGAGCCACTATGACCAATTACATGAATAATATAGAGAGCATATCTGCTACTTAGGCTGCCAATATTCTTCCATGAAGTCATTTTACCCATTCAACTATGAGAGAAAACAAGTGGATGTTAAAAAAAGGTTTTGGTAAATTTGGCATTATCTGTAAGATCATAATGTGCACAAAGTCGTTCCAAGAAATATAAGTAGTGTACCATTATTAATTATTTCAAATCATCATATGCACAAAATGATAGCAAAAACTCCATAAAGGCCTTAAGCTGAGGGAAGGAGCATATCTAACTTCCTAATTATAGGACAGTGTTGAGACTGTCGACCTTAACAATGATGAACATCATTTTGATAGGCAAGTTTCATTTCAAGAACACCTTATTACAGAGTACATCTTAATCTTTTTCACTTCAGCAGCTCAAAAGTAAATTAATAGAGTTCTATATACTAAGCATGAAGCACATAATCTGCAAAAATAAAATTCGAAAATTTGTGCAAAAAAACACAACAAAATAGTAAAATTAAACTAAGGTCAAGCAAAATTGAACCCTAAATTCCATCTGCTAGTTTGAAAACAGTAGAAAAAAAGAACAGATCTTACCTTCGTTGAAATCGACTACATAAATTTCACCAAAATAGAACCAAAATTCCTTAGAATCGAGTAAAAAACCATAAATTTCTTTGATGAACCCTAAATTCGAAAACGAACCCAAAAAATCTGTTATACAGAAATCTGCTTGTTATTCTAAAATTCGTGCAATTCATTTACAATTAAACTCCAAATATCTATGTAGATTGAAAATAAGATAAAGAGATGAAGAGCTCTTACATCGGATGAAGCAAGCTTGCAACTTCTGCAAAAGTAAGCCAAAATCCCATAGAATCAAGTAGAAACCCTAAGTTTCAAATAATCGAAACAAATTGCAACTAATTAAAAGAACCCTAAATTCGAAACACAAACTTTAATTCTCTCACAATTTCGTGGGGGTTTTGGGTCGATCTTTTGCTCGAAAAATAGTGGGTTTTGGCTCGAATATACGGGTTTTGCCTACAATTTGCTGGGTTTATCGATTAGTGGTCGAATTTGTAGGTTTTGGGCTTGAATTTTCGAGGTATAGCTGTTGAATTCGCTGGTGTTTGCAGGTGGAATGGCAGCGCTGGGGAATTCTAGGGATTTACTGGATGAATTTTTTAGGTTTTGCTGTTAGAAATTTTGGGAATTTTGGGGTTGAATTTGCTGAGGGTTTTGAAGAACTTCGAACGGCAGCGTAGGTTTGGCTTGGGGAAGTTTGATATGTCCATTTTATATAGTGTTTTACCTCCGTCCCTTGGTCGTTATTAGTAGTGTTTTCGTAGTTTTAGTTGTATTTTACAGGAAATTGCACTCTTGGAGCATTTTCCCGGGCTTTATGGATCAACTACGGAAGCTAGAAGGACGCGACCACTTTTGGAGCCCAGGATCGGTGAGAGCCGGTGATTAAGGGCTCGGTAATTGGAATCCCGAGGCATTTGGACCAAGTACTCAAGACCCGAGGAGGAAATCCGGATTGGGCCGAGAAATCGAGCCCAATCGAAGTCCAAGCTCAAGAAGAAGCAACCGCCCAATCGGGCTACCTCTAGCACGATCGGGCGCGGCAAGGCTTATTGCTGAGCGTGCTAAGGCGCGCCCGATCATGCGAACCTCTAGCACGATCGGGTGATGCTGCTTGGGAAGAACACGAAGAAAAAGGCGCGCCCGATCGGGTGCCCGTTTTTAGAAGACCTAATTAAATTTAGTTTTAATTCTTGTTTTAGAAAATGTTTAAATACGATTTTGTACGGAATTTTTAGATTACCTTTTTTCTTAGACTTTCTCTCTCTACTTAGTATTTTTCTCTCTCTTAAATTCTCTCTCAACTTTTGTTCTTAATTCTTCCTTTAATTCCAGATTTCTTTTTGGTAACAATTTCTTCCTTTTTAATTTCAGTTATTTTAATTGCTTTCTTGATTATGTTTTTATTTATTTATTTGATTAGTTTAGTCATGATGCTTTGTGAGTAGTTTAATTTCTAAGGTTTATGGGGATCTAATAAATGATATGAAGGGGTAATTTTGTGATTGTTAATTATCAATGCTTGGTTAATTTCCTATTGACTGATTTAATGCTATGCAATTAGGTTTGGCCAGATTTAATTGTATGAGTTTAGCAATATTAATTCAAGATTCGACAGATGAGAATTGATATTTAGGCTTAGTTGCAATAGGCGGATTAATTTATAAATGGTTAAGTCGAGATTCGACAGATGAGATTTAATACCGGTAAATTAACTCTGTGATTATAATACGTAGCGAAAGCCCTTTATAATCTGATTAACTAATGCTTGATGATTGCTTATTATGATTTGCCCTGGAATATTGTTTATTAGTGAACCTACGCCCTAGGCCTTTAATATATGATTTTCTCCCTACTTTATTCCTTTCGACTCTATTCTCCGTAGTTTAGTTTTTATTCATAAAAATATTGGTTACTTATGTAATTTAGACTATAATAATTAATTAAAAGTAAAAACACCTGTTTCCATGTGGAGTTCGACCTTACTTCCCTATCTACTTTAGCTAGAGGACTTAGGTAATTATTTTTTTATTAGGGGATACGACTTTACCCTGTTAGTAATCACGCTTAATAAGATAATTAATAATCTTGTTTAGGGTTAATTTGATTATAATTCAAGTGATCGCCAATAATAGTTTTATTTGTGCATTAATATTCAACCAACATAGATAAACAGGTATAGAGTTAAACGTATTGATTGCATGTTAGTCAGAGAGCGCACATGAATACGATCAGAATAAAGTAGAGGCCTATTATTAGGGTAGGTTCAATCTCTTTTAGGTTTGATTTGTATCTTCATCCCCGAACTACCAGTCATGGTTCCAGACCTATTGGAGTTGACGGTCTCATGGATCGTTAAGGGGTGTAACCTTCACCTCGTGAACGGTTTACAAGTTCCTAAAACTTGTTGGCGACTCTTTTGCTCTATCTTCTTTTCCTTTGGACGCCACCGTACTTTAGTGTATGATCACAGTGGGGTTCAAGCTAGGGGTAATGCTTGAAATATTCCCTACAGTAGCACAGTCTGAATACAAGAGAATCCGTCGATAACCTCTCCTGATTGCAGTCCGTAGTCCCCAATAGCAAGCCAGTAACTTCGCATTTAAAGCCGAGGAGGCGCAAGTATCACGAGCTCTACAAGAACCAAATGATCAGTAGCCCTAAAGAACTAACCAATCCCGGCCACATTGTCCGTGCCAGACCAGGAACCGTCTAGCACCAAGCACAAATCCCAAAAACCAGAAGAGTCCTTAATGAGCCAGTAGGAAGTAGTAGAACGAACTGGATGATTCCGAAGAGGACATTGAGCCGAAATGGAAGATAAGAAACGTTGAGCCGACTTGCACGGGGAGTCCCAAACAGAGGCAAGACTCAAGACATCCGCAGGGGACATACTCGATTTGCT
This sequence comes from Chenopodium formosanum, assembly GCA_024500155.1. Lineage (NCBI taxonomy): Eukaryota > Viridiplantae > Streptophyta > Magnoliopsida > Caryophyllales > Amaranthaceae > Chenopodium > Chenopodium formosanum. The sequence continues at coordinate 9,461,956 of CM044877.1, forward strand.
GACGGAATCTGCAGCTGTTTCGAGCTAGCCAGACTGCCCATAGATGATCGAATAAGGCTACTAAGTTATTCCAGTCTTTTGAAGAGTGAAAATCGAGATCGTCTCAACCAGCCACTGAACAAAGGGACGGTTTGACAAATTGCCTAGCCGGAAGCCCATAGGACCACAATCTAGGATGTGGCGAACCATATCACAGTCGCGAAAGAGGTGACTTGCTGTTTCCTCTTTCCTGTGACAGAAGGAACACAAAGGCTCAACTGACAAACCCCGTTGACGTAAAGCAGAGGCAACTAGAAGGGCATCATGAACCAGTTTCCACCCAAACACTTTCCATTTAGGAAGAAGGGGAAGACCCCAAAACCTTCGCCACCATTGAGGAAGAATAAGGTTCGTACTAGCCTGATGCACACCCGAAGACACCAACAAAATATATGCAGACTTAGTAGAGAATGCTCCATCCTTGGTATATTTCCTGTACATAAAATCATCCATTGATTTACGAGGTCTATCAAAGGCAAGGATTCTCATAGCAGTAGGAGAATCAAACAACCGATGGACTTAGTAGAGAATCAAACAATCGATACTTAGAGAATAAGAGACGGGAAATTAAACCGGTAGCCGGGGGTTGTGAATCATCTGCCAACCCTGCCTAGCCAAAAGCGCAGAGTTAAAACAACTTATATTTCGCACTCCAAGACCACCCAGACCTTTCGGTAATTGCAGTAATGAAGCAGATCGTAAGGCAATGCCCTTCGAAGTATCCGAAGATCTCCACCAGAAACGAGCAAGCAAGTTATCTATATGGGAACAAATCGTGGAAGGGACTTTAAAACCGAGAGGACATGATTGAAAGATGCAACCAAAACAAAATTAATAATGACCAACTTTGCCGCTGCGGAGAGACAAAGAGACGTAAAGGAAGCCAAGCGAGCAGCCACCTTATCTATTAAGAACCTAAAATCCGACACCTTGCTTCTCCTTAAATCCACTGGAAGCCCCAAGTAGGTACCCATGGACGGGACTGCCTTTAAACGCAAACTCCTAGCTAAGAAATCTCGATAGTCCTGAGGAGTATTCGGACAATTTCACAAAGGCTACAAATTGATCATTTGGCCCAGAGTCTCACAGAAAGAGTGAAGGCCCATTATATTATCACAAGCCTGCGGCGTTGGTTAAGAAATAAGTAGGTTGGTTCGTCATCCTAATGCATAGTTCAAGTCAAAATTTTAAAGATGATGTTCATTCACGGACCATTGCACATTAGCGTGCCTCTTGTGGAATCGGGTTGGGCCCATTTGTGTTGCTCCTAAGCAACCTCATGCTAACCCATCCCATGTCCATCTCTTGTAGGAATGGTTTATCATATTACTCTCTTAAACTCTTCGTCCTTTTATTAGAGTCTCATTTCTAACATTTTATTAGAGTCCCAATTAACATTTATTAATCACATAATTAAAAGAAATGAAAATCTGGAGGGAGTATGAAAAATGTCTCTTGGAATCATTTAGCACTACGGAGGAAATATAAGTGAAAAATTATGGTCAAAAGAACACACGTTAATATCGTAGAAACTAACAGCGTGCGGCTGTAGTGCTGTTGTTGTACCACCCACTCAACCAGGAGTCAAGGCCTCACAACTCACAAGTGATTTAGCAGCCTTTAGCTGTTACTCCTATTAACGTTGCCACAAATAATTGAGTGTTGAATATGAATTGGTCCATTTGTCCATACCCACCATACCAAATAGACAATGGCTATCATAAACAGTTCAACTACTCATTGAGTCATTTCATCATTTGATTGGTTGTTGGCTCTTTAAATTTTTTAATTAGGCTAGAATAATCCTACATCCACTTGGTTTAAGAATTAAGATAATAATGTTGTTATTACCTTCTCTATTTTAAAATTCGACTCACTTACTAACTTGTTATTTATGTCCATTAATATGTTCTATTATAATTCGGATAAGTGCTTATAAGGAAAATATGTTTAGATAAAGGTTACTACATTCAAATAATATAAAACGAAATACGATTGGTCTTGTATGGATCCGGTCTACAATAAATTATTGTAGACCTAAAATTTGGCACTTTCAAATAATATAATCACATTCTGGATGATATAATCACTTTTTTAGATGATATAATTATCTTTTTGTGAGTCACATTTTGAATTATATAATCTCATATTAAACCATTTAATGAGATTATATAATTATCTTTAGGATGATAAAATTTAAAAATATGTTTTGAAATGATGTAATTTACTATTTGATACTTTTTATAATGATAAATTTACTTTTTGGGTTATACATTTATATAACAGTTTCAAAATGATATAATCACTTTTGTAGTAATACAATCACATCACGTATGATATAATCACATTCGTATGGTATACAAGAAGATTGGGTCTACAATAAGTTATTGTAGACCGGGTCTATTCTAGTCTTTGTAAACGAAAATAATAAGTTAAGATAATTATAATATGAGTTTAAGTTCAATTTACCTCTATCTGTTGATTTTTTTTAAAGGTCAAATATTTTTCCTAGCAATGATGCTTTCCAATATTTGAAATAGTTTCAATGTTAAATAAGATTAAAGGCTTTGCTAGGTAATTACCTAGTAGATGTTTTGTATAACTTGTTAAGTTGTTATATATTACTCGTAATTGGTTTTGACTAGATTGTTGCATTAGATGGTTTGATTAGCTGGTTGTGTAAAGGTGTATGATAAATAGCAATTAGTTATTACTTCGTAACTATTCAGTTTATGTAATAGCTTATTAAAAAGCTATATGCGCAATATATAAGCTATTTATTAAAAAAAAAAAAAAAAAAAAAAAAAAAAAAAAAAAAAAAAAAAAAAGACCATGCACTCATTTATAAGCTGTTTCAAAAAAGAGTTTATTCATCCCAAAAACTCTTTCAATAAGCTTTTTACTCGTACCAAACAATCAAATTAGATTTTTCATTTGGTCAAACTAAAGGTCGGTGCTAATTGAGCAGAGCAACACGCGAGCAGCTCAAACTCGACGCGAATTAGGCTCGTGTTCGCTCGAATCAGCTCGAAACTTTTAAGTGTACAAGAAAATTGTCTTTCCGTAACAATTGTACACTCGCTATAATATGCACATGTGTTTGTGAAATAGTAGACGAATCTGTATCATTTTACAATCGAAATAGTAAACCCATATGAAATCGATACGAAAAACATAATAATATTTATTCACCTTTATTCTGCACATTTATAAAATTTATGAAAAAGCGTATCGTTTACAATCGCCACTAAAACCTAATAATCGATACAAAAAGTCTTTTTTACACTAGATTTTACAATTTTGTTTGACAAAAAAGACATAATATATGTTATAGATCATTGGAAAAACATTTAATATTATATAGCTTGAGGTTGCATGTTCGAATCTTGTATAGAGGCATAATATGTAGGGATTTTATTTTATTTTTTATTTATTTTTATTTTTATTTTTATTTTTGTAGAAAACGAGTTCAATATTTGTAGCGATACAATAATCACCTCCAAACCCTTCTTCTCCACCATCATCAAATCCTTCTTTTCTCCCACCCTTTAATCAAAGCCAAAACAATCATCAATTGCAAGTAAGATGTAAAAAATTTAAAACCCCAAATCAATTTTTCTAGGGTTTTTGGACAAAGTAATCGCAACATTTAAGCAAATTATAAGATAAAATTGATGCAAAAACACATTGATGGTGTGGGAGAACTTGATTTAAAACTTCCAAGAAGATCCTTGCAAAATTTGTTTGTGAGTTTGAGAGTAGTTTAGAGAGAAACAAGAGTAAGAAGTTTGCATCGAGGTGGTGGTTGCCGGCAGGGATATGGGGAAAAGGGAGGGTCGACCGACGGTGGAAGCCAGGTAGGTCGCCGGGGGTAAGGGGACTTGGTCGACTGGTCCGACAAGAGGGAGGCTTCTCCTTGGAAATGAATATGGTGGTTTTATTTTTAAAAAAAAAAAAAAACTTTTATAAACATTTCTGCATACAGTGAGGCTCAAGCCCGAGACAAACCCATAAACGACATCAAGCTGCTTACCACTTGAGCCAACTCTTGTTTGTATTGAAGTTACAAGTTTACAACACATCAATATGAAAACTTTTATTGAAAAAAGAAAAAACAATTTTGATTTTTATTTATTTATTTAAATTTTTATTTATTTATTTAATGAAAGCCTATGTTTAAGCTTTAATTCTGTAATTAACACATCAGTTAAAATTTGGCCAATAACTGCAAAAACAACGTTTTTCCTCAACATTCACATTAAGTCATTATTATAACAATTCCTTTACAGCCATCAATGACAAAAAAAAAAAAAAAAAAAAAAAAAAAAAAAAACAAATAAATAATAAAAAGTGGTCAACAAAATAATTTTAGCACACGCCTATTTAACCCCCTCAAAAAATAAACATCAAAATCCCACAAATAATCAATCAATCATCCACCCCCACCAAACCAAACCCACCATTCTCAGAGCAACCCAGAAAAATCAAATCTTTTTAATTTCAAAAAAATGGGTAAAAAAGCAGTGTTAATAGGAATCAATTACCCAGGAACAAAAGCAGAGTTAAAAGGATGCATTAACGATGTAAAAAGAATGCATGAATGTTTGATCAATCGTTATGGATTTGAAGAAGATGATATTACGATTTTGATTGATACTGACCGGTCTTATACCGAACCAACCGGTAAAAATATTCGACGTGCTCTTCAAAATCTGGTTCGATCTGCTGAACCTGGTGATTATCTTTTTGTTCATTATAGTGGTCATGGTACTCGTTTACCGGCTGAAACCGGTGAACGTGATGATACCGGTTTTGATGAGTGTATTGTTCCTTCTGATATGAATCTTATTACAGGTAATTTCATTTTTTTTTTATGATTTAATTTTTGGGTTGATTGATTTAATTTTTAGTTTTTTTTTTTTTTTTTTTTTGTGGGATTTGTGTAATTTGATTGAAATTTGACTTAATGTGTTGCGTTGACTTTTTTGGATTGGTCAGCTTGATTATCGGAGTTTGTGTTTTTGGTTGATGATTTTTTTTTATACTTTTTATTTTATTGAATTGGTGACTGTGAAAAACAGGGGGAAAATGAATGTTTTTAGATTAGAATAAATTTTAGAGTAATCTAACTGACATTAAAATTGAGGCTTGTCAAAGTTATTGTATGTACAAGTTTCTATTGTTTGTTTAAAATTCGGGTTCTAAACCATTTTCATTTTGAATTAAAATTTCTGAATCGAAATCGAAAATGAAAATTTTGGTACTCGTATTATTTTAATTTAAAATGAAAATGGTTTGGAATCGTCACAGAAACAACCAATAGAAGACAACCTCGTGGTGTACAAGTGTGTTGATTCCAATTCCTTTACAGATATTCCCCTGGTTCCAATTGGGATCATTAAATTATTCCTAGTATTATACAATATGCTTGTTCCATTTGGTCAAAATTAATTGAAGCCTGAATTTTGGGATGTGGGTGGGGTTGATTTTAGCATTTTAAAAGTTAATATTTTAGAATTTGTACAAAGCACCTTATTCACGGGTTCTAAACTTTTAAGTGGTCGTTTGATTAGATGTAAGAAGTTACTTTTTCTAGGAAGTTAGACCTTTAGAAAGGATAGAAAGTAATTTAATTGACGACAAGTAGTCAATTAGTAGCACCTAATTTTTGGGTTGCCTAATTGTTTAGCAAACATTATTGCTAAAATGCTGCTATCTGTGACGTTTTGTAAATTTGATCATGCGAAGAGCTGAATCTTGAGCTGCATTGTTGTTTTTTCGGTAAGCTACCCGAAACTGCTGCTCCCTACCTCACTATGACATTTGCAACTTTGAAGCTACACTCGAATTATATGAATACACTAAATCAAATTACACTGTCATAGTGACAATTAAAGGAGTGCTAAGTAGAATCCGAACTAGAATCAATGTTTCCACCTAGGAGTGTATAGGTGTAATTTAAAGGAATGCTAAACTTAGTTTCATGAACATCTGCTCGGCAATCAATCAACCCTAATACGAAAGGGAAAATGTAACCAAAAAAATACTACTATAACTTGTGAATAGGGTCATTGTGAATTTGTGTCCTGGCTTCTGAAGGCCGCGTTTCAGTAATAGAATATGAAGTCATATTAGGTATACTTACACATGGGATGATTCCCGTTTTTGATAACATGATTAGATTAGGCTTAATAAAATTTTAAAAGTCAGACTACAGATAAGTTCTTTTCTATATGTTGTCCTAATTATAAATTTGTTGAACTGGCCAATTCATGAATTGCATTATCAACATGTGATATATAGTCTGAAAAAAGAGATTAAGTTGAAGGACTTGATATAGATTATAGACAATTAAAAGAGTAAGAATGAAGATGATTTCAGATATGATATACGCTATATACAATATATTGGGAAGGGGCAACAAGGACTTGTTCGATATGGTATACACTTGCCATGCCTCCTCATAAGTCACATATCATAAAATCTTGATCTGAATAAAACTTCAGATTCAGAGCGAGTGAGGATGCTGCTGGATATAGATTACGAATTCAATGTTCTGTTCTACCAAAATTTGATTGATAAAAGTCTGCTTAGCTTTCTAATCTTTTCTTGAAGAAAGTCTAGAGTTACCTGTATTTTTTTTCTATTTAACTCCTGTCTTGTAAGCTCTTGTGTAACTCACTGAAATTTGTTTGTCCTGCAGCATTGAACTTACATAAATCAGGATCTGAAATTCTGCATTATGCTCGCTAATCAACTTATTTCTTAGATATTGAACCTTAAGAATTCAATGTGTCAAAATAAAAAAAGATGCTGCTAAAACTAGTTTGTGTATGCTATGTGGTAAACTTTGGACATGATTTCCTTGAAATTTTGATACAGGTTTACTAGTTTACGTTTACAGGTGACTAGTTAAGAATCTATTTTGTCATTACCAAATCAAACATTGTTTTATGACTTCAATTCTGTGCTGCAACTTCTAATTTTCATGCTCATTACTCATTAATATGATGTGGTTGATGAGCTAAATCTGCATCGTATCACAAATCCTTAAATACTTGCTGCTTACTTTCAATTTCATTTCGAGCAGATGAAGATTTCAAGGAATTGGTGTGCCAAGTCCCAGATGGTTGCCGGATCACAATAGTCTCGGATTCATGCCACAGTGGAGGCCTAATTAGTGGTGCTAAAGAGCAGATAGGAGAAAGTACACAGTCTCATCAAGGCCATAGTAGCTCATCATCAGGATTCAGCCTATCTGGTTTCTTGAAGAGTAAAGTGAGGGAGACTGTTTCTGATGCCATTGAATCTCGTGGGATCCATCTCCCACATCATCACAGTAGGGACTATGAACCCGAGTACAGGGTAGTTGAAAAAGATAATTACGAAGGTCATAGTGGCTATGTGAAAAGTCGATCTCTTCCCCTTTCTACCCTCATTGAAATGCTCAAGGATAAGACTGGGAAAGATGACATTGATGTTGGGAAAATCCGACCTACCCTCTTTGACATGTTTGGGGAGGATTCTAGTCCTAAGGTCAAGAAGTTCATGAAAGTCATCCTCAACAAGATTCATGGAGGAGAAGGGAGCACCGGGGATATTATAGCTGCTGTTGGTGGACTCGCAATGGAGTTCTTTAAGCAGAAGCTTGATGAAAAAGACGATGACTATGCTAAACCTGCACAGGATGCTGAAGTTGAGAGGAAAGAGGAGGTGTATGCAGGTGAAAACAAGCGTAGTTTACCTAGAAATGGGATACTTCTTAGTGGTTGTCAGACTGACCAGACTTCTGCTGATGCTAGCCCTTCTGGGAGAGACAGTGAAGCATATGGTGCTTTCAGCAACTCGATTCAAGCTATACTGAGGGAGTCTGATGGAGACATTAGGAACGATGAGATTGTGACAAAGGCTAGGAAGTTGCTCAAGCGTCAAGGATTCACTCAACGTCCTGGACTTTATTGTACTGATGACTATGTTGAAGCTTCCTTTGTCTGCTAATTATTGTTCTTGGCCTGGTCTGATGTCTGCTACATTGGTATGACATTATAGCATAAACTGAAATGGTGTTTTTGCTTTAGATTGCCCTGCTGTTTCTTTGAGTATGTACTGTTGCGATTGTGGAGAGTTGTAATATTTATCATTCAGTTATGATATTGTTGGCCGGAACCAGTCTTCTTGCTTTGAATGTGGGAACATATATATTTAAGGGTTCTACCCAGAATGAGGGAATATTTCTTGTTCAGTGAATGAGTATGGTTTCTCATTTCGAATCAATGTATGGCTTCGCTGTGGAGACTTATGGTTATTAGTCTTATTACTGTATTTGCTTGGGAAACTGACCTTTTTTTCAATGTGATGGACATCAAACTAAGACATATACTGAAGCAAGTTTCATTGGTAAGGTCGAGGAAGAACGATTTATGATGTGCATTGTTGGTAATGGACTAATGGTGTGTGGTTGAAGAACTAATGGGGAAGAAATTTCGTATGTAAAAATATTAAATGGAATTAGTAAAGTTTAGTTTAAAATGACAAATTTTAATTTTAATTTTGATGGATTATATAAACCGATCAGGCGATCATGTGTTTTGGTTGAGTTGGTCCACTATCAATCTATCATGTTATCAGAGATAACGTGGCACAAAGATCGGATCTCATCTACCCCTACTTTCACAGTGGAATGTAAACCGATCATGAGTTTTGATTGAGTTGGTCCATTATCATGTTATCAGAGCTAACATGGCACAAAGGTTGAATCTCATACCCCTACTTTCAAAGTGGAATGTAAATCGATCATGAATTTTGGTTGAGTTGGTTCATTAACATGGTATGAGAGTCAACGTGACACGATGGTCATGAGTTAAAATCTCGTTCAAATCTCATTTACCCCTCTTTGGAATCTATACCGATTCTGAGCTAAGCTAAGCTAAATTTCTTAAAGTTTAATAGGCTAAGCTGAATTTCTTAATAAAAGCATTTTCGATTGGCTCTCATTTGAGGGGGTGTGATAGAGTTTATAAACCAATCCTCAGCATAGCAAAATTTCTTAATATTACGTCCAATAACAACTTTTTTTAATTTATTAAACAAAGATAAAGAGAAACCTTGGCGAAGTACCCAAATTCTATTTACTACCTCCGTTAACTATTATTTGCAACAAAGGAATATTTTATAGTATTATATGCACCATGGTGTACCTAGAAATAGGTGCACCATGACTATACTTTTGAACATTTAGTAAAAAAAATTGAACATTTTACAAAAAAATGAACATTTAGTAAAAAGAATATGAACACGTTACAAAAATTGAAAATAAACATGCAATTTTTATGTTCATATTTAATCGAGAAATGTTCATTTTGTATACATTAAATGTTCAGTTTATATTACAAAACTATTGAATTATTACGAATCAGTTCAAAATTTGCCTGACTCGTAATAATTCAAAATTTGCGATTGTTCAGATTTTTTTACTAAATGTTCAAAAATATTTATTGTTCATAATTTTTTTTATTAAAAGTTCAAAATTATAGGCGTGGTGCATTGCGATTGTTCAGATTTTTTTATTAAATGTTCAAAATTGTGATGTTCAGATTTTTTAACTAAATGTTCAAAATTCTTGATTGTTCAGATTTCTTTTACTAAATGTTCAAAAGTATAGGCATGATGCATTGCAATTGTTCAGATTTTTTAACTAAATGTTCAAAATTTGCGATGTTCAGATGTTTTTACTACATGTTCAAAATTTGCAATTGTTCAGATTTTTTTTACCGATTGTTCAAAAGTATAGGCATGGTGCATCTTAAAATTTATACCCCTTTGTTACAAATAATAGTTAACGGAGGAAGTACATCATTTGTCTGGGCCTTTAAAGGGTGAATATCAATATATCATCATGCCCTCATGGGCACATGAGCATAAATAATGATCGGTCTTCGAAGGGTGGAGAATTGGAGATGGATCAAGGCCCAAAAGAAAATTACCGAATACATCAAATATGGGCTACAAGCCTACAACGTATTAACGGAATTATTTAGCATAGTCCAAGAGATTTGGGGTGATATCTAGGAAGTGTTTCCCAAGAATTCCAACTACCAAGAATGTTTAGCCTAATAGACTACTCATAATAGGTAGAACGTTGGACATATAGGCTTTTTAGCTAGGCTTGCTTTTTTCACACCTTGGACACTTTACAATCTAGATTGGCATATGTGCTTTGTCGCTCCTAATTGTTTACTCAAATCATATGTTATGATGATAGCTAATAAGGGTGTAATTGTGTTTGATTAATGCGGAACAAGTCAATGAAAATAAAAGCGAGAAAAAACAATAAAGAATACAAGAATTTACGTGGTTCAATCAAAAGAAACCTACATCCATGGGTGGGGGATTTAAGAGTTTCTTCACTATAATGGAGAAAGAACGAGAGAATAATACAAGGAGTCTTAAATCTAATTGCTCAAAAGATATGATCTAATTGATCAACTAAAGCTTTGTTAAAACTGAAATTTCGAGAGCACCTCGTTAGCAAATTTCCAGCAATGTCAGTTATTTGTAAAACGGCCATAACTTTTTTGTTTCTTATCGGAATTGAGCATATGACCTATTATTGGAAAGCTCTTGAACCAAGATATCACCTCCAACTTGAATCACTTCAAAATCACTTATAATTTAAAAGATATATGCAATCAAAGTCATCCCTACTTGATTTCGAGTCATAATTTTAACAGATAGGATCATACTTTAAGAGATTTTTTTTTTTTATAAACTTATTGAGTAATACTTCCACCTTTTTATATATATATATATATATATATATATATATATATATATATATATATATATAAATTTATAGTGTGGCTTGATACGAGTAAAATATTTTTGGTTATGTTTATAGATTATAATCAAATGTTATACTATTAACTAGTGTCATAAAGAAATTATACAGAGTAACAAGCAGATTATTACAAAAATAATTAATAAATTTTTGGTATAATTGTTAAAACTGAAATAGTCCTAATTTACAACGTAGATAAATACAGTAACTTATATAATAAGCTTTGACTATTATTATCCATCATCCTCTATACTATATGCTCATGTTATCTAAGCTATAAACTTTGTAAATAAAAGGAATGTCGGATTAACTATTTAGAGATTCAAGGGAACTAAGGAACTAAGGGTCTGTTCTCATACGTTTATTTTCAGTTCGGTTCGGTTCAGTTCAGTTCAGCTCTTAATTTCCTTTTCTTATCAAATATTCAGTTCAGTTCAGCTCAGCTCAGTTCAATTCAGCTGAGTTCAGTCTATAAGAACAGGCCCTAAGGAGTAGGTCATGTGATCCAATGTACAAACTATGTATAAAGTAGAGATAAAAAAAAACATTGTCTAATCGTTGCAAATAATATGTAACGGAAATAGTATATAAAAGGGGTGTCGGACTAACTAATCATCTAAGTGAAAGGACCAAACAGAGTAAGTCATGTACTCCTGTATCTAAGGTACAAACACTGTAAATAAGAGGTGTCTTAAGCATTCGTCAGAATCCAAGTGAGGGCACTAAAAGGAGTAGGTTGTAATTATTTTTTTGACAAAAAGGTTGTAATTAATTTTTGGATGCAAATCAATGACTTATTAATTTGACATGTTTACAATATGAAATCAGTCTCTTCCAAACTTGTTAATTAATTTTAAGTCATCTTATTCAACGAGTATAATTTTAAAAGTAAATTATTTAGTCGATTCTAAAATTATATACTACTAGAAATTTGTTTGTGGAAAAGAAAGACTACACGTCTATGCTTTAGCTCAAACATGCATTATGGTCTTAAGGGAAGAAACACCTCATCTTTCGTCGATCCTTATCAATCACAATTGTTTTGGTTTTTTCTAATGAACTTCAATTCAATCATAATAATTAGGTTCAATACTTCTACTTTATTGAAATTTGGCAAGGATATCTTATCATTATTTCATTTCTCATGTCGACTACATTATTTTTATGATCAACTAGATATTTATGCACCCAAAAAAAGCATGTACAAGTATTCAATAATTGTGAACCCTAACATATGTTGTATTTCTTTGATTTTGGATTTTGGTTTATGCATATCCTATTCCTAAATTATTGGGATTATTTTAAAGAAAATTTGTTGCATAATAATCAACAGTCCTAGAAAGAGCCCACCTTAAGGCTATGTGTCTTGACCTTATTTTAATGTATCATTACTTATTACTCCCTCCATTTTTAAATACTTGCTCCATTTCTCTCTGACACGCATGCCGACGCTAATCTTTGATCACTAATATCTTTAATTATCAATAAGTATAAATTCTCACAATTGAAAATTAATAATCTATTCATTGAGATGATTCCAATAAGTACCCATAAGACTATGTTTTTTTTTCTTATGTATAAATCACAAACATTAGTTAAAGTATAGGACAAATGAATAGTGCAAGAAATAGAAATGAAACAAGTATTTAAAAACGGAGGGAGTACTTACGAAGTATAAATCATATCAAGTCAAAGTATAAAACGGGAATACTTGTAAATTAGATTGATTTTTATTATATTTGTTTACTTATTACATGTATTAGTCAAAATAATAAAAATTAGATATTTAAAATAAGAAAATTTTGTAAAAAACCACCTTTTAAATCTTGTTTTTTTTGTATATAACCCCCTTTTAAAAAATATGTTGCAAAAGACCACCAATTTTAAAATTTTTATTGCAAATTACCACTTTTTTAGCCAAATTTATCAATTGTTTTACATTGAATGAGTGGTAAGTTGCAACAAGTTTTTAAAAATTGGTGGTGTTTTGCAACATTTTTTTAAAAGGTGGTTAAATGCAAAAAAAAAAATTTAAAAGGTGGTTTTTTGCAAAATTGAAGATGAACAGTAAATACGTGGGCCCCAACATTCATCCAAAATTGATGAGCAAAAATGGCTGAAATGTCACTACATCAATGAGCAAAATAAAATATGCTCATGAGCAATTCAATTATTTTTTTACCATTAGTAGGATAAAATTTTCTCACAAAAAATGCTTATGAGCAAATTTGGTTGGGAAGAGAGAAAAGGTGGCTAGAAAGATAATGAGCAATTTATTTTTGCTCCCTAATGTGACTGTGAGTGCTCTAAGAGCGATTTTACACATTTAACGTGACAAATTATTCGAGACCTCAAAATAACAATTGTATTCACTTTTACCACCATACCACCACTTCTTTATCATCATTCTACACACAAATTGCTTATAATTTTTTTCGCTATTGGCTCACTAGTGGTGATGAGAATAAGGGCATGTTCTCTTACGTTGAAATTCAGTTCAGTTCTGTTCTGTTCAGCTCAGCTCCTAATTTCCTTCTCTTATAAAATATTTATTTCAATTCAGTTCAGTTCAGTTCAGTTCAGCTCAATTTAGTTCAGTTCAGTTTAGTTCAGTTCAGCTCAATTCAGTTCAGTTCAGTTCAGCTGAGTTCAGTCAATGAGAACAGGCCCTAAAAGCCTGTTCACATTTACTTAATTTCAGTTTTGTTCAACTTTAATCAGTTCAGCTCATAAAATATTCATTTCAACTTAGTTAAGTTAAGTTCAGTTCACCAGATTCAATCGATTCAGTTCAGTAAATATGAACATGACCCGAGTATATATATAAGAAACAATGCAAAGGGTGCTGGGGAGGGGTGGGGGACTAATTTGTAGGAATTAACAATAAAAATATTAACTGTTTTACAAGTATCAAACATATTTATTGAACTCTATATATCTAAGGCATTATAGTTGTTTTTTTTTGGACGCGTTATAGTTGTAATACTTGTAAATATAAACTAGCACCAAGACACCAAGCTACACTTAAGCGTTATTAATGACATGTAGAAAGTACATATTTTACATGCTCTATATATATGGAAAATGTTATACATAGCCCTTAGGGCTACATATAAGCATTAAATTTACACTTGAAAATCGTAAAAAGTTAAGAAATCATCAAAATATAAACACTAATAACACTGATTTACGCGTGTTTTTGTCATAAATTCCTAATTTTATGCAATTCCCAAGAGTATATTTAATGCTTATATATAGCCCTTAGGGCTACATATAACATTACCCTATATATATATATATAGCCTAGAAAACACAAGATAAAACATTTTTTTTTTGAAAACATTTTTTTTTTTACACAAGATAAAACATTAAACAAGGGTGAATCAGGAAAAAAAATAGTAACTTTATAACAAAATTAAATTAAATTCACTCCATATTAATCAGGAAATTTAATAACGTTATAACAATACTTGGATTTTATGTGGTATAAACTCAACAAATATGAATTCTAATTTGCAGATATAATTTACAACTAGTAAAATACTCCGTAAGAATCATGATTAATAATTTCCCAATTCATCATCAACTTTAGACCTATTAATCGCACAACACAAATCATAGCTTTAACAAGCAATGAACTAATAATGATAACAAAAAAAAGTTGCTTAAAAGAATCCAAGAAATAGAATAATTTTAGTCCAACTCCAAAATTAAGCAAAATCTAAAAACATTAAACCAATGAAAATGAATAGAGCAATTCTGTAGTGAAAGCAAAGTCAAAAAGAATATAAAAAAAGTGAAGAAGCCCAAAATATAATAATACCAAAATAGCAGTATTTTGGTTGTAAGAAGAATGTTAATTTTCTCTCTCTTCATCAAAAACAAACTTACAAATGATTAATTGCCAGCAAATCACATGCAGTCTCCTTTAGACCAATTAGACCCCTGTCGGTTGCACCTCCTCTTCCCAGCTCACCTCTCTTTTTCTCTCTCTTCCTTTAAAAAAAAATTCGTTATTTTGCCCAAATTTACAATCTATTTATTGTTTTAACTTATAACCAAAGTTTATAAGAAGATGTAGGAGTTCAAGAGAGCATTTTTTCACAAGTAATGAGGGTTCAATGTAATCCTCATCGACTCATCCTCCATTCAGTGATAAGAGGAGGGGGCCCTTCCCAATCTCACCATTAAAAAAAAGTGTAGAGTTTAGAACATCTTACTCAACACGATATCACGATACGAATCGGACTCAAAAAACAAATTTGTATCAAGGATTTCTAATCCTTTAAATATTAATCAGGTCTTCATATCATTACAAGTAAACACGTTTAAATATACTTATTAACGTATGCCGTATGGTTACTCGTTTATATTTGAATACAAATACAAGCAAGACACATTTGTCAGTTTTAAAACGCTATTCAGTATTCACCGTGTAGCAATATCATGTGACATCTTATTATTTCGAAAGTCTCACCGTAGTAACTTTTTCTATACATATTCTGTAACTAACTAATTATGTATAGTTTAAATACGGAGTAATATAAGATGTCTATTTAGGGCCAGTTCACATTTATTGAACTGAGCTGAGCTGAATTGAACTGAACTAATTAGAGCTGAACTGCACTGAATATTTTACGAGAGAAGTAAATTAGGAGCTGAACTGAACTGATCGGAGCTAAACTGAATATTTTACAAGAAAAAAAAATTAGGAACTGAACTGAACTGAACTGAATTGATGTGAAATTAAGCTGAAGTGAATAGACCCTTACTCTATTATCTATACGTTAAGGTGAACACATACACAATATAGATGTGCATTTTACATGAGTTAAATTTTCAACGTTACAATTTTAATTAAAATAAAAAAAAAATTAGAAAATCTTTTTAACAACCTCAGTTTCCACCATCTTTTTTAAAAGTTCCACCTCATCACTCATTCACTCCCATACTTCCCACCTTTAAAACCCCCTCTTACTCTCTCTCTCCTCACCCTTCACACTTCACACCCCCCAACAATGAAAAAACAAGACTCGTCACCTTTCACCGGCGGAGTCACCGGAAAACCCGTCGGAAAACTCTTACTCTGCTTCGAAACCAAACCAGTTCTCGCCACCCTCTTAACTCTCACCCTCGTTTTACTCCTTTGGAACCTTCAACCTTACTACGACCACCTCCTTTCTCTCTCCTCTTCTTGCCACTGCACTTCCCCTCTTCCTCTCAACCACCTCCTCAACACCACCACAACAACAACAACCGCCGCAAAAACCACCCACTTACTCTCTCTCTCCTCCATTAACAAACCCAGAAACCTCCCTCTTCCGGGTCGGACCCAACCCAAAGACCCGAATAAGAGAGAGTTCAAACCGTATGGAAATGCCGCTGCACTCTTCGTTCAAATGGGTGCTTACCGTGGAGGACCGGCGACATTCTCCGTCGTCGGATTAGCGTCGAAACCGATCCATGTATACGGTCAACCATGGTACAAGTGTGAGTGGGTCCCAAACAATCGGACCCTTCAACCTACCCGCGCAAAAGCGTTCAAAATCCTCCCTGATTGGGGTTACGGAAGAGTGTACACTGTTGTCGTCGTAAACTGCACTTTTCCGACGAACCCAAACGTCGATAATTCCGGCGGAAAACTCATTCTCTACGCTTACTACTCTCTTTCCCCACGCTTTTTTGAGAAATTTACAGCGCTTGAAGAACTTCCCGGCGCTTTTAACAGCTCACTCTACAGTTCTCCCCCAGAGCTAGACTACCTCTATTGTGGGTCCTCACTTTACGGCACTTTAAGTGCGTCGAGAATTCGTGAGTGGGTTGCGTACCATGCTTGGCGCTTTGGGGAGAAGTCGCATTTCGTGTTTCATGACGCTGGTGGGGTTTCCGATGAGGTTAGGAAGGTTCTAGAACCGTGGGTGAAGAAGGGGAGAGTAACGATTCAAGATATTAGAGATCAAGAAAATTATGATGGGTATTATTATAATCAATTTTTGGTGGTGAATGATTGTTTACATAGGTATAGATTTGCTGCTAAATGGACGTTTTATTTTGATGTTGATGAGTATATTTACGTTCCAAAAGGAAATTCGTTGAAGAATGTTATGAAGGAGTTTGATGAGTTTACTCAGATTACTATTGAGCAGAATCCTATGTCTAGTGCTCTTTGCTTCAAGAATGATTCATCCCAAGATTATTCCAGGTAATTTTTAAATTTTTTCTGTCAAATTTTGATTGATTGTGTGTTTATTGATATGATTAGCTTGTTTTGTGATTCTGGGATTTTTAATTTTTTTTTCATTGATTGATTCTGGGGTTTTCTGGGTTGATTTTGGTTACTTGTGTATTTTTCTGGGTTAGTTTTGATTAATTTTGGGTTTTTTGATTCTTGATTGGTTATGATTTGATTATTTTCTGATTTTGTGGTCATTTACAGTAATTATTAATTCTGGGTTAAATTCTTGTTGATAGTGTTATTATAATTTTGGGTTTGTTTGTTATAGTTGTTAAATTTGTTTCTTAATAGAGAGAATTATTGACTAATTATAATTATGGGTTTGATTGTGTTAATTTAATTAATGTTTTGTACTACTCCTTAGTATTGGGAAACATTCTCTGTTGGTTTTGATTGCTAATTAGAGGGTTAAATATACTAAATAGATCTGGTGCAATTGAGATGCAGGTGTTTGTTAAATTATTAATTGCTTAGATTTGACAATAGGAGGACTAATGTTTGTTTGTTAGTTAAGGCTCTTAAGCTAGGGCGGTGTATTTTTTATTTGATTAATGATTATTAGGCGAAGTGCAATTTTCTATTAAGAGATTAATTATACAATAATCGAGCAAAACGTTCTTCTAAGTAATGCAATATTCGCGATGACTAATGTGGCAAAAATAGTCTAATGGAAAGTGATTCGATACCCTGATGTTGATGGTCCAAAGTCTTAATATTCTGGTGCATAATTGAAATCAATCACCGACGAATTTAGTGAGGAAACATTGACTGTTCGGATTAAGTTATAGATGAAGTTGAATTACTATGCTCTCTGGTTATTGTTGTTAAGTTGATGCTACTCTGTAACACTCTGTCCTCTATGGTTTATGAGTATTTTACCTGTAAGTTTTGTAACTTGATCTCCACCGGCTCTCCACTAGCATTTTGCTTCGATTTTGTCCTCTGATGGTGGTAGTGAGAAATTGAGAATCTTAGAAATGGAATATACAAAATTATTGAAATTCTTTTTTGTGGAAAGCGTAAAAAAGGCATCAATATATGGAGATGTCAAGCTGCCAAGCACTTAGCAGTAAGCACTATTATATTATCGGTGTCTTGAATAGGAAGCATCATTATGCTGGATCTATTCGCTTTACTTGTGATGGAGGTCAAATTAGATCTGTTGTTACCATGGAGTTCGAGCTTAGGAATCATGTGTCTTGGGTGCTAGAGCTTGTGTGTATATGATGCCAATATCGGGGTGCATGAGAACTTTGCTCATACTCAATCCATAATTCTGAGTATTTAAGCATATGAATCGATGTTGAGAGATCATTATAAAGATATGTTAAACCCCATGTGGTGGTGCAATGAAAGTTGCACCATTACTTTTCCTTTGTTTCTAGGTAATAGGAATTTACTACAATATGGAAAAAAGGAAAAAGAAAGCAACCCTTTTTTTGTTTTAGAAGAAAAGAAATGCTTTCTAAAGTTGAAAGTGGATAACATAATGTTCATTAGAAAATGCATATAGACACAACAAAAGATAAAAAAAAAAAAGGATTCAGGACTCATAATGATATTCTGTTCTCTAGGAGAAGTTCTTTTACATTTATTTGATGGGTAAAGAGGATTAATTAACATTTTACAAACAGAAATTTACATAGTTACTCTGTATAATGATAAAAGTTCCGTGAACTTTCAATTGTGTTGAGAGTTGAGATGATGATTACTGTTGAGTAGGCGACACTAAGGCTTTTGCTAAGCTGTGATGTGCTGTTTTCTTCGAACATCAGATGGTTTATTAGGAACTGAAAGGTGTTCTAATTTAGGCGACCCGATAGCTATTCTAGTTCAGATTCCGGACATTCTGTGGCTGCTTGATTGCTTTGCTATTTTTTACCTCAATCTTACAATTTAGTTGATGGTACATGTTGCACAGAAATGTTAGGCATTTTGGAGAGGCAAATTGTCAATCTTTAATTTGCTTAACCTTCCTCTGTTATCTATAATATGCTATTTTGCTCTAATGTGGTCAACTGAAATTAATTTTTTCATGAATGTTTTTATGCTTTAAATATTCTAGTGACCCCATATTGATGCTGATCATGTGGTGATCCAATTCTAGAACAATGATTGTCTCTAGTTTCCTGATTTTTTTTTTTAAAATCTATGCCCATACTTTGCTCCCATCTCTATCTTAGAAAGTCTTCAACTTTTGGCTGTTGCTCATATTTTGTGGTTTTTATAAATTTCCAGGGAATGGGGTTTTGAGAAACTGCTGTTCAGGGACTGGAGGACTAAAATCCGAAGAGATAGAAAATACGCCATCCAAGCAAGGAATGTATTAGCCACCGGCGTTCACATGTCAGAGAACATTGTAGGGAAGTCTCTTCATCACACAGAGGCTAAAATCCGATACTACCACTACCACAACTCCATCCAAGTCGTAGGTGAGCCATGTCGTGTATTACTCCCACCTTCGGCCAAGAAAAATATTACATTTCACGATAAACTGCCTTACGTTTATGATGACAACATGAAACAACTTGCCGGTACCATAAAGCAATTTGAACATGAAACCCTCGGAACATCTCAGCTCCCTTTATGACATACACCTTAAGTACAGCCATATACGGCTTGATAGTGGGGACCGCGTACATGAATGGTCCTGACTCCTGAGGCTAAGGATGGGCTAACACCGGTGTGAAAAGTTGAAATTTTAGACCCATGCTAATTGTGATGTATGGTGAGAAATTGAAGGGGGTTTGTTATAGGTGATCATTGATTCATAGTAATGGACAAAGATATGATGGTGCAAGGATGGTGGGGGGTTAAATGATATATGAAAAGGGGATCCAATTCTTAGGCTTTGATAATTGATATAATTAGGTTACTGTAAAGGTAATTTGTCTTTTTTTATTTTTTTATTACTTTGATTTGTTCATTCTTATATGTTTGATAATACTATAGGTTAAAATGTGTTGTTATAAATATTGTTGTAATTCCTATAGTCAAAGAATGAGATTTTTTTGTAAAGATATAAATGTTGTTAGGATGATAATACTTATTAATACATTACATCATTATTTTCTTTACTGTTAATATACTTTCTCTATAAAATAAAGTTAAAGATGATGGGATTATATATTGAAAGATCAAAAGAACTTGTAACTTGTAAGGCATATATTGGCTTTTACTTCTTTATGATTTATTTGATGTTAACATGGGATGGAATAGAATTCTCTAGGTTTATGAGGAATTAATGATTGACAATCTTTGTTGTTTTCTTAACTCTATAAGGTAGATGTGTTGTTTTAATAATGGCTAGTTTTAGGATAATTTCTTAAATTTAAATTTACACCAAATATATGTATATGTAATGGATTAGCAAGCCAAATGGCCTAACTCTTACCATAATAAAAATTAGATTAAAACGTCTTATTCATTCCGAAGAGAAAAGTTCTTATTTGTATAACTAGTATCAATTTCATTTACTTTTGCTATACTTTCTTACCAAAGCCAAAGATAATAGGGATGGTGGTAATTCTATTAAGGCATATTATATTGCCTTTTATTTACGGTGAAATCCCTTTTTTTCACCAAATTTTCTTTGTTTTTTTAAAGGTGTAACTTTTGCAAACAAAAGAATGGACTTTTCTAGTTTTCTAGGTGTTTGAGACTATGAGGAATCAATGATTAAAAGCCTAGCCGACAATAGTTTTACTACCATTAGTTCTTACTAACAAGCCATACCTTATTACTCCCTCATCTGTGCCTAATATCATTATATCAATAAAGAAGAATAGAAACTACTAACAAATGCACTTATCAATGCTATCATGTACTTGTATTACAATTGTAGTAAAACATTTGTGGCGGCATTGCCTGATTGCTTTTACCAATCAACCAATGCAAAATACTTTGCGTAATATCTATTACTGTCTCTGTTAAATAATAAGAAATAGAAGAAGTAGTACTTCAAACACAACCATAAAGTTTAATTTTTGACGAATACATACCTTCAATAAATTAATACTCGCTACTTTTACATTAGACAACGTATTTTTTTTATAGCTTTCGTATTAAACAACCAAACAAAAAAATCCTATCGATCACCTAATCATGTCCTTTAAACCAAACAATAACTCTCTTCCCTTTATTGAGTTCCTTTCCAGGTACTAATATAATTAAACGTTACAAATCAAAATCAAGCTGTTAATGCGCGTTATGTCACAATAATAATTTAGAGCATGGTTTAATTTGTCCAATTCCTAAGTTGGGTGTAATAATATTGGTACCCCAAAACATGAAGAAGAGTATAGCTGTTAACAACTAGAAAAACCGAGTGGCTACTAGCGAATATAAGGTAGCATGATACCATAATTGATACTACGATATTATTGTGGGCCATTATAAATGTGGGCCATATCATACCAATTATGGTATGTGTTTGTTGGACATGTCGACTTCAAATCATGTGGGCTCAATACTGTTTTGTATATGAGGTCCAGATCCGCTTAATTCTAGGCGTATCTTTGATCGTACCAAAAAGCTTCCATCTTCCTTGTTCTTTACTAACGACTTTTTTTTATCTCTAACTCTGACCGTCCATTTGGAATTTTTGGTAATTATAAGACCCTTGCTGCTTTTGTTAGGAATGTTAGGGTTCTTGATTATTTGCAGGCTATTAGATTCTAAGGGTCCGTTCACATTTACTTAATTTCAGTTCAGTTCAGTTCAATTCAGTTCAGTTCACTTCAGCTCCAATCAATTCAGTTCAGTTCAACTCCTAATTTTCCTATCTCACAAAATACTCAGTTCAGCTCAGCTCAATTCAGTTCAGTTGAGCTCCAATCAGTTCAGTTCACTTCAGTTTAGCTCCAATCAGTTCAGTTCAGCTCAGTTCAGTAAGTATGAGCATGCCATAACTAACTCTTCAAAGTTTGGTTATACTTTGAGAGGACTATGATTAAAAGGGCTTTGGTTGTGAAAAACCCATGTGTCTTCGGTTCTATTAGAGCTAAGCCGCCTAACTCCCAATCTATCCAATTAGCTTTGTGTGCTAGTGGCCGAAATATGGAGCAAGTCGTTTGGTTTTCCGTTCTATACCATGTCATACCATATTTATGCGCTGTTTTTAGGTAAGTTTTTGTTATGTTGCCTTGTATTGCCTTCTAGTTGTGCCTTTCCGAAAAAGAAGGGTAAATTCAAGTCGCATTACTCCCAAGCCACAACTCGACACATACTTTAACGTCTAACTTTCTTTTTTGGTGGTTGCATTGCACCAGTGTCCATTTTTACGTACTCACGAGTCACGACTAATAATTAAGTGTATACGTACAAGTGTATCACCGTAACTTATTGACAATTAGTTCAACCTTTTGAGGGTGATGTTGACGGTAGTTATATTAGTGAAAGCAAATGGCACATGTTGACAATATTTATGTTGTTGAAATCATACGACGCTAATTGATATGGGGAAATTCAACATCAGAGTTGATTTGATATTTATCACATAGTTTGTTTGATTGTTAAAGTCGACATTCTGGTAATAAATGTTGCATATACATACAAATTAAGATGTCGACTTGTGTTGTTGTGTATGTGTAAATAGCCGTTAGTTATTTTACTTGTTCCATATTTGTTACGTTACTATAATTTCTATACTAACTTTACTCATTTTGATATCTAATTTATCATGATGTACTGTATGATATCGGAGACCATATGAATGTAAATCCGGTTATCTGCAACTCTATCTCAATTTTCAATGCAACTTTCAGAGCACCCACAATGGGTGACTCAAGACTAAAGATAGTATTAGGTCGGGCTGGTCCAAAGCCCGGCACGGGCTAACAAGAAAAAAGCACGACACGGGCACGAAAAAGCACGGCATGGCACAATTCTGTTCGTGTAGGTCATGAGTTGGGCTTGAGCCATCTTTATATGGGAGAAACACGATAAGATACGGCACAATAAAACATGCTAAAATAAATACAATTTCACTTAGGTACACAAGCCTGTCACGATGGCACGTGGGCTCTTGTGTGCCTGGGCCGTGCACGGGCCAACCTTTTGAAAACTTCGGCCCATCACAGTGTGGCACGAAACTTGTTGGCTAAACCATGGGCCAGGCCTAACTAACCCCGAATCTTGTATTTTTAACTAAAGTTGTCTTTTACGCTATGTTTGGATAAAAAGAAATGGAAGGAAAGGAAGGGAAAAGAAAAGGAGGAAGCATCATCCATTGTTTGGATATTAAATTCAAGGAGTGAAGGGGAGAGAATTGAAAGAATAATACATTTTCCTTTTCCTTTTAAAAAACGAGGTTTTGAAGGAAAATAGGTCTCCTTCTCCCTTTACTATTATTATCCAAACATAGTGTTAATTTAAGGAAAAGACAGGAGTCTAGCTTGTGAAATGCATATATAGAGTAATTACAGTTTCTTTCACTTTCTCTGTTCCCAAACTAACGTATGTTTCATTTGCTTTTGGCATAATCTTTTACGAAGGTAAGTATATATATATATATATATATATATATATATATATATATATATATATATATGGAGGGAGATGAAGTAGAGCATTCCATGGTTCAAAAATGTCAAATCCTGCCTCATAGCTGCTCATGACTCAATCCCTTGTTACTTTGAAGAGGAGGTATAAATGGCTAATATAAAAAACTCCAATGATAAGAAGGCCAGGTTTACAACTTAGAAAAAGCGTAAGAGACGGTGCACTTAAATTTGTACTAAAGAATATTTCCGATTGTCTTGCAAATATAAAATTTGCTAAGTTATTAAAAGGGACTAATTTTTTCATAAAAAGCCAAAACAATGACAATAAGGTAGAAAAAAATGAATAAGCTAAGATTTGCTAATGACATATAATGTAGCCGGGATTTGATCTTAAATAGCAGAGTGGTAGGTATTACCCTAATCTTTGATCAATTAAACTATTAGTTGACATCTTCTAAAAAAGGATAATCAGTATACCCCAAAACAGGATCATGAGAATAAAATGTAGACCTATCATACTTATTTAATGGTGCATCAATCTTCAATCTATGCACTAAATCAGGATTAGAGATAAAAAGACGTCCAAATGCAACCAAATCAGCATCCCCTTGAGCCACAGCTTCCATCCCAAGCTCCTTAGTATACCCACCACTACTCACAAAACTCCCTTCATATGCATCCCTTAATTTCCTCAACAATTGAGCATCAGCTTCGGCTTCTTCGGCTGGCTTATCAACCACGCCTTGGGCCGTGAACCTGGGTTGGGTTACATGGAGGTAGGCGAGCTTTGATCCCAAGTCGGATTGTAGCTTGTTGAGTCCATTGACAACGGCTAGGCCTAATGCTAGCGGGTTGGAATCAAGGGCGTCGAAGTGATCTATGGCTGGTGAGATTCTTACGGCTACCTTTTCAGCTCCTACGGCTTCAACAACGCCTTGTACTACTTGCAATAAGAACCTAATTCTGTTTTCCAATGAACCACCATATTCGTCGGTTCGATCATTGATTGCATCCTTTAGAAATTGGTCTATTAGGTAACCATGTGCTCCATGTATCTCCACTCCATTAAAACCTGTAATAAATATTCAAAAATACAATTAATGTTAAGACATAACCTAACTGTGGTAATTAAGGTATTGTTCTCTTCACCTTATTTTTGCGGAATTGATATTGTTATACTACCTCAATTAATTTTTAGTTGCAAATTTAGAATATTTTATGTCTCACAAATAATACCCTAAAGTTGCAACTAAAAGTTAACGGAGGTAGTAATAAATTGGAATTTTTTTGCCGAGCTTGAATTATTATTACTGAACTAATTTTTTTGAAAAAAAGTAGTCTATACATACCAGCATGAATGGCGTTGAGAGCTGCTTGGCGATAGTGTTGGACAACCTCTAATATTTGAGGCTGAGTCAAGGCTTGGGGTTGGGTGCATTTTTCGTGTGAACCATCGGGCATCAATATACGCCACCTATCCGATAATATTTTGTTTGTTGATGATATTGGCGCTCGTCCTTCAGGTTGGTATACTGCATCAAACAATCATACATGAGAGTATGAGTCAAAGATGCCCCTATGAATCTATGATCATTTTATACAATTTACAAGGTACTGAGTATTCTTTATATATGCTGTCTAAACTATTAATTTATTATTTTCTTACTAGTATTGTATATGAAATTTCACTATTGCAGAATGAAATTATTGACATGATGAACTTGACACGTCAAATTGGGCAGTTGTTGTTGAGTATACCTATTAACTAGGCAAGATATTAATATTTAAGTTGTAATTGATGTCGTACAAAAATGTGATTCGTTGTTAAGAGTGAATGTAAGCTAATAAAATTCTATATGCTACAATTTTTTTAAAACAAGTACGTGGAGTACGTATACAACGATGAACGTTTAAAGATTAGTTGAAGAGGATTATAGATTTATAGGCATTTACCTTGGTTAGAAACTCGTCCAACGTGCCACAATTGAGAGAAGAAGATAGCACCCTTATCATGAACCGAGTCTACTATTTTCTTCCAAGCTTCCACTTGATGTTCTGTGTAGATTCCTGGGCAATGCGCGAACCTATGGCACGATTGCAGAATTTTAAGAAGCAGAGTTACTTTCGCTGATTGTATTCGTAAATCTACTAATGTTGGTCAAATCAGCTAACTTTTTCCCCATTAAGCTTACCAAGTCACCTCCACATACACACTCTGAATGTATTTCTATAATAAATAAAAGTTAATTATTCCATATACGTAGGATATAAGTTATCCTGATATAAATAAAAGTAATCTATGCTTTATTGATAAAAGTTACCCAAAAAAAGTATAAAAATTACTTTAAATTTAATAAAAATTACCTCAATATATAGTAATACTACCTCCGTTACAAGTTATGTGCAACAATTTGACATAAAACAGAAAGGAAAAATGTCTAATCGTTGCACATAACCTATAACGGAGGTAGTATTAATTTACATCGAGTATATACAATTTTTTTTGATAATTAAAAGGCGACTTAACACTTTTTATTAGTCCATGCTTGATGTTTCTTATCTAAAATGATCTGGTTTGCTCTGTCTTTCTCCTAATTTTAAATAAAACTCATGTTTATTCAGTTCACAGTTTCACACCTACAAAAGTGTTCCTCGTGCTGAAATAAAAGATACGTTGAAGGATTTTTAAATAATTTCGTGACAATCAAAGTTAATTAACACAAACCATAAACACTGGAAAGACATTTTAAAACAGATAAAACAAAAAGAAATGGAAAGTGTGTTTAGTTGATTACCCTCCGGCAGTTTGCGAGATGAGAGTTCCTTCAGTGATAAGTAAGCCACCGGAAGTAGATCGTTGGGTGTAATACTTCTCTAGTGCTTCATTTGGCATTTCATCTATTGCTCGACATCTTGTCATCGGTGCCAATACTATCCTGTATCAATATTATCGATAAATTACTTGGCAATTAGATCATATAATATGATGAAAGTACACATTGAAACGAATCTAATAAGATTTATTTAGTGTTTTTTTTAGTACTATATGCAGATATATACTGCGCTAGCCAAAATGTTTACAATATATCTGTAAGATAGTACATATATATATAATCGACTCGAAGTGGTACAAGAAACAAACCTGTGAGACAGATTGAAATTACCCAATTGGTAAGGAGTAAAAAGATCATCTTTCATACATTTGATGCCCATATTCATACCCATCCTTGCTGCAACCATCTTCTCTAGCTTCCCTTTTTTTTGTTTCTGTTAATTTTTGTTATTTCAATCTAGTTTCTTTAATGAAAGAAACATAAACGAGGACATATGTTTATATATAGATATTTTAACGTGTTGAAATGTGAATACTAAGGCACCGACGTTTATGGAGTTGTGGATCAAACTATCATTAAATAATTATTCAATTCACTAAACAAGTATTTAATTCACTAAGCAATTATTGAGTTCATTGCATAATAAGAAGTATTTTAGTTCGTTAAAAAAGGGTAGTTGATTAAATAATTAATTCCATGTCTTGTAACGACAATAATGTATGGTACTACGTTTTATTCTTTTATTTAGTAGACACTAGACAGCACATTTTAGCTAGTGTAATTTACTAATTTTTGAACATTTTTAACGTTGCTAAATTGAAATCTATTTTTAATGTACATGATCTTACAATTGATCTTTGTCCAATCAGAATGCAGTATTTTAATCATGTTTTAGTCTATATCATTATTTAATCGTACTAGTAGTTAAGTTTAGATTTGTATAACTGTAATTGATTTTTGGAGGTGGCTGGTATCTAGGAGACTACATACATGTGTAACTCAAACTCAATATCATATGGGGTCGAGCAACTGAGCAAGTGTATGTTATTATGTTAGTTCGTTCCCACAAAGTATTCCGTATTGTCTACTCTTGATGGTTGTTACTTGATTTTATGTAAATAATTTGAAATTTTGGTTAAATAATTAAAAGAATCTTTCGCAAGGAAAAGTTGGGTTCAACCCAGTAAATGGGTCGTTCGAGTCAATAACAATTTGGTCGAGTACAGTTCGGGTTGATTTGGTTTTCGGGTTGATTTGGGTTTCAGGTTAGGTCATGTGTCAATTTCAGGTCAAGTCAATTTCAGGTTGGGTATGTTCGGATCGGGTTATTTTCAAGTCAAGTATGTTTGGGTCATATTTCAATATCTGTAGATCGGGTCATTTTCGGGTTGTCATTTGTAAATCAAGCTCAAATCGATAATTTAATATTTTGTTATTGCTATAATAAGATCTATTAATTTGTTTATAAGATTGGCTACAATTGAAGATCAACAACTTGAGTTATTTTGGCATTAGACAATTTAAGTTCAATTATAAGGTAATTTTTAGTTCTAATCATTTCGAGTATCAGGTCTATTTGGGTCAAACACTTCAGGTCATTTTTGGGTTGGGTCATTTCGTGTTCGGGTTAAATTCAAATCGAGTCAGTTCGAGTATCCGGTCAAGATCGGGTAAACTCCATTTTCGAGTCGGATTTAGGTCGGATCGGGTCAAATTCAGGTCGATGTTTTGGGTCAATTTCGGATTATGAGTCGGGTCATTTGGGTCATGTCATTAGGTTTGGGTCAAAATGCTAGGTCTAGTTCGGAATGTGAGATAATTTGTCAACCCACATCCAATTTTTATACGAGTGTTAGTCTAACTCTAACACCTTGTTCAATGGAGAACAATAATTTTCAAACTATTTAATATTAGACCCTAAACAAAGGAGGTTGTCTCAACAAATGCTACTACAGTACATTTTTTGAGTATTCATATTAAAATCTTTAAGCTTAATACTCACTCATTCAAAAGATTTTGTGCGTGCTTGTCCATAGCTTGATAGCCTACACCGATAAATTATGATACTATTAACCTTTTGATAGACGTATGGCTTGTTCACTTCAACTTCATTTCATTTCAGTTCAATTCACCTCCAATCAGTTTAGTACTTTAGTTTAGTTTAGTTTAGTTCAGCTGTGCTCCTAATTTTCTTCTCTCGAAAAATATTCATTTCACCTCGGTTCAGTTAAGTTCAACTCCAATCAGTTCAGTTCAATTACCCTCATTTCAGTAAATATGAACAGGCCCGTAATCTACCATTAACAAACATATTTTCCGTTTTATTTTGTTTCCTATAATTTCCGTACGGAACTTTCATAAATTCTTTCAAATAAGATAATTTTCACTCATAACTAGTTTTGCTCTGAACAGAAATATAGTCCTTATCTAATAAATTTGAAAATGAAAACTATCTATTTATAATTTATATGTCAAAAAAGAAATTGAAAACTAGAGACTAGTCATTAGATTCCCCAACATTATTATTTTTTGTTCTAATATGTAATTGGCAGGAAGAAAACATACAAATTAGAACCACAACACAACCTCTTCTATTTCATAAAGGATTTAAAACTAATTCCGCGTCTTGTAACAACAATAATGTACTGGTTTTATTATGAATATTTTGTGAAAAACTACCTATTATAGTCCAGAATTTACGAGAAACAACCTATTAAAAAAAATGTTGTAATTGACTACCTAATTTTTGAAAAATGTTGTAATTTACTACCTTACGCCGGATTATGAAGGAGTTTAACCAAAATTCTCCGGCGTCACGTGACACTTAATGACCCTTTTCTTTTCCAAATTTTCTCACAATTTTCCCACGTGATGGTCACTAAGTGTCACGTGACCAAGTCAATGCCGTAAAATTTTAGTCAAACTTTATAATCCGGCATAAGATAGTAAATTACAACATATTTCAAAAGTTAGATAGTCAATTACAACATTTTTTTTAATAGGTAGTTTCTCGCAAGTTTTGGACTATAATAGGTAGTTTTCCACAAAATTTACTTTTATTAATTTTTTTTTTTAGTAGACAGCACAGTTTAGCTAGCTAAGCTAGTGTAAAGTGTAATATACTTGACTACTTGTACTAATTTTTGTACATTTTTCACGTTGCTAAATTTGGAAAAATATTGTGTAGCTAGAACGGACTCACGTGAGTCCGTTCTATTAATAGGCCCGCGCGCGGCCTGATTTTATATTCTTCTTCAATTCTTATTTTTCTTCTTCATCTCTATTGCTTTCTTCTGCAAACCTTCAACCATAAAAGGACTCTCAACAATGGCGGCGACCTTCTCAAATTCTATTCTTTGTCAAGAACTTATATGACTTGTACTAATTTTCTGCACTGATGTTCCCAAATAGAAGCTCGGCTGCTTTATCAACAATATGAAGCGGAATATACTCTGAGTCATCCGATACATATATAGCTGTATTTTACAAGAATAGTCCATTAAAAAGCATTCATACAACTTGAATTGCATAATGTGCTGTAAAATTTCATTATCTGATCAAGCTTTTTAGAGTATGTAGTATCGGAGTAACATATTTTACAAGAAATGTCAGATATTAACCTTTTAATGTTTGATATAAAACTTATAATGTCAAATATAAAACTTTTGATGTCAGACATTAAACTTTTAATGTTTGCATGATAGTAAACTTGTAAGGTTTGATATTAGAATATTATTGTCATATATTAGAATATCATTTTCAGATATTATAATATATTGTTAGACATATTTTAAATGTCAGATGTTTGTTTATTATAGTCAGGTATTAGGTTTATTTTGTTTGGTAAAAAATTAGTATGGTCAAGTGTTAGGAATTTTTTGTTTGGTAATAGATTAGTATGGTTAGGTGTTAGCTAGGAATATTAGTGTCATGTATTAGAATATTATTGTCAGATATTAAAATATTAGTGTCATGTATAAGAATATTATTGTCAGGTATAAGTATATTAGTGTCATGTATTAGAATATTATTGTCTAATATTAAAATATTATTGTCTAATTAAAATATTAATGTCATGTATAAGAATATTATTGTCAAGTATAAGTATATTAGTGTCATGTATTAGAATATTATTGTCGGATATTAAAATATTAGTGTCCTGCATAAGAATATTAGTGTCATGTATAAGAATATTATTGTCAGATATAAGAATATTAGTGTCATGTATTATAATATTATTGTCAGATATTAAAATATTAGTGTCATGTATTTGATGTTAACACATGTGAAGGACATTTACAGCTTCATTCATCATTTGTTTTTAGCTTTAGCAAAAAGGGGGCAGAAGTTGATGATTATGTGAGTACCCAGTTACCCACCGACATTATCTTCTGAAATAACAAGAAAGCTAAAGATTTACCGGGCATGCAATTTCTTCATAACTATATTAGGTAACAATTAACATTTATTTACAAAATATGTTTTTTGGAATCGATAAATTCGAATGGTGAAAGTATAATGAAATAAATAGTTCAGAAATCAAATGAAAAACCAGATTTTTGATTCGATTTTCTCTCTCCTATAACTTCATTTTTAGTTGTTGTAGGAGAGAGAAAGGTTGAAGTATCAAAGAATCGATAGTTTCTCGATCTAGACTCGGAAGCCGATCTTCAAAGCTCAACCTTGTTCTTCGGAGTATCAACAATGACGAAAAACAATCCAAGAAAATGAAGGAAGAAGCAGTACTAAGGCAGAGTTGGTGTCGCGGGCCTCGCGATCGGGTTTAGTTTACCCGTGCCTTTTTGTTGGCCTTTTGTTATTAAGCCCGATCTCACGTGAGTCCGGTCTCACACAAAACCTTTTGGCTAAATTTTAGTCCTTTTTTAATCTACTTGATCTTACACTTTATCTCCGTCCAATTAGAATATTCATTATTTTAATTATGTTCAATCGCTGTGGATGGTCGACTATTTTAACACTGTCACTCTGTAATCTATAGTATTATTTAATTATACTTGTAGTTTACTACGTAGTTTAAATTTGCTTAACTTTAATTGATTTTTGAAGGTGGTATCTAGGAGACTATGAGTACTACGAGTGTAACGTAAATCAATATCATATGGGGTCGAGCAAGTGCATGTTATTATGTTAATTCGTACCCACAAAGTATTATTGTCTTGGTTGTTACTTATTTTTTTTTTCGATATTTTGAAATTTGCTGGTTAAATAGTTTTAAGAATCTTTCCTAAGAAAAAGCTAGTTTTAGAATGAGAGATAATTAGGATCAGTTTCGATTTACTGAAAACAATTGAACTAAACTGAACTGATTGGAGCTGAACTGAACTGAACTGAAAAGAGATGAAATGAATTGTTTATGAGAGAAGGAAATTAAGAACTGAGCTGAACTGAACTGAAATGAAATTAAGCTGAACAGAATAGGTCCTTAATCAACCTCTTTTATTTTCCAACAACTTTTGTGTGTGGCTCGTCACATCGTTTGGCCAGCTGACACACACCAAGTAACCCTTGATCGACTAGTAA
This sequence comes from Chenopodium formosanum, assembly GCA_024500155.1. NCBI lineage: Eukaryota > Viridiplantae > Streptophyta > Magnoliopsida > Caryophyllales > Amaranthaceae > Chenopodium > Chenopodium formosanum. The sequence goes on from CM044877.1 coordinate 9,493,945, forward strand.
CCTTTAAGGCTATGACCAACTTAGTAACCCCTGATCGATGAGTGAGTAACCCTTGATCGGCTAGTAACCTTTGAGGCTCTGACCGACTTAGTAACCCCTGATCGAGTGAGTAACTCATACAACAATAACAAAGTAGCCACCATAATTGTTGGCCACACGGTGTGGCTGACCATTAATTTCTTTCAAATACGATAATTTTCACTAATACTGTAACTTATTTTGCTTTGAACATAAATACCCTTGTTTAATAAATTTGAAATTGGAAACTAAAGATTAGATTTCCCAACGTTACTTTTTATTGTTCTAATATGCAATTGGGGAGAAAAAAAAAATAATCATACAAATAAGAACCACAACACAAGCTCTTCTGATCTGTTTCATCACGTACAATACTGCGACTACTTTCTGAAGGACTTAATTAACATATTCGTCACCTAAAAAAGGATAATCAGTATATCCCAAAACAGGATCATGAGTATAAAACGTAGACCTATCATACTTATTTAATGGTGCATCAATCTTCAATCTATGCACTAAATCAGGATTAGAGATAAAAAGACGTCCAAATGCAACCAAATCAGCATCCCCTTGAGCCACAGCTTCCATCCCAAGCTCCTTAGTATACCCACCACTACTCACAAAACTCCCTTCATATGCATCCCTTAATTTCCTCAACAATTGAGCATCAGCTTCGGCTTCTTCGGCTGGCTTATCAACCACGCCTTGGGCCGTGAACCTGGGTTGGGTTACATGGAGGTAGGCGAGCTTTGATCCCAAGTCGGATTGTAGCTTGTTGAGTCCATTGACAACGGCTAGGCCTAATGCTAGCGGGTTGGAATCAAGGGCGTCGAAGTGATCTATGGCTGGTGAGATTCTTACGGCTACCTTTTCAGCTCCTACGGCTTCAACAACGCCTTGTACTACTTGCAATAAGAACCTAATTCTGTTTTCCAATGAACCACCATATTCGTCGGTTCGATCATTGATTGCATCCTTTAGAAATTGGTCTATTAGGTAACCATGTGCTCCATGTATCTCTATTCCATCAAAACCTATTAATAAAATGTTCATAGCAAAAATTAATATTTTCATTGCCCCAAGTGAAATTTTTGTTTTGCATGATTCAATCTAATAAAAAAGTATGATTACATATGCTAGGGATAAAGTAATTTATGTCACATGTTCAAATCCTACCAATAAAGGTTTATTTAAAGGAGTCTGTTACAATAGGATTAAACAACTTAGTGTTTACTATACACGTTTATGTAGAAAAAGAAGCACTTCAATCAACATTGTACATACATGAATTGTTGCAAATTAACAATGAAAAAAAATAAAAAAAAATCATATCAGGTAAATCTTTAAGTCATGCGTAGTTATGTCATTATTATGCAATTTTCTCTCAATAATCATCCTATGGATCACACTCAATGTGTAAAAAAAAAAATCGAAAATTGCTAATGTAAGTGCATAAGTAGTGTAAAATGAGTAGAAAAATGTATACCAGCACGAATGGCATTGAGAGCAGCTTGGCGATAGTGTTCGACGACCTCTGATAATTGAGGCGGAGTCAGGGCTTGTGGCGGGGTGCATTTTTCGTGTGAACCATCGGGCATTAAGATACGCCACTTTTCTGATAAAACTTTATTTGTTGATGATATTGGCGCACCTCCATCAGGTTGATACACTACACATAGACAATATACAAGTACATAACATTGTTAGATTTAGCCTTTTCATAATAAACCCCTTAGCATTTCCTCATTCCTAAGTTGAAAGTAGACAATTTTGTAACGATTTTATGGATTGTAGTGTCAATGTGTACATAGTTATGGGAAGCTAGGCCCAAAGTTCAGATTAGTGGTGCAAAATTTTCCTAAAACTAACATGAATGGTGATTATAATTGGGTGTTTAGATGAATTGGAGAGGAGTATAAGTTGTTACCTTGGTTAGAAACCCGACCAACGTGCCACAATTGAGAGAAGAAAATAGCACCCTTAGCATGAACTGAGTCTACTATTTTCCTCCATGCTTCCACTTGTTGTTCTGTGTAGATCCCTGGACAATGCGCGAACCTATAACATAATTAAAGAAACTTAATAACACAAACTTTTAAATAAAACGGATGTTCAGTAAATTACTGAACATCCGTTATAAAGTGACAATAAAATGTGCAAAAGTTACACTAAAACGCACAAAAGTTACCCTGACATATATAAGAGTTATATATGCTTCATTGATAAATTTGACAAAAGTGATACTAAATCTGACAAAAGTGTACCCGATGTACAGTAAATTACTGAAAACCGGATGTATACAAAAGTTTTTCACTTAATAAACACCCCCGTGTAGTATAATATAACATAATCATTTTTTTTAAGCTAGGGTAATAAGGAGAATTCCCTTGCAAGTTGGGGGGAAATTATAGATCCCACTTGCTTCGGGTGAAAATCGAATTCCTTTCACAAGAGTGAAAGGAGGGCCTCCAGCCAAAAGGTGTCTAGGCCAACCTTGATTCTCAGTGCAAATCACCATATTGAAACACTATTTACGGATGGAATATAAAGGGTATTCGATTAAGTATAACCAATTTAGTAACGAGTTAACAACAAGTGGAATGATTACCCTCCAGCAGTTTGGGAGATGAGAGTGCCCTCAGTAATAAGTAAGCCACCAGGAGTGGAACGTTGGGTGTAATACTTCTCAAGTGCTTCATTTGGCATTTCATCTATGGCTCTGCTTCTCGTCATTGGTGCCAATACTACCCTGTTACACAAAAAAGTTTCAAGTTAAAAAATATTCATTGCTACTACTAACCAAGCAACAATTAGCTTACACATTTACTTTATCATGTTAATTTTGTATATTGTCTAAATGATTCATGTGTAATCATGTTTTGGGAGAAATGAAGAAATTGTTACATTTATTGAGTAAGTAGTTGTTTGTAAAAATTGACCATTTGAAAAATGGCGTGTATCACGATGTATACTAACAGAGTATAAAACATATAAACGAGTTAGCTACAGCATAGTTACTTACCTCAACTTTCATTTTAATAAGCCTTGGGCACGTGAGAAATAACGATAAAGAGCAAGTGAAAAAACACACTAAAAACATATGGAGCAAACTCAAAAGAAAATCCATAAATATATAAACCTTATTTTTCCCTTTTATCAACCCAATTACATCAGAAATTTCAATCTAAAATTCAATTATCATAGTGATCATAATCCATCATATTGGGTTTTAAACTTTTAACAACGCTTTCAGGCCAAGCTCAGGCTGGGATTTCGGATCTATTGAAAAATTTTCGGGTCATGTGGGCTAAATGGGTCGGGCTTTTTATTCACCTCTAGTGTAAGGTAAAAGATTGGAATATTTTCTGGACTAATAAAATTTCTCACCATATGGTTTAAAAAATTGTACAACCTCTCCTTTATATTAAAAATAACTTTGAAAATAATATGAAACGGAGGTGGTACATATTTTATGTTTTAAGATTCTAATCATTAAAATTCGTAGAAATTTCTAATGGTCTATGGGCTTATTCTCATTTATTGAACTGAGATGAAATTAATATTTTATAATAGAAGAAAATTAGAAACTAAACTGAAATAAACAAAAAAAAACACACTCTATCTGATAACAACAGTTATAATAAGTAATAACAGTAATTGACTTAATTTAAAATTTAAATGTAATTTGACAAGCAAACAAGCAAAGTTACATTTTGATACAAACATTGTCATAATTTGATCGAAAATCTAAATAGAAGACAATGAATGAAATAAAAGACAAACCTGTGAGATAGATTGAATTTTCCCAATTGATAAGGAGTAAAAAGATCATCCTTCACACAACATTTGATGCCCATATTCATAGCCATGTTACTTGTCACAACCATCTTTATTTTCCTTCTCTCTTTTCTTCTAATTTTATGTTCTCAAAGAAATATTGTTAATAATTTTCTCACAATCAAGTTTGTTTATATAAATTATATAGAAATTAGAAGGTGATGAGAACACATTTATTATGATGGTGTGAACAAAAAATCAAAAATAGTGTAGCCTACCAATAATAAGCAGATGAAGAATGTGCATAAGTCGTCAACGTCGTAGAACACTTGTGTGGACGAAACTAAAGTTCCGCGTCTTGTAAAAGGCATTTATGCATGTATTAGTGGACTTCACACTTTTTTATATGTGTTTCATGTTTGACTACTTTTATTTCTTGCCATTTAATGTGGATTTCATCATGTCAATTAATAACTGCCTAGTATTCCTCACTTCCACAGTGTATTTTTATTATTATTTATTTATTTTTTATTTTTTATTTCTCACGTTTTAAAATAAGTACTACATCTATCTTATTTTACATGCTTTATATATCGTTTATTCTTATTGGAGGGTGTTTCAATTTTTTTTAAAAAGGTTGCCCACCTGGTGCACCGAAACTTAGCTCCGATACTTGATCCGACTCGGGTAGCACACTTGGCTTATGATGAGTGAGTTTTCCAACAAGACTTTTTGCATACGGTGAGGCTCGAACCTGAGACCTCCCTTAAGCGACACCAAGTTGCTTACCACTTGAGCTAACTCTTGTTGGTCGGTGTTTCAATCTACTTGCCTTAATTTTTTCATAGGAAAAGAATTATTTTTAATAAGAGTCATTATGATATTATAAAGGCTATAAGAGGTTATTTTATTTTTAAAATATTATTTTATATACAAGTCAATATAAATAAGAAAAAGTTACTTAAACTAATCTCAACTTTAGATTATTATTAAATATAATTCCAATTTTGGGGTTTATTCGTTTTCTTTGGCTCCTAATGGTTTACTAACCTATTATAATATGTCAAGCTTACACATGTCACCATGTGATTGGTTGAATTTTTTTTTTTTAAAAAAAAAACTTACAAAATTTGGGGAAAAAAAAAAAGAAAAAAAGAGAACAACTTAAAAAAAATGTCCAACCACCACCCACAAACCACCTTCCCCACCACCCATAAACTACCTTCCCCACCACCCATAAACCACCTTCCCCACAACAACGAACTGTGGTGGCCAGAACCCCCTTCTCCACCCACGCGTCGACCATAACCCCCTCCCATGCATCGGTAGCTCCCTTTCCCCCAAAACCGCCAATCCAGCAGCCCAAAACCCCCGAAATCCCACCTACAACCACCCGAATCCCTAATTCACCTCCCCTACCACATAAAAACCCATAGTCTCTCCTCCACCAATATCGAAACCGTAGTGCTAGGGTTCTAGTGGTGGGAGAGGGGCAATTGGGGGGCTTTTATACGGTGGTGAAGGTAGTTTAGGGCTTTCAGTCGAGTTTAGAGATGCGGGATTGGTTGTTTGAGGGAAAAGGTCGTCGGTTAGGGTGGTTCCGGCATGAGGGGAGGGGGTCATCTGGGCACAGCAGGTAGAGGCTGGGGACTTGGGCTAGGTCGGTGGCAGGCCCAACGCCAGTGGTTGCGTGGTTGTTGTGGGTTGTGGGCTAAGGTTGGGTTTTTTAAAAAAATATATTTTCAACAATTAACGCGATGACACGTGTTAATGAACTTTTAAAAAAATTACCTGTTTAACAGGTTACCAGTCATATGGAACTATTTTGAGCGAATGACCCTCAAAGTTGGGATTATAAATAATAACTCAAATTTGGGATTATTTAAAGCGAATACGTAAAAGTTGATATTCTTTTTAGCAATTTTTCTTATAAATAATAAAGGTTAATATGTTAAAATTACGGTCATTATGTTTAACATAATGTCGTATTTTAGGTTCACAATAATATTAAATGTCACACAAGTTTTGATAAAGGTTACTACGTAAAATTAGGGTCGTTATGTTCCATATAACAATAAAAGTGTGAGTAAACCTCGTGTTCACAAGACCTATTTCCTTAGCCAACTACTTCTTAACCCTTAAAACATTAACCTCTTTGACTATTAATTAAATTTTAAGTAATCTAATTAACATCTTATACATCCTTTACTAAAATACTTAATTTGCATTTATTCATCTAGTATCGCACATTACAACTATTCATCTCAAAAAATGTTACCTCCGTTAACTTTTAGTTGTAACTTTTTGAGGTATTATTTGTGACATATAAATATAAAATATTTCAAAGTTGCAACTAAAAGTTAACGGATCCAGTAATAGCAAATATTATTACAAACTATTAGGGGCAGCTAATGAATCCGGGCAAATTTCAATGAAAATAGGGAGTCTTGGCTTCTTCTTTTGCGTAGGACCATAAAGAAAACTATGAATATGCTCATCAATAGTTTTTCTTAAAGAAGTCCCATTATTACTCGACGAAGGTAATTGTATTGTAATGTCGTCATCCAAGGGAGACCAATCTGTGTTGCTTTGTTCAAATTGGAGATTTGGTAATAACTGAATTGCCATTATTTCGTTCAGTATTGCAATATCACGGCTAAGTGAACTATATGTGCTTGATAATGGATTGTAATATCGATTATACAATAAGAACTGCAAAAAAAGAAACAGAAACGATCAGTGAGTGTGTTCGTTGCTCATGCTTTTATCGTAATATAAAGATCGTTGCGAATACAAGAAAATAATTTATCAGTTTTACTAAAGCCTTAGACGACACAAGAGGTGATATACGACTACACTTCTACAAAGGGTTTTTAAAAGATTATCCTGTTTACTTGAAATAACGGACTTTTTTAGGGTCTATTCTGATTGACTGAACTGAATTTGAATAATTTATGAGAGAAAGAAATTAAGAACAGAACTGAACTGAACTTATTAAAACTAAACTGAAAATAATTTGAAGAGAACATGCCCTTAAACTACTAACGACCTTATTTTTTTTATTTAGGTGTAAAGAGCCACAAATAATTGATCCCAAGAACTAATGGCCTAGGATGATATTCATTACAATTTTCATAATTATAATGCAATTATATCTCTTAATTTAACATAGGTTTTTACTTGTTAAAAAATCATACAATCCTCTAAATAAACACACACCATTCTTACGTATATATTTCCTCCGTTCTATTAATATTGCAACAATGAACTTTTTGCACCATTATCAGCTTGTATATAAAATACTTTCACAATATCAACTTTTTATAATTTTTACTCTTACACAATTATAGGTATTTAGCATATAAAATGTGATTTGGGATGCGTAATTTCATCCTTGTTATAATATTTATAGAACGGAGGAAGTATATACTACGGATTAGTACTTTCCGAAATTCGAAATTAACACAATAAATTTAATGCTTCTAATTGAAGTTGAAAAAAAAAACATCATTGAAAATCAAGAAAAATAAAAGGAAGAAACAAAAGATTATGATGAGTAATACGAAGTATTAAGTATAGAGTACCAACCTCATGCTCAGCGGGTCTTAATTTCTGATGACAAGCCATTAAAAAACTTATAAGGTCATATTTTTGCTCCATATTTTCTCAAACTTTTACAAAAGGTTAATGATTTTTTTTTTCTTTAATTGATCAATATGAAATACATCTATTTCTTTGATCAAGGATGTAATATATACGAAGTATAACAGAATAGTAGTGCAAATCATAGGATTATTAGGACTTAGTTTCCTAATCAAACTAAGGTTCTATATTGATAAGATAATTTTATTTTTATTTTTTTTGTAATAAATAAAATATCTAAGTATAATCATTTACTCTGTATTTTGTTTTCTAATCTTTTAAGACTTCAAACTTGTAAAACTTTAAGAAACTTTTAATTCTCATGCATTATCCTTATCGTTTAAATAAAAAAATAATTAAAAAAAAAAAGATAGAATAACTTTGTATTAGTATATTTTATAGGGTTTTATCTGATTATTTGATATCTTGATAACAATGGGTAAGATATAAATTACGGAGTAGAATTTACTTAGCTTCAATTTTTTATTTTTTATTTTTTATTTATTTATTTATTTATTTTTTTAATTTTTATTTATTTATTTATTTATTTTTTTTTTTATGGCAAAATGCACAAACAATAATGAATATTGCAACTAACTATGTTATAACATAATTTTATAAACGTAATTTTAGGGCATGGCCGCATGGTCCGACAATTAGTATCTATAAAAGTCCATATGAAATTTGGAGTATTTAAGCATATATGTAAAAGAAAAAGTGCATATTATTGTTGAAAATTATATTGATCGGATAGGATGAGATGAACAATTGCTTAATCTGTTTTAATTTGCAAGGATCTGTACGTATAGTAGTTTTTACCAATTCAATAATTAATTCCACTACGTATGTCTCTTCGGTAAAAAAAAAATCTGGTGAACAAAACACGACCTTATTTTCTTTGCTACTAGAAACCATAAGGATATAACGTACCTGAGGACTAGACCCTTGGAACTGACAAAATGCATATATTAGTGAAACTTAGAAACTTATATAGTATTATATATACACAAAATATTAGGCTCTATCTGTGAAGATCATGCCTCCAAAAGTTCATGTGCTAATGCATACATGATTACATTGCATTAACTTAAAGTACATTTAATTACAAGGCAAAAGATTTAATTTCATGTTCATTGAACAAGCTGTAGTCCTTTTAGGCGTTGTTGCATGAAGATAAACAGAAGACGAGAACTAGTTGATGACACCGTTTACTTCACCAGGTCGAGGGGTGGCTGCATCAAACTCTGCAACAAATTCATCCCGAGTAATGATGGCTTTTGGTTCAATAGCAGCATCAAATTCTTCCTGTGTTATGACTGCCCCAGCTGGCTTGATGGCAAGAGCTTCCTCATTATCTGATGTTTCTAAGCAGATTACAGCGTCTTCATCAGGTTCAATAGCTGTCGGACTTCTGTAAGTTCTGTTTATGCTCAAATGAATCAGGTACTCAGACACGAATTTGAATTCCAACATGTCACCAGTTCTTATACCGTATCCTTTGTAGAATTCAGCCCAACCTTTTGCTAATACAACACGGCCACCTGAAAGATTTTTAATTTGAAGAGGCCAGCACTTTCCTTCTGGATCACGAAGCACAATACTATCTTTCTTCATCAATTTCTGGACTCGAGCAATTGCCTTAGGCATATACTGTAAGTTAAAAAGCAAAGTATAAGTGGTTCTTGATTAGGTCAATATACAACCAGTACAAACTTAAATCCATGGAGCGGGGCAAATAAGAAATCGACAACCTTCAACATGATATGAGCAAATGCTCAAGATAATGATAAATCGGAAAGAGAATAACATACCAGATATGTTCTGACACCGGATTCTTTCCAAGTTATGGAAAACGAACTTCCAGACTCGCAGATATGTTTCTTTGTAGTCATCCTAGTTTCAATTTCCTTATCATTTGGGGTTTGAGTACTTGGCTTATTATCATGTTTACCTACATACATGTGGATGGAAATGCTTGAAATAAATCGATAAACTTTCTAAAAGGACTAGAACAAGTAAAACAGCCATACATAGCAAATTAGCCTCACAAGAAATCAAATGCTGAGTGTCTGACTTACAATCCATATCTAAGGATCCAGCTGCAGCATCAGACTGATGCTCATCAACCTCTGACGCCTTTGTCACATGAACTCGAACTAGTTCATCTGACATGAACTCAAATTTTAATTTATCCCCGTGTTTGATCTTGTTTTCTTTCATGAATTCTTTCCACCCATGACAAAGAATTGCTCGACCATCTCTTCTATGTCCAAGTGTCACAGTCCAACACTTCCCCTGGACATCCTGAAATTTTAGATCATCTTTGCTTGGTAACTTCATCTTTAGTGAAATAGCCTTCGGAATAGTCTGCATATTTTAGCACTCACCAAGCGTAATAGAATAATCAAGTCATTACCATATAATGCAGGAAAACATCAACGATTATAAATATTTTATCAAGACAGTACACAAATAAGAACAAATTAGTTAAATGAACTAAGACTTACCAGCTGGTGAAACTGATGCTTCTTTGAGAAGTGAATTATTATTGAGAAACACAAATGGTTTTCGCTAACTGACAGCTTGGCAGTCCTTGTATATGCCCGTGGAACAGCACGATTCCTTTTATATATGCCCCTTCCATCTAGAAAATATAATTTAGCATCGAATTATTTGATCAAAACAATAGATTAAGAGTGAAGCCAATGAGCTAAACTAGTTAGCCAAAGATAACAACACTGACTTACATTTCCTTGGAGCTAACCTAGTTGGTTTCTTTCGATTACTTTTCACTAAAACCGGTTCATATTCCAAGGCTTCACTTTCTTCTCCTTCATCATCGATAGTCTTTTTAGGCTGTTGCTGACCTCCACCACCCTTACTGTCCACGAGTATAGATCTTTCACACCCATTACGGTCATAAATTCTTGCTTGGAAAATGGATTGCTCCTCATACTCAAAGAGCAAGAAGTTACCAACTCCTAAGGAATGCGCTTCTACAAAATCAGCCCAACCATCTCGAAAATACATCCTCCCATCTCCATCCTTTTCCACTCCTACCCTCCAGCATTTCCTTGTCGATCCACTTTCAATGATGAACCGATGTGGAATGTAGCCGTTCATATTTGCAGTAAATTCTTCAGGTATTTGCTAAAAATCGGCATATTTATTTATAAAGAAAACATAAGCAAACGCGATCATGTATTGATCAAAAGCAGGGGATACAAAAACAGAACATGATCACTAAATAAGCCTTACGAAAGAAAGACAGACTAGTACCAATTGCTTAGAAAAGTCGCGACCAAGAACCTTTATAAACGAAGCCCCATTCCTTAAATGCTTCGGCTTGTCACCAATTTCATATTGCTTTGTTGCTGCATTTTAAGTAAAGAAGTGAAAAAAAATATGACAAGTACACTATATAGAATCAAATTGAACTTTTAGTGCAATCAATATAAAAACGAGGTTTGGTTTTGTAACTTTGCAAGAACTATTATGAATACACTACCTGCCATTTATGAAGTACTGCCTCCGTTACATATTATTTGCAACGATTTGACATTAGACATTTTTCCTCTCTATTTTATGTCAAATCGTTGCAAATAATAGGTAATGGAGGTAGTATATGTTTCTTTGTGAATGCAATATTGCATTGACTAACTACTCATAGATCATGTTTCGAACCCAACCTCTACCGATTAAACCCAAATTAAATGACAGATTAGACTTGAACGAACTAAAATTGACTTGACTCATATGCTTACAATTCAATAATTCATAGATCATATATCAAACTCTTGTGATTAAACATGTAGCCGTTCCAAATGACGGTCATTATCAATTTATCATTGCAAAATTATTGTATTGTCTCCGTAATTTTATTACTCTCTTCATTTTCAAATAAAAGTCTCATTTCACCCAAAATTCATGAACCTAAATGAGTAATAGTCTCATTTCACTTTTATGTATTTTTCTCTGCACTTATAATCAACCAAACCTCACTATTTTTTTTTTTTTATATATATTTTTTTTTTACACTTATAATCTCTAATCAACCAAACCCTTAGAGTATGTTTTGATTGAATTGAGTTGAGTTGACTGAACTGAACTATTGAAGCTGAACTGAATTAAATATTTTATGAGAGAAGGAAATTAAGAACTAAACTTAACTTATTGGAGTTAAAGTGAATTAAATTGAAAATAATAATTTGAAGAGACATACCCTACTGTATTCACCTTTAATCCACCAAACCAAACCACGTAAATTTTTTATATTTTAATCTCCTATAAATTTTTGTTAAAGACAAATGAGAATTTTATTTGTTGACAGGGAAGAGTTGATAACTAAGCATATTGTATACATTATAGTATTATACAAGATGTATGATTTTGTATAAGACAGCTTACATTGGTAATCCAGTACATGCAAGATCAAAATTGAATTAAAATACAGAGAAAATATGTTAAATAAGAGCAAAACATAAACCATATAATACAAGTAAGACATAAATACATGCAAATGACTGAATAATTTAGAAGTCATTACAAGTTGATTAGTTCGTTTAATCAAGAAATTAAAATTAACTGAAGTTTGATTATTACCTGAACTTGCTTTGTTCAAGTGCTTGTGAGATCCGTCACTTTCCATGTCTCTCTTTTTATCTCTTTTCTATGTTTGTGTTGGTATTCTTGGTAATGGAACATGGAAATGAAGTGAGAGAATATTTACAATATCAATTCAAGTGGTCAATCCACGTGGCAATACTGTGGGCCGTGACCAGAAATAAATGTTATGCATGCAACTACTGTATTGTACTGTTAGTCCATTATTTTGGTAAATTTTAAAAGTTGTACCATCAAGCAATTATTGGATTTTTTCTTCGTGGGCTTCTGAGGAGGGTCAATTAATAGGGACTTTTGGTAATGGGTGTTAATAATTTGGATTAACATCGAAATCCAATTCAATTCAAATCGAATAATCAAATCGGATCGAAATGAGATTTTTTGAAAATTCGGATTTTTGAATTAGATCGGATTGATTCTAATTGGATCCAATTCTTCAAACTAAAAATCAAATTGTAAAATTAAGCTTGTGTAACTATGAATTTATTTGTTTTTTTGAAGTTTAGTTCAAATACTGACTACTACATAAAATTAAATAGGGAGAATTTATATTAATTATTAATGACGTGATATTGAACAATTTATTTTAATCATGATTTTGAAGACTTGTATTTATATTAAAGCTTAATTTTTATAATTGTATTAGGCTTTAAAAAATAATATATATTATATTTTGGATTTTCGAATCGGATCCAAATAATCGAATTTTAATTCGGATTGGATTGAGAGAGAAATTCGAATCGGATTGGATTGAAGAATTGAAAACTGAACAGCACCCCTAGTTTTGCTATTCTATTTTGCCAATATAACAATCCTAAAGGACCATAATTATGATTAAGTATGTATTCTATCCAAATTAAAACGGGAAAATCTATAATACAGAGTAAATTATCTTCCTTTTTTTTTTTCTTATCGCAATAATAGGATAAATTTATGTATGATGACTAAAAGTTTCCTAAAGTTTTAAAGAAGTCTCAAGTCTTAAATTAGGAAACAAAATACAGAGTAAATGATAGATTTTATTTTCTTACAAAAAAAAATACGGGGTAAATAAAATAAAATAACTAAATTTATCTTATCAATACACGGAGTAGAACCTTAGGGCCTGTTCTGTTCCGTTGAAATTCAGTTCAGTTCAGTTCAGTTCAGTTCAGTTCAGTTCAGCTCAGTTCAGTTCAGTTCAGTTCAGTTCAGTTCAGTTCAGCTCAGTTCAGTTCAGTTCAGTTCAGTTCAGTTCAGTTCAGTTCAGTTCAGTTCCGCTCAGCTCCTAATTTCCTTCTCTTATAAAATATTCAGTTCAGTTCAGTTCAGTTCAGCTGAGTTCAGTTCAGTTCAGTTCAGTTCAGTTGAGTTCAGTTCAGTTCAGTTCAGTTCAGTTCAGTTCAGTTCAGTTCAGCTGAGTTCAGTCAATCAGAACAGGCCCTTAGTTTGATAAGGAATCAAATTCTTACAATCCTATGATTTGTACTACTACTCTATTATACTACTATATATATATTAATTAACTCCCTTCATGATTAAAGTAATAGAAGTACTCAACTACGTATTTCATATTGAAGAATTTTCTTTCGCCAAAAAAAAAAAAAAAAAAAAAAAAAAAACACTTTCATTGATCTTTACTAAAAATTTGAGAAAGTATGGCGCAAAAATATAACCTTATAAGATTTTTAATAGCTTGTCATCAGAAATTAAGGCCGGATGAGCATGAGGTTAGTACTCTATACCTTAACATTAATCATAATTTTGTGTCTTCTTTTAATTTTTCTTTATTTTCATTGAAGAATTGATTTTTTTTGTGCACGATTAATTATTCATCTAATCAAAGGCAGAAATTTAATTCTGAATTTCTGAAAGTACTAGTACATAGTATTTGAACAAGAATTGATTATACTAATATTTATTTAGACATGGCATTATGCAATTACCCTCGTCGAGCAAGTCTCCTTCAAGAAAAACTTTTGATGACTATATTCAAAGTTTTCTCATGCAAAAGAAGAGCACAAGACTCCCCGTTTTCATTGAAATTTGCCCTAATTAACAATAACAAAATAGGTCAAATACAACAAGTTAAAAAAAGTTATATTTGTACTCGGTATTGCCTTTGTTCCTATTTATTTGCCTCGTTCCAAAAAATTGGGTCAAACTTCAAAATCTTTGACCGTAAATTCTTATTAACTTGTAAGAGTTAATATAGTCAAATGAGTCTTATTAGATTTGTTTCATTGTATATTTTATTAATATCAAGTTTTTATAATAATTTTTATGCATATAGAAATAAAGTTATATGCATTTTAAAACACATTTTGGAGACCATAAAAAGTCAAATGGGCCAAAAAATTAGTGACTTAAGGAGTATAAATTAAAATTTAAAAGAGTCATTTGGCCTGAAAAGATAATGGTAGATTGATGATTGAGTATTATATTTCGGATTTTAGATTGAATCCAAACTACTGAAATCTAATTCGTTCCATATCAAATAGGATTGGATTTTGAAAATTTTTGAACTAGATAAAAATCAACTTTTCAAAAACAAATTTAACTCGAATTGGATTGAATTAGACACAAATTCAATCCAAACACCAAATAAACACTCCAAATTACTCCCCTCCGTCCCCTAATACAAAATCTCTTTCTGTTTTTGCACGGGAATTAAGAAAGTTTTTAATTCTTTGAAACTAATGATTAAAAAATACATGTAGGGTTAAAGAGAGATAAAGAGGATAAAAAAAAAGTATTTGAGAATAATTGAAGAGAAAGTATAGAAAATTGATGTAAAAAATACTTCATCCGTTTTTAATACTTGCTCCATTTCTCCATGTGCGCAGTTTTAGGAGAAATTATCAAAAAAAAGTAATTAATTATAGATGTAGTGGGGTAAGAGCAAGAATAAAAATTTGTAAAAAGTAAAATAGTTGAGGGAATTGGAAGAGAGAGAATATTAAATTAATAAAATATGAATTATATTGGGTTTCCTAGGTGAGAGAATTAAATATTGTAAAAAAAATTCTAAATAAGAAAATGAAGCAAGTATTTAAAATAAGGAGGGGATACAAAAAAAATAAAGTAAAAACGATGACAACTCATCAAAAAAAGAGGGTAATAAGGTAAAAAATATTCCCTCTATTTTTAAATGTTTGATCCACTTTCTTTTTGCGGCCGTTTTTAAATACATGCTTCATTTCCATATTTGGAAAGCTTTTATAATATTTAATGCATTTCTCTCAACTAGTAAGACTCAATTTTATTACTTACCTTCCACTAACTTCACTATTGCAATATTTTATTGTTTTCTCCAATTTCTCATAAAACTTCGCATATGGAGAAATGTAGAGGTGATAAAAAATCGAGTCAGACCGGGCCTTAACACAATTTCTCGTGTCCAAACCCGTAAAAAAGTAGCGGGCTTGTTGGGCCAAAATGGGCTTTTTAATAATTTAGACGAATGGAGTATGGGATACTAACACGTGTCAATAAGTTAATCAGAATTTTGACCCCACACAGTGGCAATCTGACTTCCTGTCTCAGGTTGGGCAGGACTCAACCTTCCATACCTCACAAATAACGTTAACATAAGAGAGAGAAAGAGAGAGAGAGAATAGGAGCTTTCAAAATTCAGTGCTACAGAAACCAGTTTAATTGTTTCAGGTAATTAACCTCATTGTTTAGTTGTATTTTCTTGATTTTTTTTTTCTTCTGTTTCAATTGACATGCATTTTGAAAACATTTCTAGACATTTGTGTTTTTTATTTTTTGGGACATTGGAGATGTAACAATTTATTTATGGAGTATGGACTGAATAATAGAGTATTTTGATTATAATCTTGTTCATAAATTATTGAACTTTGAATAAATTTTGTTTTGGTGGAAAATGATTCACAAAAATGTAATGTCAGGAATTTGGATGATCTGAAGGTAGTTTTTTTTTTTTTGGGTGTTTAATTAGTAGTTTATTGACTTGTTAATGGAAAGATTTAGATATTTTGTTATACCTAATTAATTAATAATGTAGTGGGAAAAAACCCAAAAAAAAAATTGAAATTGGATTAATCTGTTGAGTTGTGCATTCAAAAGAATCAAAATACAGGGTTAGACTCTTTTGTCATCACTTGATCTGATTTTCAGTAAATTTGGGAATAATAAGTTTAGATAAGTTCGATTCAAGAAAAAAGAAATCAGGTGAGTCAAATTTAGGAAAATTACAGATTTTGAAGTTCCAATTTGCAGCCAAATTAAGTTCAAATCAGATAAATTCAAGTAAAATAAGTTGATTTCGTGGCTAAAAGCTGAGATAAATGAAAATCAGGTGAAGAGAGCACATCGTGAATTTCCTTAGTTGTGTATGTCAAAACATAGCTTGTTAGGAAGGTAGTATATCTTGGTCAATCAAATTTGTGTATCTTTGTTTACTGTTAGTCATTTTCTGCTATTTCACCACCAAAATTAGCACTAAATTGACTCAATGTAGTTTTGACACTTCTAAGCAACTCTGACTTCATTTAAATGAAGACGATGGATTACCAATAATGCAAGGCATGATGTTACAATAATTTATAAACATGCTCTATACATTCCATTCGATCCAGCCTTCTTGTCTTTCATGAACACTAGTTAGAGGTAGAAGTATTATCCAAACGTAACATAGGAAACTTATAGTTGAGTTAAGTGATAGAAATTGGCTCAGTATTTTAATACTTTGGTTTGCACAGTTACCATCTTACCAGACTGGCTGCGAATTGCGATGGACAACAAGCGTAAGCTTTCATTTAAGAGAGCGTCCTTTATAAAGGTTCTCGAGGATGAGTTCACCAAGAAGCTGGTACTTCTCTTGCAATGGATTCCTCCATAGTAGTTTTAAAATGTGAATTAGCAAATAGTGCTACTTGTTCAGCATAATTAATTATGACATGCTTATATAGTGTGAAGTTCTTAAAGGTCAAATCTATCAGCCCTTCCATCAAGTTATGATTTTTTTGTTGATAAGGTTATGAAATGCTAATTGAATTTACTAAGTGTAGCTAAAAGTAACCTGAGTTCAGGCATTTAAAGTTTACCGACGCTCTCTAGACATTTTAGCACAATTACTCTCACTTGTTGTGTATATATAAATCCTTTTTATTTTTTCGGGGACATGAAAATAGCAATGATTTAAAATGAAATGACTTTATATTCAAATAATTTTGTTGTGTTAACAAGATAAAATGAATACTTCACATTAGACAGCTACCTTTTTGACAACTCAAAGCATTTAAATTTAGATAGCACAATTACGAGAGAGTTCTGAATTATGACTCTGTCCAAAAAGAATAGTTGATTGAAATTTTGATGATTCTACATTTTTAGTTAGATATCTTGATTTTATAGCATCAAATTCATGCAAAAATCTCTAAGGAAGCTCCCAATGGGATAAGGGGGATGAATTGTTTGGATATATGCCTCCTTACCCTTCCACCCAACCCTGAACTGATTATCTGACTTTCTGCTAACAGTAATAACCATGGGTGTCATGAACCAACAATTATTATAACTTTACATTACTATAACTTAACATTGCTTCAAATCTGTTCTTGTAGCCATTACCGCCCGCCTTTGCTAAGATCTTTGAAGATTACATACCACCATGGCTCATCTTAGAGATTTCTGGAACCAGAAAATGTTGGAGGGTAGACATAGAAGAGGATGAAAATGGCAATTTGTGTCTCAGTTGTGGCTTTGACTGCTTTGTGAAAGCACATTCTGTGGAAGTTGGAAACTTCTTGCTTTTCGAGCTTGAAGAACCATCAATTCTCCAAGTGAAAATCTATGAGAAAGATGGGTCTGAAAAAACAGTAGGAACAACTCATGAGGCAGGGTATGAAGGTGGAGCCTTTGAATCTCCAAGAAAAACTCCGTCAACCCATAAAGAAGGAGAAGCAAGTCCATGGCCTACAACACCTTGTAAGTCAATTTATGCTAGCAATTCTGTGTAAGAAGCAGCTCTTGTTGTTTTACAAGTTTTGATTTTGATGATCAAAGAATTGTTTTGGGCTTTTGGCGTCTTGGTGTATTGGTCTGAAAAATTCAGTAGGAACAAATTTTGAGTCAAGGTATGAAGTTGGCGCCTTTGAATCTCCAACAGAAACTCCGCTAATCCATAAAGAAGCAGAAGCAAGTCCATGGTCTAAACCACCTTGTAAGTTGATTTACTACTAGTTCACCTTACATTTCCGAGTAAGAAGCAGCTCTAATTGTTTACCTGTTGTGATACTGACCTAAGAACTGTTTCGGTGTCTTGGTGTGTTGTAAGCTGTTCAAAATGGAGCATATCAGATGCAGCCGTCCTTTATTGACAGGAGCACGAGGAAAAAATGTATATTATCAACTACTAAACATGGTTTGTGTTTCTCTCTGACCTGGAGAAAGGCCAGTCACTTAACTTATTATCTGGTAAATTACTTTCATATTAAAACTGTATCAACCCCATCCCCATTCTTTTAGCTTGTAATCTACATTTTAGGAAATATAAAAGAATGAAGAAGTATTTAGGCAAAATTGGTTGAAACAACACAAATTTTTACTTGGGTGCTCTCAACAACACAACCTTAAGTGGAGCAATGGGGTTGGGTGCCGTAAATGACACAAGTGTTTTCCAGTGCCAAAGATTCAACCAGATTTCAGTTTGTTTTATTTATTATTATTAAATTAACTCCCGTTCCCCTTCATGTGACTATTCATATGAGGAAAAAAAAAACAGAGAATTGAAGATGTTTCAGTGCTTATAACTGATCATTTCATTAAAGTTGTGACTTTACTTGGGAAGAAAGGATTAAACCAGAGGTTTTGGGGTCCTGCGTAGCCTACTGGAGCTTGGTTAGATTTGATGTTTTGAAACTTATTTGATGATGAAAGTGGATGTCGATTATTGTTTAATTTGAAGAAAAGAATTGCCTCAACCTTAGACAAATCCCAATCAGACAAACACAAAGAATATAGTAGCCACGTGAAGGGGAGAGGGTTAATTTAATAAAAATAAAATAGTAAAAAAAAACCGGAATGTAGTGGAATCTCTAGCACCAGAAAATATTTATGTCATTTGCGACACCCAACCCCTAAAATTAGTGTTGTTCATTGCTCCATTTAAAGTTTGTGTTGTTGAGCGCACCCAAGCAAGAGTGTGTGCTACTCTAGCCAATTTTATTAGTTAACTTTCGATAACAGAAAGTCAGAGTAAGTGAAATATCGTTAAGTACTTAAGTTACTGTGACATAGTCATCAAACCATGCCAGTGTAACTTTAAAATCAACCATTTCAAAAAGTTGTAAGAAAATGACAGCCATATATGTGATTTTTAACCCAAAATTTTTAGTAGTCATGATGGGGATAGAGGGACTATGATTTTATACAACGTAATCTAAATTTATATATTTAACATTATTTATGAAGAATTGAGTAATGGAAAGCATAATTGAAGACAAGTTGATATGCAGACAATTCCAAAGGTGATGCTAAATGGGAAGCCTTTATCCAACAAAGACACAGTAACACTTCAGAACCAGGAAGGAAGTAGCTGGCCAGTGGAGTTGAGAATAAGGGCAGATGGTCGTGTAGATTTAGCAAAAGGATGGAGGGAGTTTGTGGTAGACAATGAATTAGTAACTGGTGACACACTGAAATTTGAGTTTGTGTCAAATAATGTGATTCAAGTTAACGTGGGACGGGCTTCTCAAGTTGACAATCCTTCTCAAAGAGAACAAGAATGCAAAATTGAACCCATGGAACTTATTAACATGACATGTGAGTTTTGTTGCAATATACAATCTTCTTTTTCCCTGAATTGATCCTATTCTCTCTGTAAGATTTTGGACAGTTATAATCTGCAAACAAAAAGACCTCTATTATCAAAATAGATAAAAGAATAAAAAATACAGATATGTAGAAGTACCTAAGAACGGATCATGTGTATAGGTGAAAATGAGGAGCTTGCTGCTAACTGTATCATCAATAATGCACCCGGAACCATGGATAAATATGAGAGAGTTTCCTTGGAATCGAAAAGCCCTTCATTCTCTCTAACTTGGACGGAGAAAACAAGAAATTCTTATTTGGTAAGTTCTCTAAGTTTGCCCTTTTTTCTCAAGTATTATGTCAGAAACCTTGTGCATGCCATGGCATGTTAATTTTCTTGCTACAGTGTCAGCATGTTAGCCGGTCAGTTAGATGAATAGTTTGTCATCAGGTGTTGAAACGGATATGGTCATCGTTTGTGAAATTTTGGGTTTAAGATGACTTCCTCTGATTGTCTGATGGAAATTAATGTTGCTAAACATGTGTCTTAGGCATAGGACAATTTCTCTTTCTCTTCAACAGCATATCAGCCGAATTTGCTTGAAAACTTATACTCCCTTGATGTACAGCATATTCCGAAGGCAATTGCCATCAGGCAGAAGCTGGAGAACAAAGACATAGTAGTGCTATGTGATCCAGAAGGAAAGAAATGGCTAATGGAAGTTAGAACCAGACAATCAGATGGTCGTGTTGGATTAGGCCGTGGATGGATTGATTTTACAAAATCATATGGATTTGGTGTTGGTGACACTTTGGTTTTTGAGTTTGTGACTAACCATATGATGAACGTTAATATAGTTAAAGCTGGTGGATTGAACCACGCTGTTACAGGAGATATTGATAAAGCAACAAGTGTTGAAACTTCACTAATTGCTCAAACGAGTCAAAACTCTCCATGGGATCCAATAAATGCAAAAAGTCTTTTCTGAAGATTGAAGTGATGAGTTTACACATTCGAACATGTAGAAGAAATTCATGGTTTCCTGTCATTTTGACATGTATATATACTAGGTACAAACTACCTTTTGAAGCACTAGTTGCCTGGGCAAAGACCTTATGTCCTTGGGGCCAGTATTCATGGATAATCACTGGGTTTTTTTTTTAGAGGACATTGTACTTTGTTTTGGTGCTTCATGTTCAAAAACTTTAGAGGTCATTTCATGATGCAGCTGAATCTTGTTTATTTGGCTAATCAAGTTTTCATTTCGATTTACCTCCAATGTCACTGTTAACAGTTGAAACATCTAAATTAATTGTCATCGTCTCTACTACATCACCATGTCGGATGGAAAAAAAATATTATTGACAAAATTTGAAAGATCTCAGGTAAATTGTGTTGTCTTAACTACTTTGTAAGTTTGTATATTAGCTGCAGTAGAATTACCTTCGCTCCGCATTAATATGGTATTGTCCGCTTTTTGTCCGATTTGAGTTTAGCTCGCACATATTTGTTTTGCACACCTTCTCTAAAGGTTTTATACTAATGGAGTGTGCACTCAATCCACATTAGTATGATATTGTCCGCTTTGAGCCTAGCTCACACAGATTTGTTTTTGGACACCTTTTCAAAAGGCTTTATACTAATAGAGTGTGCACTCACTTATAAGGAGTTCTTTACCTCCTTACTCCTTCCATGTGGGACTTGGGATGAACTAACCCAACAAAAATACACAGATTTAACATGGTTCACTAATATGCATTTGGTAAGTCCACCAAACTAAAGATAGGAGCTTTATTGATCTGGAGGAAAATTAATTACAAAAGTAGGCTAGGTTTAGAACAAGAGATTATATTACTCCAAAAACAGTCCGAATAAAACATTACATAATTAAATATATCATTTTTGATGACATGGCAACGTTTAATATATATACTAAAAATAGTAAGAAGCTATTACTTTGATTAAGACTAAAGCAGAAATGTTGCCTATCATTTGGGACAGTAGTAATATACTGCAAGGCACTGTTCCAGATATCAAGGGTGAAAATTTGGTGATAGCATTGCAGTTCAGATTTCAGAATTGAAGCAGCATGAACTCATATAAGCTTATATTGTCTGAATTACTTTCCAATTGCAAGTCTAACTATCATACAATACCAGAGATATTCAAAGGTACACTATAGACGAGCCAATACCTTATTATCGGTGCTATCTTTACCAAGAAAGGGGTAATCAGTGTAACCCACTACAGGATCCTGGGTGTAGAATGTTTTCCGAAGATATCTATTCAAGGGAGCATTAACCTTAAACCTTTCGACCAAATCAGGATTTGATATAAAAAGCCTCCCAAAAGAGACTAAATCAGCATCCCCTTGAGCCACAGCCTCCATCCCAAGTTCCCTGGTGTACCCACCACTGCACATAAAAGATCCCTGATATGATTTCCTTAGAGTTCGAATAAGCTGAGCTTCCTCTTCTTCGCTCCCTTGTCTAGCTGACTCGGTTTGGCCATATGCAACATATCGAGGCTGAGTTACATGAAGATATGTAAGCTGTGAGTTCAAATCTAACTGGAGTTTGTTGAGACACTTGACCACAGTAAGTCCAAGTGCAAGAGGATAGGAGTCTGAGGCATCAAGGTGGTCTATTGCTGGTGAGATCCTTATAGCAACTCTATCAGCTCCAACGGCTGTAGCCACTGCATGAACCACCTGAACTAAGAATCTACAACGGTTAGTGAGGGACCCACCATACTCGTCTGTGCGACCATTGATACCATCTTTTAGGAATTGGTCAATGAGGTAGCCATGGGCTCCGTGGATCTCCACTCCATCAAAACCTGATAATGACAGTTGAAGTATTATATGGCTGAATTTTCTGCAAGTTAATCGACCATGATTGCTAAATTGTACACTGTATACTTCAAGTTGGCCTTGAAGACCATGACAAATTGACAAGAAACACTCTATAAATTGCAGTGACACAAACACACACCAGCTAAACAATCATGAGAAGAGGACGAACCTGCTTGAATTGCATTCATGGCAGCCTGACGATATTGCTCAACAATCTCAGGTATTTCATGGGAAGCAAGGGCTCGGGGAGCAGGATATTTTTCAGTAGACCCATCTGGCATCAGTATTCTCCATCTATTTGATATCGGCTTATTTGTTGAAGAGATTGGTGCCTCACCTCCAGGTTGGTACACTATATAGAGCAATGATATCAATGATCTTTGATATTTAATAAGAAGAAAAAATTTCGAAAATAACGCAATAATGCTATATTACTCCCAAGTAATTTATAACTATAGAGAGTTAATAGTGAACCTGTATGGGAGGCTCGACCAACATGCCACAACTGACAGAAGATGACTGCACCCTTGGCATGAACAGCATTAACCACTTTCTTCCATGCTTCGACTTGCTCATTAGTGTAAATTCCTGGGCAATGGGGAAATCTGCAGCATAATTCTGTTTTTGTCAGACAGACGGCAGTAATATGTTTGTCAGAAAGACCATAATATGTACACAGATAATGAGCTAAAACCAGAAGAATGTTACTAGCTAACTGTAAAAGCATAGGAAGGGAACATGAAAACCAATTTGGTTTTTCTAGTCTGGGTTTGTTAACTGATGATTTCTCAAGTAGCACAGTTGCTAGAAGAGAATGCTGCCATATGCCTTAGAGCCAGGGACAAAACTCAGAAAGGGGTGGAGTATGCCTAACTACTAATCTCCACCTCCCCATCTCAGCTTCATGGCCTATCTATTTCTTAAGATGGCACGAGATTAAGCCTGTACATTTCAAAATCCAGAAAGGCAGAAAACAGCAAAATGCTTTTTTTACCTCCACTCTTCATTCATATATTCACTACGAGTAATATATTTACACCAGCTTAGTTTGCAATTTTTCTGTACCATTCGCATTATAGCAGCAGGCAACAACAAACTCATATAGTCATATGTCAACCACAAATAGCTTCAGCCTTCAGGTAACATCCAATTAGCAGAATAACAGCATTATAAATTCTATTTCAGCGGCTCTTAATGAATCTTCTTTTCAACTCTAGCTAATATTACCATATTGAATTATTCTAGCCAGTGTTGATTGCTAAATTTCTAAACATTAAGGCTTACCAAAGTCAAAGAGAGAAATAAAAAGGAAGTATCAACATTCTACATTCAAATAGACTTAACCTTGTACGAGTGCATTCCAATTTTAATTGTCAAAGTTCTCAGCTTTTGTAACACTGAACTTTTTTCACAATCCTTTTCTTAATATATGCATCAAACCTCTTAAATTTCTAATTGTGCACCTACTTCAGACATGTAACTCATGTTTCCTCAATATCAAAATTCACCCTTAATGATCAAAATAATTATTAAGGAGTATTATTTGATTAATCTATACCTAGTCTATAAAAACACGAACCTACAAGTCATGTATCACTCTAGTAGCATTGCTACTAATTTCTTACAGTGGTAGAATTGCTACTTATTTCTTCTATTGGAAACTATGATTAATAGATGTCACTTTAAACAAAAACTTTTATTAATAATGTCAACTTATGTAAGGAAAAATTAGAAATAATAATCCCAACTTTCATCAATTTTGCTACAATAATCCCAACTTTGGTTTATTCTGGAATAATCCGAACTTTGAGGGTTATTCTTTTTCTTCAATCCCAAAAACCGGTGACCGGTTTAATGGGTTAATCTTAATTTTTTTTTTTTTTTAAAGTGACATGTGTCACGAGTGAATTGGCTTAAATAAAAAAAATAAATAAAAAATAAAAATAAAAAAAAAAACACCAAACCCCAGAATCCCCACCACCACCCAAACCACCAACCTAACACCAAAGGGCGGCGGCTGTTTCCCTTACCCCTCCCCTTGCGCCGCTTGTTCCCCTCCCCTTGGGCAGGTTTCCCCCTCCCCACTCATCGGTCCTCCTTTTCCCGTTTTCCGACTACCCTTAATCGAAACCCCCAACCTCCTTCCACTCGAAAATCGCTTTAAACCACTTGTCCCACTGCCAAAACCCCCCCAAACTCCTCGCAACCGTCGAAAACCCCAGCCGCTTAGGGTTTCGAAGTGGTTGGAGGAACGATTTGGGGATTTTGGCCGTGGGAAGGGTTTTCATTGGTTGATTCGGGGGTTTGGAGTGGTGGTTTCGTGGTTTTGGAGTGGTGGTTTCGTGGTGAATGAGGGGTTTTACGGGGATGGAGGAAGACGGAAATGCGGTGGGTTGTTTTGTAGGGCTGGCCGGCGAGAAAGTGGCGGCAGGATGGCAATTGGGTGGTGGGCTGGTGGGGGAAGGGGAGGTGCCTGGTGGTTTAGTGATTTTTGGGGTTTTTTTCATTTTTTTTAATTTTTTTTTTGTTTTTTTTTTTTAATTTTTTGGACCAATCAGAGCTTGACACGTGTCAAGTGACCTGATATAATAGGTCATTGACTTTTGTTGACCGGTTAGGGATTGGAGAAAAAGAGGAACCCTCAAAGTTCGGATTATTCCAGAATAAATCAAAGTTGGGATTATTGTAGCAAAATTGATGAAAGTTGGGATTATTATTTCTAATTTTTCCCTTATGTAAATAGTCAAAAATACATAACTACGGATTTTGGTATTTAAAAAAATCCAAACTTGGCTATGCTATCAATGATAAAAGTCAAAAGCGTACAACTTGGGGTGAGAATTTCCCAAAAGTAAAATGAAAACCAAAACTAGTACTACCTCCGTTTTTTATTAGTCGAAACATTTTGACTTTATCACTATTTATATACTTTTTTTTTTTTACCATGTTTTATGATTTATATGCGAAGAAAATTATAGTCAAGTGGGATCTTGTTAGATTCGTCATGTATATTTTCAAAATATCAACTTTTTATAATTTTTGCTTATCGGTAATTAAAGATATTAATGATTGAATTTGTGCATTGACAAATGTGACTAAAGAAACAGAGGAAGTATGAAGTAGCTATGTTTCATCAATTTTTTTACTTCATATTATTCATTGCCCAGTTAATTTTGTTTTCTCTACTATTCATCACCTTTTTATTTTTTTTGACAGGTACTATTAATCACCTTCCCTAATGTTATGTTGCCTGCTTTATTTCATAACCATTGCACGGTCATAAAACTAGTTAAACAAAAAAATCCGGAAAAATTCAAATCAACTACAACAATGTAACATAGTGCATCATAGATTCATAACAACAATCAACAAACAATAAACTACTATTGTACTAGTGTTCAAAAAAAAAACTACTATTGTACTATTCAAATGATCTTCACATTTGTATGACAAATCATCACATGATTCATACTCAAAAATAAATAAATTATAAGAAAATTAAAAAAATAAAAAATAAAAAAAAATTACCCAGGAGCAGTAGGAGAAATGAGTGTGCCCTCAGAAATCAAAAAACCACCAGGAGTAGATCGCTGAACGTAATACTCTTTCAACGCATCGTTTGGTATCTCATTTATCGCCCTACATCTTGTCATAGGCGCCAATACCACTCTACAACAAATTATAATAAACGGGTCATTACTCAAAATCCGAGATTAAATCCCGTCTACATCATTATCAATACTCGAGGGGAAAACTAGTTAAAAAAAAAAGTACCTGTGGGAAAGAGAGAGTTTGCCGAGTTTGTAAGGAGAAAAGAGGGATTTAGTTGAATCATTTCCTTCATTCTTGCTACTTGCCATTACTGAATCAAGAATTCTAGGAGAGAGAAAAGTTGGAGCAATTGAGTCAATGAGTCATGGAATGATAGTCATAGTAGCAGCCAATTTTAATTGGTGAGAGAAAAGGAGGTTATATGGTGTGGTCAAGACTAGATTAATTATGTGGTCGGTGGGTAGTGATTTGATCATTGGACGGTTGAGATTTGATTGATCATGGTTATATGGGAATTTTAAGAGTTGAGATTTTAGATAGAGAAGGGGAGTGAAGTAGTGTAGTTATTGGACAAAATAGTGGAAAAAATAGTGCGTTGGGAATTATTACACGCATTAGTTGTTTTAAAACACGTGGTTTTACTTTTGTAAAATATCATTTCCCAATATCAATATGGAGTGTGGGAACTTCACAAAACTCGGAAGTCAACACTAGGGGTGGGAATATGGGGGTAAGTAGAGGTGTCCACAGTGCGAGTCTTGGGAGCTGTGTTAGGGTTAGGTGGGTCGCCGGTTGGGGTTTCATGACACACGTAAGGTAGAGTGGGCCGGGTCGTGGGTTAGACTGGTCGTGGGTGGGTCGAGTTGGGTTTGTGGGTTAGAGTGGGTCGAAGGGTGGGTTAGGTGGGTTCGGGTTGAGTTAGGTTAGTGTGTTAAGGTCGGGTGGGTTCGTGTGTTAGGGTCGGGTGGGTTCGTGGATTAGAAGGTGTTTCGGGTGAAAATAATGGGACCTTGCCGAAGGTCCAATGAAGTGGATGAAGACTGGTCCGGTCCAATAGATGCTGGGCCGAAGGTTTCCTGTACAACTAAAACACGTAAACTGGCATCGGGGGTGGATCCGAGGAAGACCCCTCCGATGCCGAAGTCAAGCAGTGTCTAGAGAGAGAAAGCTGTGCAACAGAATTAATTGCTTGAGGCTTTGTTGTGTCCCTTGAATGAATGAATTGAAAGCTTTTATACCTTTGCTCATGATGAGAGGAGAGTAATTGGGCCTTTAAATAGTCATGGGCTGACCATGGCAATTCGGACCAAAGGACTCTTGGTTGACTTGGCTTGATTGGAGGCTCGGGCCTTGACCTTGGAATATGAAGTCATTTAGTGACCAGGCCCAATAAGATAATTGGACCCAAATACATGACTAGGCCCAATTAGATAAATTGGACCCAAACAACTTGCCCCCCTAGACCCGATTTGGAAGGATGACGGGTCGGGTTTGAATCCAATAAGAAATGGAGGGAAGTAAATGATTTAATTAAATCAAAAGATTTAAATTCTTCGAACAGTTATTAATTAAAAAACTGTAATTTGGATAATTTAACAGGAAGTGGAGTGGATAGTGGGCGGTTAATCAAGAGAGAGAGTGTTTAACGGTTAATTAAGGAGGCATTTAAGGGAAATTTGAACTTTTCGACCTTTGGGATTCTCCTTCCTGGAATTATAAGGTCTGATTCGCATTTCAACCTCATTTCTTCACCAACTTACACTCAAATCCTCGCGCAAACCCATTTTTGCTTCGAATTTCCAGCGTACCATTTTCGAATCCAAGTTCGAGACTCAAATCCATCACTTCCACTGATTTGACCGGCGTATTCCGGCCAATTTGAAGGTAATTTTCCCCGAGCTTTTTCGATTTTCTTGCCTTCTTTTTTTTTTTTTAGGGAAGTTCTTCTTCTCCCTTCTTTCCTTCTCTGAATTTGATTATGGCTCGAGAAAGGAGGCGTTGACGGGGTCAGGCTAGGGATCCCCGTGACCGCGCCGACGTTTGGAACGGGGAACGAGCCGTCGAAGACCCGGAAAGGGGGATTCCGGCAGTTCCTTTAAACGCCGCGCCGCCTCAGCAGGACGCCGAGGCCGGCGAGGCGGGGCAACCTGAGCAGAGAGAACAGGCTGGGCAGGCTGAAGATTTGCCCCCTGTGCTCTGGGACCTGCTTCCTGGGCATGCTGAATGGCAGGATGCCGAGGCCCAGGAAGCCATGGTTAAAAATGCGCCCTACTCATGGTGGATTCAGCACGCCAAAACCTACCGGTTCGCCGAGCAAATTGAGTTGCACGACGACATTTTTGAAGAGGACGGGCACTGGTGCCGAATGCCCTCGCCGACGGACAGGATTCACCGTCCCCCTCCTGGGTATATCGGAGTGTACACTCGGCAGCTCCAATACGGGCTTCGGTTTCCTTTGGATCCCTTCGTCAGGGACATTTTAATAAAGTACAGGATCTCCCTATGCCAATTAACACCCGTTAGCATTCGGCGGGTGATGACTTATCTCTGGGTGTGTCGATTTTTTGCTGTTGAACCGAATTTGCACTGCTTCCGAAAGACGCATCAACTAGTGCAGAACCTCCAGAGCGTGTACGGCCAACACGGGTCTTCAGGCTGGTGGCGAATAGAGAGCCGCCCCCAATATCTGACTATGTGGCCGAACGACTCCTCGGATTAGGATTGGAGGGGTCAATGGGTATGGGTGAGAGTCCCCGCTGATCCGGAGCATCCATATTTTTTCGGGGCTCCCCGATACCTCTCCAGGCCTGATCCTAGCATGTAAGACTTGGGTCCTGAGGACCCTGATGCCACTAGCCACCCGAGTTATGAGCAAATGAGCTTCTTCGGGAAGCAGAATAACCCCGGGGGAGTTGGCAGAATGAGAACCCTCCCGGCCAGATGGCTTCCGGATAACCATTACATCCTTCAAGAGAAGATGTTGGCAGTTGTCGGCCTCAGCCGAAAGTACAGGGGTGGTAAGTATGTTTGGCTGGGGCCGAGAACTTTAACTTAATCAATTTTGATTTGTCTTTGATGCTTATTCCCTGTCTAACCTTCGTCTGTTCTTTTCAGAGTTGAGCGAAGCTACCTCGGGAATTGATTATAACCGGCTCGGGGTGAACGCTGAAAGGGTCATTCTAGACCGGGCTCCAGCAATCACAGCTCCGAAGAACCGTCCGCTGCATCTGCACGAAACGGGTCTTCAAATTGAAGCCGCTGCCGAATACACCAAGCAGAAGCCTTGGTGGGAGAAGCGAGATCCCCTTCGGCCTTTATTACCTGAGGAAGCACAGGCTGCTCAGACAGCAGCTGACGTGTCCCGAGTAATCAACTCCTTGGAAGGAGGTGTTGGGACGTCTGGTGCTGCTGAGAGGGATATCCCTGCACCTGGAGCTCAGCCGAGGGTTCCAGTAAGTTCCTGACTTGCTTGCTTGGTTTTTTTTATTTTTTTTTTATTTTTTTTTATTTTTTTTATTTTTTACTCACACTCTGCTGCCCCCCCTTTCTGCAGTCTGAGGAAAGGAGCGAAAGAAGAGAAGGAAAGGCGCCTGCTCTTTCTGAAGATCCATCTTCGTCAGAATCTGAAGAAATGGACGAGCAACCCTTAGCAAAGAGGAGGAGGAGGTTAGCCGTGCTGGGGCCTCGTCAGTTTCAGACGAGGATGAGGCCTACTGGGGGCATCCTCATACGGGAGCCTGATGAAGGTAGACGCTCGCCGAGGGCTCCTCCTCCGCCGGAAGCTCCGCGTCCTCAAACCCCTCCTCCACCTCCCGAAACTCAAGAGATGGAGGTGGACCAAAGAACTCCTGATCTGAAGGGGGGGGGGGGTTCAGGGACACCCTACTGAAGAATCTGAGAAGCCGATTGCTGAAGGCTTCTCAGATGATATTGATAGGGAGGTTGACGCTTTTCTTCGTCAACCTGATCTGGGGGATGAAGCAGAGAAGGTCGTTGCTGCTGACCCTGGTGGAGACCAACTGGGCTCCGCCGGAGGAGAAGGTCATGCCGAGCCTGAGAAAGTTCAGGAGGTTCCATCTTCTTCCTTCCCCTCATTCCAGACGCTGAACTCTGGAGATTTGGGTTTCTCGGCCCCCCGCATCATAGTCCCAGAATCTGTTTGGGAACGAATTTGGGGCCAGAACCGTGAAGGGGCTGCAGGTTACTTCGGCGACCTATCTAGCATGTCCGAAGTGGACCGAGCAAAGGTGTGGTCGCTGAAGGCCACGGCTGGGATGGGAGAATCCAGCCGAAGGGTCCCTGACCCTGCAAGAGACAACCAGCGTTTGCTGATGCAGGTACTCAACCTTTTAGTTGCTTTGCTTTCATTCAGCTCTTCTTCTCCTTTCTGGCTCTTTCCTTTTTTATTACTTTATTTATTTCAACTGATGTGCCCCTGCAAACAGGTTGTGCACAATCAGACTCTTACTGTAGAGTTGATTGACACCCTCCAAGACAAGCTGGAGCATGCTTGGGAGGAGGCAAAAATTGCCCGGGAGGAGGCGAAGCTTGCTGAGCTGAAGCAGCAGGCTGCTGAAGAGAAGCAGCAGCAGAGCGAAGAGTATGAAAAGAGGGCTGCTGAAGCCATTCAGACCTTCTGCTCGGCTATGGAGAAGGAAGTTTTTCCCCCGCTAGTGGAAGTGGAGAAATTCCTTCAGGAGCAAATGGGAGTGGACATCTCCAAATTTAAAGCTGCCATCGAGAGCCGAATTCAAGAGGGAGCTGCTGCACAAGCTGAAGTGCAGAAGCAGCTGGAAGCTCTTGAAGCCAGCAGGATGGCTGCTGAAGAGGCTCTACAGGTCAGGGATGTTCACCTTTCTGCTGCCCAAGCTGCTGCTGAGAGCCAGGACCAGAAGCTGAAGGAGTTGGAAGATTAGCTGAGAGTCAAGGGAGATGAGCTGACCCAGGCCAAAACCGAAGCTTCCAACGTCTAGCTGGAGCTTAATGAGCAGAAGACTTCTTCCTCCAAACTCTCAGAAGAGTTGGAAAAATCTAAAAAGGATTTGGAGGAGAGTCAAAAGAGGTTGGCTGATGCTGAAGCCCTACTCCAAGTCCGCCTTTACACCCAAGAAGAATATGAGATGGGCTACATTAATGGGTTTAAGGTGGCTCGGAGGTTGGCTCTCCATGCTGAGCCCTCGCTGGATTGGTCCAACTGTGCGCTTTGGGCTCAGGACCCCGAAGATCCGCACATGTTGTATGCCACTCCTGCTGAGCATGAGATCCTTCAGGCTGAGCAAGCCGAGGAGGAAGCTGAGCGGCAGGAGTTGGAGGCTGAACAGCGCGCCGCTGAAGCTCAGGCAAGGGCCCAACCTGCCTCCTCTGCTGCTGGAACCGTGACTGCCCCGGGGCTTGGCCCGGCTGATCAGCCTGATCCTCCAACTGAAGCATAGGAAATCGGGCAGTCGTCTTCAAAATCTTGCGGATCAACATGTGCTTAACTTCAGACTCACCGCTTTCTTAATCTCTTTTTGCCTTATCTTTTTGCTTCAGCTTGCCTTGATGTACAAACAGTTTATTTTTGTTTCTGTACGTATTTCGGCAGCTGTTATTTTCCGCTTGTGGGCGGCTGCTGATATAGTCTTTAATTTATTTGAACTTTGTAGCTCACTTTCTGAGCCTTTCATTAATCTGATGCTTTTTCTTCAACTGCCTTGTCTTATTTTGAATGCTTTACTGTTTCTGAACTTTGAAATTTTTGCAAAAATTTGCTAAGTACAAAGCTTTCGGTTTTAAGAATTCTGCTGAAGATAAACTTGCACTGATAGTGCCTCTTGACCCCCCAGGAATCTGAAGACTCAAGTCTTTGGATTACTGAGTTGGGTTTTGTTTCTTCAATCTTTGCGAAGGTTTCAGACGAGGCTGAATAAAAAATTTCTAACAGTTGCTGTTATCCTTGATTTTCTGTCTATCTTTTAAAAATGGATATTCGAAACACAGGGCCAACTGAAGGCAATGTTTCAGATAATGGCTTTCTGAGATACAAGGCTCAGTTAAGGCAATATCCCAGACTTGTCCATGGACTCTTGTCTTTAGAGAACTAGTCTTACTGAAGTTTGACTTCAGCTGAAAGACCAGTGTTCTTTTAAAAAGACGAGTTTGTCAGCAATCTGAAACCCAGTTACCCGGAGGCGAAGGTTTCAGACGAGGCTGAATAAAAACCCTTAAAGAGTAGATAGAATAAAGAAAACTTTGAAAGAATAAAAAGTTGCAAATATTTATATAAATGGTGGCTCCAAGGCCTTTCATTAATTCAAAATGTCTTACAAAGATTGTTCTGCGCCGAAGGGTTTACACATGATATTTCTTCAGTACATCAGCGTTCCAGTGATTTTTCAACTCAGTTCCATCCAACTGCCGGAGTCGGTATGTCCCTGGCTGAAGCTCATCACAGATTTCATAGGGTCCCTCCCATGCAGTTGAGAGTTTCCCATGGATTCGGCCTTTCTGAACTGCAGCAGCATTCCGAAGGACAAGGTCTCCAATTTTGAGAGGCCTTGCATGGACCCTTCGTTTGTAAAATTTGCCGATTCTCTGCTTATAAGCAGCCATTCTGTCTCGGGCTGAGTCTCTTATTTCGCCAAGGAAATCGAGAGATTCCTTCATCAGTTGCTCATTCCCAGCCGAGAAGGGGTGCACTCGTAAACTTTCATAGCCGATTTCCACTGGAAGAACGGCTTCGGCACCATACACCAGCTCAAAAGGTGAATAGCTCGTTGCCTCTTTTTCAGTTGTCCGAAGGGACCAAAGGGTTCCTGGGAGCTCCTCCAGCCACTTGGACTTTTGATCTTCCACCCTCTTTTTGAGGGCGTTCAGGATCTGTTTATTTGCAGCTTCGGCTTGTCCGTTACTTTGCGGGTGGCATACCGCTGAATATGCCAGTTTGATACCGAACTAATCGGTATATCGCTTCAGCGGCAAGTTATCAAATTGCCTCCCATGATTGAAGACAAATACTTTCGGGATGCCGAAATGAGTGATGATATTCTGCCAGATAAACTTCCTGACAGTTTGCTCTGTAATGTTCGAGGCTGCTTCGGCCTCGATCCATTTACTAAAATAGTCGACACCGACTACCAGCCATTTTTTCTGGTATGTAGCATCTGGAAAGGGTCCCAGTATATCCAGTCCCCATTGGGCAAACGGGAGTGGATTAAGGACCAGCTGAAGATCCCTAGTTGGCTGATGGATAATTGGTGCGAATTTTTGACATTTTTCGCATTTCCGGACCATCTCCTTAGCATCTGAGATCATGGTGGGCCAGTAGTATCCGGCCCTCAATGCCTTGTGGGCTAAGGTCCTTCCCCCGATGTGGTTTCCGCAGATGCCGAGGTGAATCTCCCGAAGGATATAATCTGCATCTGTTGGTCCCACGCATTTCAGCAATGGGGCTGAGAAGGACTTTTTCAGAAGTTCCCCTCTGAAGACAACGAACCTTGAGCTGGTTCTTTTCAGCTTGGAGGCCAAAATTCTATCTTCGGGAATTTCTCCCCGAAGCTTGAAAGCTAGGATGGGGTCCATCCAGCTAGGCTCTGGGTCAGCACAGCACACTTCAGGTGCTTCGTCGAAACTTCTTTCTCGACGCACTTTCACATATACAGATTTGTTCAGCTCAGTGAGAGTTGAACTGGCAAGTTTGGAGAGTGCATCGGCTTGAGTATTCTGACCCCTTGGGATCAGCTGAACCTCAAAAGTTCTCAGCTTGGCAATGACTGATTTGATCTTGGCAAGATAGGCTACCATGGAGGGCTCTTTGGCCTCGTAGCTGCCGCTGATCTGATATGCAACTAGATGAGAGTCTGTCTTCAGGCAGACATGCTCGGCTTCCAGAGATATGTACAATTCTAGCCCAGCGATTGCTGCCTCATATTCAGCTTTGTTGTTCGAAGTCTTAAAAGAAATTTTTAGTGCATACTCAAAGGATTTGCCTTCGGGAGAGGTTATCACTACCCCTGCCCCCGAACCATTTACGGTGGAGGATCCATCCGCAAACACGGTCTAGACTTTCTTTCCATTGTCTAGCGTCTCTTGGTACGAGCATTCGGCCAAGAAATCCGCTAGAGCCTGAGCCTTGATGGCAGCCCTTGGCTGGTAGTTGATGCTGAATTCGGTGAGCTCAAAAGCCCACTTGGCCAGCCTACCAGATTTTTCAACTTTGCCGAGAACTTTTTCCAGCGGCTGATCAGTTAAGACCACTATCTGATGGCAATCAAAATAGGGCCTCAGCTTCCGAGCAGCTACCACTACTGCGAAGGCGACTTTCTCGAGTAGAGGGTAGCGAGTCTCGGCATCCGTCAGAGTGTGACTAACGAAGTAGATCGGTTGCCGAATTTTGTTTTCTTCTTTCAGCAGCATTGCACTAATGGTGGCTGGGCTAACAGCCACGTACAGATACAAAGTTTCTCCCTCTACTGGGCTAGCCAGCGTTGGGAGTTGAGCTAGATGCTCCTGAAGCTGCTTGAAGGCTTCTTTTTGCTCTTCTTCCCAAACGAGCTCTTTTGTTTTTGGGAGTTTAAGGGCTTTAAAGAAAGGTAACCCCTTATCCGAAGCTCTGAAAATGAACCTCGAGAGGGCGGCCATTCTTCCGGTGAGCCGCTGAACATCCCGCTTTGATTTCGACTCAGGAAGGTCGAGCGCTGCTTTGACTTTGGAGGGATTGGCATCAATCCCCCTCTTGCTGACCATGAACCCAAGGAATTTCCCTGACTTCACGCCGAAGACACACTTTTTCGGATTCAGCTTCATTTGGTACTTTCTTAAGGTGGCGAAGGTTTCAGCTAGGTCCTTAACATGGTCCTCAGATTTTTTGCTTTTGACGATTGAATCGTCAACATAGACTTCCATGTTTCGGCCCTTTTGATTGGCGAAAACTTGATCCACCAGCCTTTGATAGGTTGCCCCCGCATTTTTCAATCCGAAGGGCATCATTTTATAATTGTACACCCCGGCGTTCGTGACGAATGCCGTCTTTGCTCGATCGTCAGGGTGCATGAAGATCTGATGATACCCCGAGAATGCGTCCATGAAACTAAGCAAGGCATGGCCACTTGTCGAGTCAACTAACTGATCGATCCTCGGCAAGGGATAGAAATTCTTCGGACAAGTTTTATTTAGGTCCGTGAAGTCAACGCACATTCTCCAGGTACCATTGGCCTTCTGCACCATCACCACATTTGCCAGCCATTCTGGATATTGACAAGGCTCAATGAAGCCTGCCTCCAGCAACTTTTTGACCTCGGCTGCGATGTCTCGGTTCTTATTAGCAAAGTAATTCCGCTTCTTTTGCTTAATTGGTCGACACGTTGGGTCAACATTAAGCTTATGGGAGATGAGGTCTGGACTTATCCCGGGCATATCAGTTGCCGAGAAAGCAAACACATCTATGTTGTCCCGAAGGAGCTGAATAAGTTCACAACGGGTGTTCGGATCAAGGTCCATCCCGATTGTTACACATTTCTCAGCATCTCCTTCGGCCAGTTCGACCGTTTCAGTCTGCTGGTCCATGTCCATTGCTGATGGACTGGACTCTTCACAATCTGGCCTGCTGTCTATGTCAGCAGGTGTCCCAGACTTTTTGTTCTTCGGCTGGTTCTTTAGGTCTTTCGGCTCAGATGAAGAGCTAGCCTTTTCCCTTTTTGGCCCTTTTTCTCTGGGCACAGATCCTTGGGCCGAAGCACTTAGGTCTTTCGGCTTTTTTGTGCTGTGCTCTTTTTCTTTTTCTTTCTCCTCCTCATCCTTGTCGTCGTCATCTGGGCGACTAGTGGATGGCTTGAGGTAGTTGCACCTTCGGGCGTCCTTTTGGCTGCCCTGGATCCTTTCGGGGAAGCCGGCGTCTGAGACGTAAATCATCAGCTGATGATAGGTTGAGACGACCCCTTGGATCTCGTGAATTATGGGTCTCCCCAAAATCACGTTGTACACTGAAGGAGCGTCAATGACCAAAAATTCGGTCATGACGTTCCTAGCTGCCTCATCGCAGCCGATGGTGACAGGAAGTGTTACCTTCCCATCTGGATAAGTTGAAGCCCCGTTGAATCCGGATACCGGGTAGGGTACCGGCGTAAGGTGCTTGGGCTTCAGCTTGATTTGATTGTAGGCCTTTCGGAACAGAATGTTTGCTCCGCTGCCGCCGTCAACAAGAACCTTGCTGACGTCGTGGTTGGCCACCGTGGCGATGACCACCAACGGGTCCTCATGAGGGAATGTTACCTCCCGGCAGTCGCCGGCTGTGAACGTCATGTTTGGCACCGGCGACTGGGGAGGCTGAATGTCAGCGTTGTTCACTTGATGGGTCAGAGCCCTAAGGTGCCGCTTGTGCTCCCTCCGAGAGCATATTCCTCCCGAGATGACATTGATTGGAGAGAATTTTCCCTCCCCACTTTTGCTGTTCTTCCGGGGGAAGTCGAGGTCCTGCCGAGAGTCCTTTGTTGACTTCTCGGCCTCTTTTTTCTCGCGGTAATCCGTGATGTATTTTTTCAAGTATCCCTTCCGAACCATGTCCTCGATTTGGTCCTTCAGCTGGATACATTCCTCGGTGTTATGTCCCGGTGATTCATGGAACTCGCACCACTGATTTTTATTTTTTCGCTGATACCACTCTGGGAGTGGTCTCGGCTTTCTGTAACTCTGCTCCTCCTTTGTCACGCTGTAAATTTTGGCGCGTGGAAGAGAGAGTGGAGTGTAGGATTCATATCTGCCTGTGAATGGGGCAGATTTTTCCTTCTTCGGCTCGTTGGCCGAAGATTGTTCCGAGGCTTTCGCCTTTCCCTTTGTCTTCTGGCCTTGGCCTTCAGACGAGGGTGTTTGTTTTTGCTTCCCTCCCCCGGATTGAGGTTGGGTTTTTGTTTTGTTCCACTCTTCGGCTCGGATGAATTTATCCGAGGCGTTCAGAGATTCCTCCAAGGTCTGCGGGGTATGCATGACCATGAAGTCTAGGAACTTCCCAGGCTGAAGGCCATTCTGCATTGCAAAAACAGCTAACCCTTGGTCCAGCTGAGAGACGCTGGATGACTCGTTGCTGAAACGGGTCAGATAGTCCCGGAGGCTTTCGGCCTCCCCTTGTTGCAGACCCATGAGTTCTGCAGTAGTCTTCTCTCGGCGGTTTTCCGTGGAAAACTTGCTCCTAAATTTGGAGGACATATCGTCCCATCCTGTTATAGAGCCTTGTTTCACTCCCTTGGAGATCCACGCTTGCGCGACCCCCTTGAGAATGGTTGGGAAATATTTGCACCAAGTCGCTTCGGACCTGGGGCAAAGATGCATATGAGCCTCATACGAGGCAATGTGATCCTTTGGATCCGAAGTCCCATCATACGTGATGTGCGACGGTATTTTAACCGTGGGCACGTGTTCTTCCAGTATCCATTGCTCGAATGGGAACTGGTGGGTAGCATAACGGCCTTGCCTTTGTTCCTGGCCGAAGGGACCGCGCTCCGCCCTCTTAGAGAGGTAGGAGTGGTTTTCGTCCCTAGCTGGGAAGTTTGGGCCTCGGCTACAGGGAATGAGAGGCGACTGTGCACGCTCGGCTCCCTGCCGCCGAGTCGGTCGAGGGCGCTTCGGCGAACAGTCTCAGGTTGCTCTTGGCGAGCAGATTCTGGCCGAGAAGCTGAGTTGCCGCTCTTGTGCGTTTCTGGTCGAGAGGTTGAGGATCCTCTGAAAAATTGAGGGTTCTTTTTCCTCTCTCTTTTAGTTCTCCAGGTATCCTCTTCCCACTTTTCCAGTTCCCGGAAGGAGGGAGGTTTCTCCCCCTCATGGTCCAGCTTCCTCCGCTGATGCCGGGTATGCGGAGGAGTTCGATCGGGAGGTTGAGGCATATTATGTGCCCTCATTGCCTCCATGAGCACTGCCAGCGCTCTCGCCACCTCCTCCGAGCTAGGCCCCGTCAAAAGGGTCCTCGGCTGAGTGTGGGAATGAGAGCGGATGGTCGATGGTTGGCTTTGGGGCACTGAATGAGTCCTATGGTCGGACTGACTTCTGTTAGACCGAGAGGGACTCGGTCTATGATGAGAGTTGTGGATCACGGGAGAAAGAGAATCCTCCCGGTATGATCATCCCCCCGAACTGGCACCCTTGGGAGAGTTCCGGTCCGGTGAGGGTGATGGAGTAGAAGTTTTAGGCTTTTCGCCTGCTCCTTGACGGAGGCTTTTGCTCTTGCGGTTCTTAGCCATTACTACTAAGATGATTGCAAGATGATTTTGGTTAGAGATTTGGCTTAAAGATTTTTGAAAGTCTTCCCCACAGACGGCGCCAAATTGTTTCGGGTGAAAACAATGGGACCTTGCCGAAGGTCCAATGAAGTGGATGAAGACTGGTCCGGTCCAATAGATGCTGGGCCGAAGGTTTCCTGCACAACTAAAACACGTAAACTGGCCTCGGGGGTGGATCCGAGGAAGACCCCTCCGATGCCGAAGTCAAACAGTGTCTAGAGAGAGAAAGCTGTGCAAGAGAATTAATTGCTTGAGGCTTTGTTGTGTCCCTTGAATGAATGAATTGAAAGCTTTTATACCTTTGCTCATGATGAGAGGAGAGTAATTGGGCCTTTAAATAGTCATGGGCTGACCATGGCAATTCGGACCAAAGGACTCTTGGTTGACTTGGCTTGATTGGAGGCTCGGGCCTTGACCTTGGAATATGAAGTCATTTAGTGACCAGGCCCAATAAGATAATTGGACCCAAATACATGACTAGGCCCAATTAGATAAATTGGACCCAAACAGAAGGTTTTTTAATTTTTACAAAATTAACAATTTGATGGCTTGCTCTTAACTAAGATGCCTACGTATCCCTATATCACAAAATAAGGAATCAAAGCCAACGTAATTCTTATATTGTACTTATTTTGGAATTTGGGGGAGGGGGGGCTTGGACCTATCTTTAGAATTAAAACCAATTACTAGTAGACGCTAACTGTCATTATTACTTCATTTATATTATACCCACAACTTTGAAAATCAACAATATAATAAGAAAAAATATATATATGAGTGTTTTTTTTTTTTTTAAAAAAAAGAAGAATCTACCCTTGTGATGTTTCAATGACCAACGCCCTCAATACATTCAAGCTTATATCCCTTTGCTCAAGCTTTCCTATTCGTTTTCCCCTAGCTTCTTTCTCATCACTTTTGGGCTTTCAACTTTTTTTTTTTTTTTTTTTTTTTTTTTTTTTTTTTGGGTTTTTACTTTCATAATTTTTTTAAATTAATATAAAAAGTAGAGAAAAGTACAAAAAAAACAAAATGTCAAATAAAAGTTATTAGCACTAAAATTAAGCGCGTGTATCATATGCATATCCTCCGCAAAGGCTACACATACACTGAGTGTATGTGGGCTAGGCATACACCAGTGACGTGTCATCTTTCCATTGGTTGTTCATTTGAGTCCAAAAAACAAAAACCAAAATTTGAATTTTCATTTGAAATTTTATATTCCAATTTCAAATAAACTTGGACCCCACTCTCTCCAACCACCCCACACTCTCTCCTTTCTCATTTCAACCAGCTCCTTTTTTTGGGTCTAATTTTCTCTCTTCTCTCTCCTCTTTCCTCCATTCTTCTTGTTCTTCATGTTCCTATTTTTTTTTTAAATTTTTTATCCAAATTTGTTTTTAAAATACTTTACATGTCAAAAAATTTAATATTATGAATTTATGGAATCAATTTGCTTCATTTTTTTTTTACGATTTTTATTTTTAATTTTCATTTCACAAATCCCCAATTTCTATGGTTCTTCTCTTTCCTCCATTGTTCTTCATAATGTTCATCTATTCTTCTATAATTTTGTTCCCAAATTTTGTTTGTGAAAATAATTTACATGATTTTAATCTTCAATATTCTGGAGTTGTGTACACAATTTTCTCCATATCTTTAAGAATTTCTTTATTTTATTTTCTTTTCAGATCTCTTGAAATCCCCAATTTCTAGGGTTCGTAATCACGAAATTGGAATTTAATTCCGTTACTGAAGAAATGTAATTAAAATGGAGAACTACCCCTGGCAAAATGATGGGTGATCTGATGTATCCATTATATATAGTATTTTACCCCCATCCCTTGGTCATAATTAGTAGTGTTTTTGGCTCTTTAGAGCCACTTTTATTACTAATTGGTGTTTTCTAGTGTTTTCGTAGATTTGGTTGACTTTTGCAGGGATTTATGCTTTTGGAGTATTTTCCCGAGATATTTAGGAGCAATCACGAGCACTGTAGAAGCATGACTAGATTTTATAGCCCAGGGCCGGTTAGAGACATCGAACCGGTGATTAAGGGCTCGGTAGAGGTGATACCGGGGCGTTTGGACCGAGTATTCAAGACCCAAAGAGGAAACCCAGATTGACCCGAAGAATTGGAGCCCAATCAAAGTCCAAATATTGGCCCAAATGATCCGCCCGGCCAAAAAGGCTGGCGCCCGGAGGCGCGCCCGGCCGGGCGGGAGATTGTTATGAGAGGTAAAAAAAGGCGCGCCCGATCGGGCGGTGCCTCGCCCGATCGGGCGCGTGTTTATTTAGGAGACAATTAGAGTCGTATTAATTTGTTTTAGTTTAGGATTTTTGTACGGAGTATAAATACTCCTCCGTAATACGATTTTAGGACCACTTCTTCTTCTCTTAATCCTTTCTCTTAGACTTTCTCTCTCTACTTAGTTTTCTCTCTCTTAATCTCTCTCTAAACCTTTGTTCTTATTTCTTTGATTAATTCCAGATTTACTTTGGTGACGATTTCTCTTCCCTTAATCTTAGTTATTTATTTTATTCCTTTGATCGTGATTTATTTTATTGCTTTGCTTAGTTTATATTTAATTATGTGTGAGTAGTTTAATTTCTAGGGTTTGTGGGGACCCATAAATAATATGAAGGGGTAATTTATTGTTGTTAATTATCAATGCTAGATTAATCCTATTGATTGATTTAATGCTCTGTGACTAGATTAGGCCTATCTTTTATGCATGAGTTTGACAATATTGATTCAAGAATCGAGAGATGAGAATTAATGTTTAGGTCTAGTTTCAATAGGCAAGTTAATTTATAAATGGTTAAGTCAAGATTCGAGAGATGAGATTTAATACCGGTAATTTAATTGTGTGATTGTAATAAGTAGCGAGAGCCCTTTACAATCTGGTTAATTGATGCATTGATGATTGACTATTATTGATTGTTGGTATTGCATGATGATTTCTTATTGGATTGTTTTAATGTTTTACAATTGCGGCTTGTAAAAGTATAGCAATATTAAATTGATGAATCGAGCAGATGTTAATTTGATTTTAAAGGCTATTTTCGATAAGGACTTAGATCTAGTAAATTGCGAGAGCCTGTTAGATCTATGTTGGTTAATAAATTGCGAGAGCCTGTTAATCATGTTATTTATGCAATGTCAATGATTGATTACCCTATTTTACCCCGGAATATTATTTATTGGTGAACCTATGCCCTAGATCCTTTTATATATTATTTTCTCCCTTTTCTTACTCTTTTTAGTTTAGTTTCATATTCAACTTTTAATATTGGTTACTTAAATAATTTAGATTATAATATTTAATTAGGAGTAAAAAGACTTGTTTCCCTGTGGAGATCGACCCTACTTCCCTATCTACTTTAGTTAATGAATTAGGTAATTATTTTTGATTAGGGGATACGACTTTACCCTGTCAAAATTTGGCGCCGTTGCCGGGGAAACGGTTTTATTTTTATTTCTGATTATTTTTGTAGTCTAGATTTTTTCCCTTTTTTTGTCTCAGAGAGCGTTAGTTCTCTGAGACAAATCTCATATTTGCTTCTAGTTTTTGTTTATGCCCAGGTGTTCCAGATCAGGTTACATCCCATTCGATCCTGAGATCGAACGTTCCTTCCATAGACAGAAAAACTTCTACAAGCAAATCCTGGCGGATTCTGGTGATAATAACAATAATCACCGAGATTCTCCAACTGGTTCTAGCAATTCAGAGGCATCATCAGACACAAAATCAGAGATGGCGGTTCCAAAGAAACTTAGTTATTATTCACAACCAAAGCTTACGGATTTTCCACATCTCACCCCTACTCCGGCTCTTGATGGGGTTCAATTCGAAATCAAACCCCAATTTATAACGATGATAGAGAGGAAGCCATTCAGTGGAGCCAAGGGTGAAGACCCGAATCTTCACATTGCCGACTATTGTCAATATTGCAACACCATAAGGCAAGCCGGGGTCACTCAAGACCAAATCAGGGAGATTTTCTTTCCCTTTTCTTTAACTGGAAAAGCTAAATTGTGGTTTAATGGTCTAAATAGAACTACGCTTGGTATAACTGACTGGGAAACTCTTGTTTTGAATTTTTATAACAAATATTATCCTGCAGAGAGAACAACAGTACTACGGAGTGCGATTCAGAATTTCGCCCAAGAAGCCGATGAGTCTTTATATGAGGCTTGGGAGAGGTTCAAGGACTTACAAAGAGAATGCCCTCACCACAATTTAGCACAATGGCAGTTAATCCTAGCCTTTTATAACGGCATTGGAAATTCTTCTAGAATAATTTTAGACTCTGCAGCTAGTGGGAGATTTATGAATCTTAATGTTGATGACGCAGGTCAGGTTATTGAAGATATGGCGATACACAATTCCCAATATGGAAATCCCAGAGGATTTGCTAACAAGGGGAAACATAGCGTCGACTATGTATCCTTTTTGCAAGCTCAACTGACCTCTATTTGTCAAAAATTAGATAATCTGAGCATTGCTAACGTAGCCAATGTTTCTGCGATTAATAATAATTCTAATGAGGCTTTCTGTGAAAATTGTGGTATTATAGGTCATTGGGAGCAGGAATGCAGGAGTTCCGTGGAGCAAGTTAATCTCAACTTGAATGTTGCACTTGTATCTATCAACGAAAGCGTTTGCTATGGACTCCCAGGTAGAGATCTTTTCTTTCTCGAGATAAAAGAACCATTGTTGGAAAACGGTCTCGAGAGATAGTGAGAACAGCGAGGGGAAAACCTTCTTA
The DNA here is from genome assembly GCA_024500155.1 of Chenopodium formosanum. Taxonomy (NCBI): domain Eukaryota; kingdom Viridiplantae; phylum Streptophyta; class Magnoliopsida; order Caryophyllales; family Amaranthaceae; genus Chenopodium; species Chenopodium formosanum. Next base: position 9,537,188 of record CM044877.1, read on the forward strand.
TCGATACCCTTAATACTCATTATTGTTTCGAATGCTCTTAAATGAAAATAAGGATTATCGGTTGCTCTGAATTTCGGGATGTCGTTGGCATTGAACTTCTGCGGAAGAAGATCTTTGTCCACCAAGACCCCTTGTGAAGTAAGCCCTTGAAACTTGTAATCGCTAGATAGCTTGCTTAGACTCTCTTGCATGAGGTCCATCTGTTGTTGTTTCACGGGATCATCGACCTTAAGTGTGAGGAGCTTCAATGTTTCAGTCATGGTAACCAGTTGGTTCCTAAGCTCATTGACTTCTTCTTGTGTTGCCATTATGGTCTTAGCTTTCCTCTTACGAGCTATGGGTTTGTCGAAAAGTTGGACTTGTACGAAGAGGTTGTCCTTGATTAACCGTCCTTCCTTTCTTAACCACGCGCTGTAATTTAAACCATTTTGCGTTTTAATTACTTGACTCAAATCGACTTGACTTTACGGTTTTTTAAAGAGGAAAAAAAAAGAGGGTGCATTTTTTTTGCCAAAAAACTGACGGGAAAAACGGAGGATTAATATCCGACTTTCCCCCCTAAAAAAATGACAGGAAAAACGCGCACGCAAGAGTCCCTTAGACATGGTCAAAGTGTGTGTATTGGTGTGTGCGTTGAGTGTAAGTGACATGTTTGGACTCTTGTGTAAGACCATGGGACTTAGTGCCTAAACTCGATTAATGACTCAAACAAGTACTATTGACAACGAAAATTAACCGAATTAATTAGCAAACTGGTTAATTAGACACTAGGTGATGACTCGACCAATAATCCAAACTGTCGGCAAAACGACAGGACTGGCATCACACTGTGTAGCGTGGCGCCAGACGACAGAGCTGTCGCCAGGCGCCACACTCCACAGAGTGGCGCTACAGTCTAGACTTTGGCGCCAATTTTGGAGCTTCAATCTGGGACTGTTTTCGGTGTTATTAATCAACAGGGGTATGCCTAAAGTCGTACTAGGTCAATTCTGATTAAAATATTAGACTTTATTGACTCAAATTAATTAATTAATTAATTAATTAATTAATTAATTAGACAAAGTTCTCTAAGTCATTAGTTTATTTAATCTCAACACAAGTCAAACAAACGGTTAAGAAAACACAGAATATATGCACAACAAATAATGCACAATTAATCAAGTAGGCATAATATGATGCAATGAGTTTGCAACCTAACCATGGCTCTAGTTCTCTAAAGTTCGGGATATGGTTTAGTCAAATAGGGTCCGTGGTTAATTGTCCGGATGCACCGCGCGGAAGCCTAACCTTGAAGGGTTGGCGCGAGTGGATGGGACACCGCGAGTTTTAGAAAAAACTCGCTTCCATGGTTTGGTGAATTCAACAATCTCGGATGTACCCTTTGTTGCTCAGAGCGTTCAATCAGGTAGATGGAGCATGAATTCCTAGAGGGTTATGTCCATATGTAGAACACATATAGGTTTCAGAAAAGTGAGAAAAAATTCAGTCAGGAAGTAGGATCGAGCAAACAATACGAAAAACGGGTCGAAATTAGAACGCATATTTCTGGCTCGGTATTGGAAGAATTTGGCGCCAGCAAACAGAGACTGGCGCCAGGTTTTAGCTGTAGCGTCTGGCGCTACAGTTATAAATCTGGCGCCAATGCTCTGGTCCCTGACGCTAATTCCTACATGCCTCAGCAGCTTTCTGTGCTCGATAAATTTTTCCAAATCCACGCGGTGTTATTTCGGTCCTAGTTGTGAAGATATTTCTCAAATTTCCTATGTGTAAAGTCCTATGTTTTTAACTCATTACGGATGGTCTTTCCAATGAGATCATTTTTATGCATATGAAAATAATGTTAATCAAAATTACGCACATGAAATACTTAGAACGTTTCGAGTCTCATCCTCTCATTCTAAATCATTGCCGAAACAAATTCAGGAATTAAAATAGAAATCCTCCCTAGTGGAGTCACCAAAAAACTGTAGGGAATATTTTCAAGCGTTAATCCCCTAGCTTGAACCCCACTGTGATCATACACTAATGTACGGTGGCGTCCAAAAGGGAAGAAGATAGAGCAAAAGAGTTGCCAACAAGTTTTAGGAACTTGTAAACCGTTCACAGGGTGAAGGTTACACCCCTTAACGATCCAAGAGATCGTCAACTCCATAAAGTCTTGAACCAAATATGGGTTCAGGGATGAAGGTATAAATCAAACCTAAAAGAGATTGAACCTGCGATAATAATAGGCCTCTACTTTATTCTGATCGTATTCATGTGCGCTTTTTGACTAACATGTAATCAATGGGATTACCCTAAACCTGTTTATCTATGTTGGTTGAATATAATGCATAAATAAAACTATTATTGGAGATCACTTGAATTAAAATCATATGAACCCTAAACAAGATTATTAAATTATCTCATTAAGCGTGATTACAAGTACAAATTCCCCTTAAGCATGCATAAAAGGTGTGATCAAGCAATAAAAATAAATATCAAGCAACATAATAATAATCATAATAATAAAATTATAACAATCATAATTAAAAATAATCATCATAATAATTATAATCATAAATCATAAAGAATAATCATAATAATAATCATCATAATAACAATCATATTAATAATAATAATCATGTTAAAGCATAGCAAAATCCTAGGCATGATACTAACAAGATTAATAACAAACCCTAGCATGTCACTAAACAATAAAAATCAAATCTTTAACCCTAACATGATACTAACAATCATAAACATTAGGAAGAGAATAAGAAGCATCATAACAATCATATTTGATATTAAAGTTACCCTAGACATGATACTAGGAATCATAATAACAACCTTAAACATGATCTCTACATAATGACATCAATTAAAATCCATTAAAGCACTTACTTTGATGCCTCGTACCTCTTTCTAATAACAAAATACACACGTTAGTAACTTCAAGGAAAATAATAAACAAAGCAATTAAATTAAATAATGGAAATAGAGATTTGGGACCAAAGCCTCAGAAATTAAACCTTTCACGTCTAGGGCGAAGGCAACTACGAATATTGCTAGGTGTTTCTAGATCTAATGAATGCGCAATTTTGTGTGTAAAAAGCTAGTTAAGAAAAAAAAAAAGAGAGATCAAAAGAATCTTGACGAGAGTTTGTGAATGATTAGAAGAGAATGAGAATGAAAACTGGTTGTAGGTGAATCAAAACGGAGTTTTTACGACGTTATTTATAGAGAAAATCAGCCAAAAAGATAAATATATCAAAATAGAGTCGGCGCACCAAAAAACCAACCAGCGCCAACGCTGGCTGTTGGCGCCAGGCGCTCCAGCTGGCGTTTGGCGTTGATTTCAGCCATTCACGCGTTTTCTTAAAATCAGATAAAAATTGCCGTATAGGAGGATAAAATCGTATTTCCCTCAAAAATGCTCTTTAATTTTAATTAAAACTCTGAAAAGTCAACAAAAGTCAATTTATCAATGCTAATTGAATTAGGAATGAAAAGAACCTTCTAGAAGAATCTAGAAGAGTAAAACCATTCCTGAATGATAAATCATATTAGGCCCTCCCCTAGATCATTGGGCCGCATATAAGGCTCAAACCGGGCCCAGTTCAGTAAATTGGCCATAACTTCCTCAATATTCATCGGAATTAGGCTTATAATATATCGTTGGAAAGCTCTTGTCAAGCCCCATCCAACTACACCACTATTAGACCCATATCATGGACCAACCAAACTGGATTGGATGTTTTCTTAAAATAAGTTTTCAAAAACAGAGAGAAGAGAAAAGAAATTAAAACTATTCGCAACACTAGTCTTTCCACACTTTCACTTCATTCGATTATGATTCGATGTGAAAGGTACTCATCACTGGGTTTGGTTTTGGGGAGACACAAATGGGTGTCTACACGTAGGGATCTAGGTTTAAGGTTTTAGAGTCGCGCCGTCAGGTGGCGCGCGCATCTCAATGTGTCGCGCACGCAACTGATTGAGTTGTGCTGGTTCGCGGTTTGTCTTATACAAAAGCGCATTTTTAAAACTTCCATAAATTTTGATTGCGCAGTCGGATTAAGGCGTGCGAGATATCATTGGAAATATATGAATGTCTACTTTCCCATTCCGTTAGTATTAGGTTAAAATATGTTATGGATCAAAAGTTATGGCCGTTGGAGTGCAAGGGTGTCGGTTTTAGAGCCTGATTTAGTGCTTTGATCATAACTTATTCGTTTTGGCTTGAAATTGGGCTTATAATATACCATTGAAAAGCTCTTTGAAAGGGATATTTTGTTTGGCTCGGTTTTCAACAATGTAGGTTCCATTGGATCCAATCATTGTATTTGCCGCATTTGGGTCCGTTATTGATCAAGTTTGATCTAGCATGAAGAACAAGTTTTTGTAACATCATTGCACTTCCTTTTGGGACAAGAGGCCAAAAGTAGGTATCTACAGAAACACCCTTTATAATCTCCAGTTACGGGAAGACTTTTGAATGTACATAGTTACATCAATCATTGAATGAAATCAATGTTCCACTCATGTCAAAGGAATCCACTAATATATCTGGAAGCTCTATACTGGAGCTTCAAAGTAGGTCTATAGTTCGATCATGCATCATTCATGGATATCCATGTGATTGAACGAGCTTCACTACGCTCCTATAGCCCAAGAAACAACGCTATACAATCAATCTTACATGCTAGTCCATTTATTAAAATCTTTAATGATTCCGAACTAGGAACTTAAATAGTATATGAATTTAGTTCACCTGTGGGGTTTCATTCACCAGGTCATTTAAATAAATTAACCTGATGATCCCATCAATCCATAATTATTTTGGACATTTTATTTAATATTGAATCCATGATTAAATAAGAGAAATGATAAACTTCTGATTAAACATAATTCTGCAAATGAATGTATTACTTAAGTAATAAGTTTTTCTCAAAACAAATGCAACTTAAATTACATTATTAGCTTCAATCCAATTGCACTAGTATGCTTCTCATGCTTAGGCAATGAAATGGGTTTAGTAAGTGGATCAGAGATATTCTCATCCGTATGAACTTTGCACATCTTGACATCTCCTCTGCCAACGATCTCTCAAATGAGGTGATACTTCCTCTCAATATGTTTGGATTTGAAGTGTGACCTAGGCTCCTTTGATTGATCAATGGTGCCATTGTTGTCACAATGCAACTCGATTCCCTTTTGAACACTTGGTACGATATCCAGCTAAGTTAGGAACTTCTTTATTCAAACTGGTTCCTTGGATGCTTCAACAGCAGCCAAATACTCTGATTCTGTCGTAGAGTCTGCAACAGTGCTTTGCTTTGAACTTTTCCAGCTCACTGCTCCTCCATTCAGACAGAAAATGTATCTAGACTGGAATTTAAAATCATCTCTGTCTGTTTGGAAACTCGCATCTGTATAACCTTTTACAACCAACTCATCTTCGCCACCATATACTATAAACATTCCTTTAATCCTTCTTAAGTACTTAAGGTTGTTCTTGGCAGTTGCCTAGCTCCTGGATTTGCCTGAAATATGCTACACATGCTTAGAGCATATGAAACATCCAACCTTGTACAAATCATGGCATACATTATCGACCCTACTGCCAAAGCATAAGGTATAATCGCCATACGTCTCATCTCGTCTGGCGTAACCGGACATTGAGATTTACTGAGCGTAATGCCATGAGACATGGGGAGAAATCCTCTCTTGGATTTTTCCATCTCAAACTTATCAAGAACCTTATCAATATAAGTCTCTTGACTCAGCCCAATCATCCTTCGAGACCTGTCTCGATGAATCTTGATTCTTAAAATGTACTCGGCGTCACCCAAGTTTTTCTTGGAGAAACAACTCTTCAACCAGTCCTTGACTAACTCAAGCATTGGTATGTCGTTCCCCATGAGAATTATGTCATCTACATACAATACTAAGAAAACCATGCTGCTCCCGCTGGACTTCTTGTATACACAAGGTTCCTCTTTGCTTTTGAGAAAACCAAACTATTTGATTGCTTCATCAAAATGAAGGTTCCAACTCCTTGATGCTTGCTTCAATCCATAAATGGTTTCTGGAGTTTGCATACCTTTCCAGGATTTTCTAGATCTTCAAAACCCTCAGGTTGTGTCATATACACTTCCTCCATAAAGAACCCATTCAAGAAGGCGGTTTTGACATCCATCTGCCAAATTTCTTAATCGAAAAATGCATCAATCGCTAGAAGAATCTGAATGGACTTAAGCATTGCTACTAGAGAAAAGGTTTCATCATAGTCAATACTGTGAATCTGTTTGTATCCTTTTGCAACCAGTCTTGCTTTATAGATGTAGGCATTTCCATCCTTGTCTGTTTTAATCTTGTAAACCCACTTGCAACTAATAGGCTTTACCCCATTAGGCAAGTCCACCAGGGTCCATACAACATTTTCAGACATCGATTCCATTTCATATTTCATGGCCTCAAGCCATTCTTTTAAGTTAGGGCTCATCAAAGCTTGCTTGTAGGTTGCAGGTTCCTCATTCTCTAATAAGAAGATTTCAGAATCCTCAGGTAACAGAACTTCAACAAACTATTTGTTTCTGATTCTGACATACCTACGTGGGGTAGGAGCAACAATAGAAATGTTCTCTTAAACTCTTTGAAGATTTTTGCAAGAATTAGATTCAAGTGGGAGGATAGAAGTCTCGCTAGTTGAATTAGCTTGCTCCAACACATGATTATTTGCCCTCGCCTCTGATGTGGTGTTATCCACATCCATTTGTTGCTCGTCTCAAATTTCTTCGAGAACCACTTTACTCTACTTGGCATTCTAGAGAGGAAGTCATTTTCTAGAAAGACACCATTGCGAGCAACAAACACTTTGTCATCTTCGCAATTACAGAAGTAATACCCTTTTTTTCTTTGGGATAACCCACAAAGAAACATTTTTCTGATTTAGGGCCGAGTTTGTCACTTTGTAAACGTTTTACATAAACTTCACAACCCCGAACCTTGAGATAAGACAACTTTGGAACTTTTCCAGTCCATAACTCATATGGTGTCTTCTCAACTGCTTTGGATGGGCTTCTATTTAGTATGTTCGCAGCTGCTCTTTATTTATACCCCCACAATGATATGTGAAGATCAGTAAAGCTCATCATGGACCTAACCATATCTAGTAAGGTCCTATTCCTACTTTTTGACACACCATTCAACTGTGGTGTCCATGGAGGAGTTAACTATGAAAGAATTCCACAATTTATCAGATGTTCATCAAATTCTTGAGTCAAATAATCACCACCACGATCAGATCGTAATGCTTTAATTGTTTTCCCAAGTTGGTTTTGTACCTCATTCTAGAATTCTTTGAACTTTTCAAAGGCTTCCAACTTCTTCTTCATTAAGTAAACATATCCAAATCTACTTAAATCATTAATAAAAGTAATGAAGTATCTATATTGACCCCTAGATTTTGAACTCATTAGTCCACACACATCCGTATGTATGAGTCCCAAAAGGTCACTTGCTCTTTCACCTATACTCGTAAAGGGTGACTTAGTCCTTTTACCAAGCAAGCATGACTCACAATTTTCAAATGATTCATAATAAAATGTTGAAAGGATTCCATCCTTATGTAATTTCTGGATGCGCTTTTGGTTAATATGTCTAAGCATACAATGCCATAGGTAAGTTTGGTTTGATCCATCTGTTCTTTGCTTTTTATGATCTATGTTGTAGACATGAGTTGTATAATCTAAGACATATAAACCATTAATTAATTTAGCGTTAGCATATAACATATTCTCCTTAGAAATAAAAAAAAACATTTGTCTCTTATTTCAAAAGAAAAACCTTCAGTATCTAAAACATGAATTGAAATAATGTTTTTGGTAATAGTTAGAACATAATAACATTTATAAAGCACCAAAATAAGACCAGACGGAAGTCTCAAATGATAGTTTCCAATATCAAGTGCAGCAACTTTTGCTCCATTTCCTACTCGAAGATTGACTTCCCCTTTTTCTAACATCTTACTCCCTCTAAGGCCCTGCATGTTATTAACAATGTGAACACTACAATCGGTATCGAATACCCAAGTTGAAGAAGAATTAAGATTAATTTCTACAACAAAAACATCAAGTAACTCCTTACCTTCTGTTTTCACTGGTGTATAATGGGGACACCCTGGTGTATGGCGAAGCCAATCACCATAATAGAAGCATTCGCTTTGTCTCCTTTTCAGGTACTCCTCAGCATGGTTGAGTAAAAGGTTGACTAATGTCACAATCGAGCCCTCATCATTATGAGTGAGCCTGACTATATCAAAACCATTGTAGAGCGAGAACAAGATTATGTCATGCGCGGAGTCATCATCAAACGGTTTCCCAAGGACGTCCATCTAATTGAACAAATCAATCATTTCATTAACATGGGTCCTTACTGACTGACCAGACATGAGTTTCTTAGCCATTATCTTACAATGAACATTGTAAGCCTCATACCTTATACTGTCAGTCCAAGAATAGTAAATCCGAGGGATCGAATTTACAACCTCTCTTACATTGTGATCTTTGAAGCCTCCACTTCCTAATGCTCCAAAGCCACCTCGACACATAGCACCAAGACATTTATGCAAGCTCGTTAGCTCATAGTTCCTGAATCTTCTTTTCCAACAATTTGGAATAGATTCTAAAATGAGATTTCTGATTTTCTCTGCATCCAAAATAATTTCCACATGCCTTTTAGGTTCATAACCGTTAGTATACTCGCCCTCAACGGGTATATATAAACGAGATTCAAGATTTTGTCTTATATATGAGAACATTTCTCATCTCGTTCTCCTATTCCCTGAAGTTTCTGAGATTCAGCCTTAAATTTAGTTTCGTTGGAAAAATAGTGTTGTCGTTATGGTTATTCATCTACAAACAAAAAAAAACGAGGCAAAGTTCAATAATTATGTTTAATAAATTTAAAGTACCATAAGTGATATTAAATATTGGTAGCTTTAAAGCATTTATTCAATTTTAATTGATCCCTATTGAATAAAATGATTCCAAGACCCTTTAATTGTCCAATAATTGACCGGACTTTGGTCCTACCATCAACCATTACATTTTCAAGGTGAGTAAACTCTAACCTATTACAACTATTGAAATTCTTGGTTGAATAATTACTCATCACATGTTTAATTATTACCCTAGTTTCAAGGTTCTAAACTCTTTAGGTAACCTTGTTGAGTATAACCAATTAAAATGTAAAACTTGATTTAACCCAACTTTCCCAAGATATAATATGACACCCATCTTTGGCATGACCCATCATAAATATCAAAGGTTTAATCGGGTTTTCAATTGGAAAAGCAACCTCAATATTACCGGGACCTAGATTTATTATGTTGTGATTATTTAGTGAACTCTAGCGCATCATCAATCAACATAAATAAAATCTAACATGCATAATCTACTAATGCATAAATAAAACATGACATAGTATGACCCCTTAATCCTAAGAAAACTAATAAAGCAATAAAGGCTCTCACTTGAATCTTCATGGATCTCATCCATTTGGCTTCTTTGGGCCTTCACTCCATTGGCTTCTTGGATCGTCAACTGCAACCTATAATACTATTCTATTCTATTCTATCTACTACTTAAATAAAATAAAATAAATTACAAAAATACTTAAGGTACGCAGACTGTATTTAGATTACAAAAATACAAAACGATGTGCAGATCGTATTTAGAATCTATGGGTCATACTAGTAGGGGTGTCCATAATTCGGATAAAAACCGAAATCCAATCTAATCCAAACCGAATTATCAATTCGGATCGAATCCGAACTTTAAATCGGATCAGATCGGATTGAGATTTTTTGGAAATTCGGATTTTCGGATTGGATTGGATTGACCCTAATTGGATCCAATCCAAACCGAAAACCGAATTGTAAAATTAAGCTTGTATAAATATGGATTTCTGTAATATTTTGAAGTTTAGCTCAAATACTTACTACTACATAAAATAAATTAGAGAGACTTTGTATAAATTAATTAATGACTTGACGTTGAACTATTTATTTTAATCATGATTTTGACGACTTTTATTTATAGTAAAGCTTTATTTTTATAATTGTATTAGGCGCTAAAAATAATGTATTGTATATATATATACATAAATATATATATATACATAAATATATATATATACATAAATATATATATATATATATACATATATATACATATATATACATATACATATATATATATATATATATATATATATATATATATATATATATATATATATATATATATATATATATATAGTAATAAATAATATCATATCTTATAAAGTGCCACATAATAAATCACTCATCATGCTTTCCTAAACTACAACATCGAATGATCATAATTAAGGAAACATGGCATAAAATATCTCATATTTTTTTAATTAATTAATTACTGCAATTAGAAAATATCATATATTTGGGTTAAAAAAAAAAGATAATATCATATATTATTTAGAGAAAAAAATCTCTTCATTGCTAATAGGTCCACCTTCATTTGAAGGGTCTCTTACATGGTACTTCCACTTTTTTTTTTTTAAAAAAATTATCATTAAATCCCTTTAAAGTTCAAACTCATTCTACTCTCTCTCTCTCCTCAAAACCTCCGCCCAACCCTAATGTATTGAAGTCGCCGACAGTTCGATCTTCTTCCCTTCTCCATTTCAAAACACATCATTCAACAAGGGATTAACCATCTCCACATTTAAATTATCATTTTTTTTATCTGCATATATAGCCGCTGATTTGAGATGCTTTTCTTTGATTAATATTTTTTTGGCTTTCAATTGTTGTTTGTTAATAATTTTCTGGCTTCGAATTGCTGTTGTTAATAATTTTCTGACTTTGAATTATTGTTTGTTGTTAATTTTCTAGCTTTGAATTGTTGTTTGTTAGGTCTAATTGTTTTACAATTCATTGAACTTCTTAATTTTCCACACAGCATCTTTTTAGGGCTTTGTTATTCGAATTGAGTTCGTGTTATAATGGTCGATTTTTATTATTTAATTAGGTAATTAAATTTCTGTTAGGTATTTTAGGGTTATTTATTTATTTATGCTACGCTTTATAATTGACCATTGATTATGTATATTGGATTGATTATCTGAGATTGATGAATATAATCTGTTATTGCTGAATTTGCTTGATTTAAGGTTTTTATATTGCAAGCATTGCTGGTTTACATATGTTGCTTTGATTAGGTTAATTAGGTAATTGCTTGTTGTATCAATATGATCAGTCCAATATAATCCCTTTTATGCAATTATTGATTTGCTTATGATTTGTCTGCAGATGCAAAACTTTGTTAAGACTCTTACCGGCAAAACCATAACTATCGAGGTTGAGAGTTCTGACACCATTGACAATGTTAAGACGAAGATTCAAGATAAGGAGGGAATTCCTCTAGACCAGCAGCGTCTGATCTTTGCTAGAAAGTAGCTGGAGGATGGCAAAACGCTCGCTGACTACAATATTAAGAAAGAATTGACCCTCCACCTTGTTCTCCGTCTTAGAGAGGGGAAGCAGATTTTTGTTAAGACCCTCACCGGGAAGACTGTCACCCTTGAAGTTGAGAGTTCTGACACTATTGATAACGTCAAAACAAAAATTCAAGACAAGGAAGGTATTTAAAAATGTGGTTATAGCATATTGTTTTTGTAATGAAGAGTATAATTTGTCTTTTTTTTTTTTTTTTTTTTTTTTTTTTTTTTTTGTCAGGTTTGCTTGATTTCATCCCCCCATATTCCCAATAAAAGAAGATAATGGAGTATTCAAGTCTTAGCTTATTGCTATAATTGTAAATTTCAGTTGATTCTATTCAATTTTTTTTTCAATTTTATGTAATGAGTTTTTTTTTTTTTTTTTTTTTTTTTCCGTATTACAGTAATTTAAATTTAATCCATTGCTATTTTGTATGGTCTTGAACTCTTACAAGTGTAACTTACAATTTATGATCAATTATCCGACAATTTTAATATATCATAAAAACAAATTTTCAAAATTCAAACATAAACCTCCCAAGCCACATCAAATAAAAAGAAAAATTAATTTTTTTTAAAAAAAAAATAAAAAAAAACTTGGAGAACAAAGAGACCCGTTATTTGACATAATAGGTCTGGTAGATACCCACTAAATAGACCCCATATCTCAAATAATGGGTCTGTTTTCAATCTAAATTATTAATTTAATCACTAACATAACATACCTGTTATCTCTTACAACGGGTCTCTTTGTCCTCACAAACAGAACCCCCTAATGAACTGGTCTCTTTATCAAACAGACCCCTGAGATAGAGACTTATTGTGAGGCGGTCTCTCATGCATATTTTAACGGGTCTCTTTGGCAATTTTTGTAGTAGTGTTTCTAACCAACCATAAAATATCATATATTTTATTTAAGGTAAGAGATATAATCATATCATATTTTAATTATGGAAGATAAATCATATTTATATTCCATGGTTATCCTAACTAATTTAGGAGATTCTACCCTAATTTCTAGCCAATCACATAATTTTAAATCAATTATTATCCGAAATATTTATGGGATAATCTCATTAAATCAATCATTATCCAAATAGAATCTTTTGCTCCATAAACATATCCCAAACTTCTCGCTCCCACCGGCCGGCGCACTCACTGAGGAAATCCAGATGAGAGAGTATCCAAACTGAACAAAAATAACAACTTTAATTTTGTTAATTATTTTTTCAAAATCAAAACTTATCTTTTTTAATTTTAATTTTGAAATCTGATTTTATCCCAAATAAATAAAAAATATTTTTTTTGAAATAGTTGTGCCAGGTACCGTGGTGTGGCCAACCGGAGCCAACCATGGTGGTCGTACACCTTGCGGTGTACGCTGCCCAGCAGCGACGCAAGAACAGCAGCAGCAGCACACGCAACACTTGCGGTGCATTGCTGTGCTGCTCCTGCCCGAGTTCCTGCCCAGCCCACCCTCCCTCTTGGACCACCACCGGTGTGGCAGTCGTCGTGGCAGCGCCACCCAACCGCGGCTGCCGCACCCAAAAACCCCTTTATTTAATTTTTTTTTATTTTTAATTAAAACAAAACATTTTTATTATAATCAAATTAACTTAATGTGGTCCTTTTAATTTTAAAATTAAATCATATTCAATTTCATAATTAGGGTTCTTCATGAATTTAATCCTCAATTCAATTTAACTCTTAAATTAAATAATTTGATCATGAAAAAATCATAATTTAACATGAAATCAAATAGATTAAATTCTTTAAACATATAATTATCGAATTAAATCAAAACTAAAACACAAAATTTCACAAATTAGGGTTTTGAAGTTTCGAAAATTTCGAAATTAGGGTGAGGGGGGTCAAATTTTTCGAGTGCTTTAGGGAAAAAATCGGATCACTTAAAGGCTATTTCGGAGCAAATTAAACAAATTTTAATGATTCTATATTGTTAAATCACATTTAAAATAATAATTGACCCGTAATTAAATTAATTTCCCTCCTAATTGAATTAAAATTGTGGACTATCAAAGAATTAATATTGAATATATGTACATACATAGGCTAACTGATACCAATGTAGGAGTTTATAGGTACGAATGCGGAAAACATGAATCATATTCATATAGCACTTAATCCCCATGCATAACACATAAAGAATTAGAATTAATACCTTTGAAGCGTGATTCCACGTGCGATCAAACAAGAACAAGGGAGATAAATAACCTCAAGTGTGATTCCTCTACTTGGTCCACAGACACAGATTAAGACCTCCACTAATGCTAGTTAGTCGCAATCAAACACTTCAATTGACTTTCTATGGAAAAGAAAGAGCAGCGAAAAAATCACGAACCACCACTGTCAAGGGGGAGGAGATAGGTGAAAGGAATGGTGTCCTTCGAACAAGTGTACTATTCCGTTAGTGGGTTTAGAATTATTAGAAAGATAATATATTCAGTAAGGTCAAGTGATCGGAATGCCTAGGTGAAAGCCGCTTCCGATCAGTAATATTAATGCATAATTAATATTACAGCTTAATCTTGAATGAATCCTTCGGGTCACACCCTTAGCAGTAAACGAATCGAATCGAAGAATTAATTCAGAAGAAATTAATTCGTCGCCAGAGTATTAAATATTTAGACGTCAGTAATTTGAGCTTGGAACGTCGAAACCGAGCATCATAGAATCTCAAATGTCGAGCCAAAATTTAGGATTTGGCGAGACGGGAAAATGCTTCAAGTAACAAGTAAAATCCTAGCCACTCGAAAGGCTAGGAAAGTGCGCCCAATAGGAGCGTGACACGTGGCAGCACACATGGAAAAACACCATGTGGCAGCACACGTGGCATTCACCAAGTGGTAGCATGCCATGTGGCAGCGTTCCACGTAGGCAGCGTGCCACGTAGGCGACGCGCCATGGTGGCAGCGTGCCACTGTGGAGACACATGTGGCAAGGGCCGTGGACCCGGGGCGATGGGTCATGGACATGGGCCAAAATAAAATGGCCCAACCGAACCCAACTTGGGGCTCAAGGTTGGGAGACACATGGTTAGTTCACATTGCATGTGAAATGTCTTGGGGACCAAGTGGGAAAGTGGTCCTCACCTAACCATGTGACACTTGTTACTTGTTCCTTAGTTAAAGGATTGAATTCATCAATATTTCCATGTGGGATCTATTTTTGAAAAGTCCCACATTGAAAGATGAGTGGAATTCATAAGCTATCCTTCCTTATAAATAGCCAAAGCATGGCATGAGAATTCCTTGCTTGAGTAGGAGTTCAATAGAGCATTGCATTAGCAAAAACTCTTAAACTCATATAATACTCGGGTTTTGGTCGGACCTCTCTAACCTTGAGGTAACGGACATAAAAGTCGCTAGTAGTTTTTGCGGGTGGATTTCGGTAGGAGGCTCGCGTATTTTCGGAGCTTAAGCTTTCAAGTAAGAGCCCGACTTTGAGGGCGAAGCACGCTTCAAAGGTAAATTCCGATTTTATCCTTTTATGTTTATTTGTTATGTTTTATGGTTATATTAATTGCGAGTGGTTCTTTGGGTCGGGCTTGTTTCCGCCGTGAGTCGGACTCACCAAACCCCAACAGCGGTATCGGAGCCTCGCTCGTTTATTTTTAAAATCATAATATTTAAAATCATAATATTTTTCAAGGTGTTTTTATGGCTTAATTTTTCTGGTTTTGAGTTGCTAATTAGATTAGTAGCTCGTTTTATTTATTTTAACCTCGTATTAAAGCTATCATCAGCCCCCGAACCCAGATTTTGACCCGAAAATAGTGAATTTTGGGTGGAAAAGGCGTTCTGGAAATGGTTTTAGCCAACAAACGACCACAAATGCACTTTTCGAGGGATTTTTCGTTTTGACGAAAAATTTTAAGTCTTTCTAACCTTGAAAATTAATTGCATATTTATGGTGGTTATGTAATTGGTTCAATACATATTTTATATGCAATTTTAAACCTCTTTAGGCATGATTACTTGGTGGTAATTTGTGTTTGAAAGCTTGGTTTTATTTTTCACATAATTGCGAATTAATTGCATTAAGTGTGAAATTGTTGTTCTTTGAGGCTTCTAAGTACTAAAGATTCAATCTTTAATTATGTTAAGTGATTGAAACTTTGAGTTACTAAATTCCATGAATTTTTGTTGAACTTTGTTGATTTAATCATTTTTGAGTTGATTGGAATCATAAAGTTTGAAACTTTGTGATAGAAATTTGTTTATCTTCATATTGGAAGATATAATTTTTCAAGGATTCACAAGTATTAAAGTTGGAATATTTATTGAACTTATGTTCATTTTTCCAACTTCCTTTTATTTTGTCAAAAACTCAAGATTAATTTAAATTAATTAAATTAATAGTGAGTAATTGCCCTCTTTTTTTTTTGTTGCACCAAGTTAAACCAATTTAATTAAAGAAAGGTTCTTGGGAATTATTTTGGTTAGATGCACTTTGAAAATTTTATTTTAAGTTAGACTTGTTCAAATTTTCAGTTTGCTCAATGAATTAATTCTAAAATTAATTTAGAACTGATTAGAGATGTCACACAAAATCGGGAATTAATCTCGAGGTACAAGCAAGCAAACCAAGGCACAATAGCCATGTGCATCCCTCGGCCAGTTGGGCTGCTCGCACAGCCCGCATGTGGCTACCGAGGGACGAGGCTGCTGCGCTTGGTGCGTATGGTGCTAGGTGTGTGCGAGGAGCTGTGTTCTGACTTGGTGCATGATGGGCGTGCAAGACGATGCAAGGCGTAGCAGCAGTGCTAGGAAACTGCGGCTAGACGCGCATCGAGTGCGCCCTACAAAGTAGTGCCCAACAGCATCACAGCACGCAAGGTCGAGGCTGCTAGGCAAGCGCCCAGCACTTGCGTGCGTGTGAGTGCTCAAGGGTGCTAGCCTTGGGTAGTCGATGCACTTTTCTCTCGTTTTTAATTTTGCTTTTTGGCCGTTTTGTTTATTTTAATTAATTTTAATTATTTTAATTAAAATTTTGGAGGCTAGGCCTCGGGTTTTGAGCGACATTTGCAAAATTTATTTTGAAAAATTTTGGGTTTTACCGACTTTATTAATTGGATTAATTGGGTTGGATGCGGAATTTAGTGAGAGCTTCAAATACTAATTGCGCTTATTTTCATAACCGATTAAAACAACTTTGACTAGTTTTAATTAGGCGTGTTAATCGGATTAACCACCTAGATTAGTTACTAGTGCAGGGATGTGTTTTATGCATTGTTACTTGTTTATCGTTGTAAAATGCATGGGCCATTCACAGATAGTGAATGGATGAATGGAATGTATATTCTCTCACAGGTTTTATGAAATGGCAACTAGTGGGGCCCGATTAGGATAGAAAATATGGACTGTGATCCGTGATGTATTTTTGTAAATCTAAATACGGTCTGCGAACCGTTGAGTATTTTTGTACCTTAATATTTAGATTAGTCCTAATCGTAGATACTAGAAGTTGCATTTATTTTGGTCAAGTCTTAGAAGACGAAGCCATGAAGCTGCAAATGAAGACCTTTTGATGATTTGAAGATCTCAAGGGGTCATGCTAGTTGCCAAATGCATCTATATTTATGCTTTCATATATATATGAATTATACGTTAGATGCATGTTTAGGATTTCAAATGTTGTGATGATTATTTAAGTTCACTTAAATCAACCAACATAGAAACCCTAGGTCCCTAAATATTGAGTAAAACTTGTCATTCCAAAACAAGACTTACCAACCGTACGAGGGTAGTGGTGGGCTACGCCAAAGCGAGGCATCACTACCTCTCCAAGGAACGTAAGGCATACCTGGTATGCAAGTAGGTTTTGGTTTTACTCAACGATATGAGTGATGGAGTCCTAACATGTCGTGGCAAAGTGAATAAATTGTTGAGAGAGCATTAGATGTGACGATTTATTCAACCAAGAGTGGCTTGGAGCCATTACCAAAGCGTTGCTTACCTTAGGAGATTGAATGTTAAGACAAGCCAAAGCATGCTTAACCACTCTTTGTTTCTTTGGATCTTGGAATCGACTTATTCTTGCCAAATGAGGACAATTTTAATGCGTGGATAAGAGGTTAAATAAGATTGAAAATCTGCATGAATACCTTTTAATTTTCAAACTTATTATGTTATTTACTTGATAAATGGTTATACTTTGCACTTATATTTTTAGAATTTCAAATCAAACTGTATTGTTTTCCATGATTGGTAAAGGAAATCTTTGAGAATGGTTCTCAAATAAAAGTAAAGCATTTCTAAAATACAATTCTCATAAATGACTTTTATAAAGTCCGAAAGGACGGTTGGACATCATGTATTCAAAATACTAGGTAGTTTTGATAAAAACATGAAGTATTGAGTTGCAAGCTCAAATTGTCAATATTGACAACCAACATATCTTTTCGCTTAATACATAGATGAGAAAGACTCATTGATGTAGTAATTCAAGCGTGAATTAAAGGAAAAGATGGAACTTTGTTTTACGGCGCACTAGATGCTTAATTATGCCTAACAAAGTATAAAAGTTAAAGACTCTTAAAGAAATAGTTCTTAAAGTGAGGTTATGAGATATTGTACAATAAGAAGTATAGGAAACAAGGAACGAAGAAAAGGAATAAGATTCCATTTCAACCCATGAGTTCATCTTATTGTAGTTAACTTAGCAATTCGTTATCTTCACAAGTATCGGATACTGCTTGAGTGTTCCACTTTGAAAGTGACCTCAAACTATTGAAGATAAGCTAAGTTATCGACTTACAAGCTAAGAATGAAGCAAGTGGTGCTACATCAGTTGTAAGGACGTATGCTTTGTTTAAAGAACTTTAAGCTAAGGCTGGAACAAATAAATGGTTATTATGTTCCATAATCAGCAATTGATCCGTGTACACACAGAAAGACTCACATTCAAAGCAATGAGCAATAGTTGCAAATTTATTTGAATGGCATGGTTGTCTAAACCATGAGTCAAGAATGCTTGATTATAGACAAAACATCTTTTTAACATGATAAACTGGAAAAGGCTCAAAGTCATGGGCTTGATTTGCGTTCCAAACATCTTTAGCAATGTCACATCAACAAGAACATACTCAAGGCTCTATTAGATAGGCTCTTGATAGTTGATCGATTCGGAATCGTTCTAAGACAAGCAAGTCTTACTTGTTGAAACCGACAAAGTAAAGAGCTATTGTTCTTGGTATAGACAATTGACTCCGAGAGCTAAAGAGGATTCATTTACTTCAACGTTTCACAAAGAATTTGAAAGAATATGTCTATATTCATCAAATGTGAACAAACTTGACCTTGAATAGTTCAAGAGTTCAGTGAAGTACATAATCGACTTGTCAAGATATCAAAACGTCTAGATTAGATCGAGAAATGTTTTCTTGAGCCAAGCGTGACCATCACAAAGTTATGAAATTGAAATTTTCATAAATAACTCCACAAAGAACATAGTGTGACTTCACGGAGACCTCGATGCCATTTAAAAATGACTCGAACAATGATGGATCACATCCCTTCCTATAAAGTTCTTTAGATTTGCACGAAGGACTAATGTTACACTAAACAAAATGTCGAAACTAAGAAAGGACGCCATATTCAATTATGGATAAAATTATATTCTAAATGTCTTTTCAAGTATATGTCTAAAACTCTTAGCTACATTGGGAGTTCACTGGTTCAGTGGGAGCTAAGTGACTCAGTGAGAGCTCACCGGCTTAGCAAGAGCTAGGTGGTTGAGTGAGAGCTTAATGGCACATTAAAGGCTAAGATAGCTCAAGTGGGAGCTAACTGTTTGTTTTACAACGAGCTTTTACCCAAAGACAATATACATGTCTCTTTGAAAGCATTCAAATGAGACCATGGGCATTACCTCCACAACCTAATTGAGAACATAATGTTTGTTGCTCTAAGTGTTGTCTTTCTGGAAAGTAACACGTTTCCAAAACGACAAGTGGGAGGAAAATAAACTCGATGACAATCGAGCTTAGCAACAAACTAGAACTGAGAATCTCGGAAGACCTTAAAAGGATTTCGTGAGAATGCTTGATCAAGAATACTCAAAAGGACTTTACAAGTGCCTTAAAAGAGAATTCATTACTCACGAAACATAAAAAATGTTGGAGTAAGATCAACATAATAAAAGGGCTTTGGAAGCGCCTTGAAACTCAGTGGTTGATGCAATTACCCTGTATAGGTATAGAATTCACCAAAGGCTTGGATTGAATCCTATAAATTTCTATTAAGTTAGAAAAAAACCTAAGACTTACAAGCATACTATTTACTATTAGATAGTAAAGGAATAATGTCTTGTAAGATAGCTACGATAAATCCAAATTCCGAATAATGGTTAGAGGCCATAAAAATCCGAGATAGACTCCATGTTTGATAATCATGTTTGAAACTTGATTAATTTGCATAAAGGGTGAAAGACCCATCGATTGCAAATAAGTTTTCAAGGATAAAACTAACAAATGTGAAAATGTATATGCATACATAGCTAGATTGGATGAAAAGGATACAATTAAATTCACGGAGTTGATTTTAATAAAAACCTATTCACCAATCGGAATGCTAAAGTCTTTTCGTGATTGTTTTAGCAAAATTGCTCATATGAAATATGGCAAAATTGAAAGGAATGGTGTCCTTCGAACAAGTGTATTATTCTGATAGCGGGTTCAAAATTATTAGAAAGCTATTATATTCAGTAAGGTCAAGTGATCGGAATGCCTGGGTGGAGGCCGCTTCCGATCAGCTTTATCTTGACTGAACCCTTCGGGTCACACCCAAGCAAAATATACGAACTGACTCGGCGAATTAATTCGGAAGAAATTAATTCGTCGCTCGAGTGTTAAATATTTAGACATCGGTAATTCAAGCTTGGAGCGTCGAAACCAATCGTCGGAAGTCGAGTCAAAAATAATAAAAAGACGAGACGCACAAAATAATAATAAATCGACCATATTCCTAAAATACCCCTAGCATCGGAAAGCCCCGAGCATCCGAATACTAGGGGCAAAAATGTCCAAGCATAGGTGGCTAGCAAGCGCACCAAGCCGAGCCTAGCATGGCTGGCTAGGTGCGTGCTAGCGCACCGTGCTAGCAGCCACGCACAGCAGCAGCTAGCAGCCGCGTGCACGTGGTTCGTGCAGCAGCTAGCTGCCGCAAGCTAGGCGTACTAGCAGCGCACGCACTAGCAGCCACGCTCAGCAGCATGCCCGCACCAAGTGCGTGGCTTGCGCGCACAGCAGCAGCCCGCATCTTGATGCGAGGCTGGGCTCGGGCTGGGCTCGTGGCTGGGCCATAGGGGCGGTCACTATGGGTAAGCTTGAGGAGTATGGGAGCAAGTGGGTAAGGACATGTGGCACAAGGAGAGTATTGAGTGGGGAGCAAGTATGGTCCCCTACTCTCCATGTGGTCCTCACCAACCCATTTCACATGGTAATGCCACTTGTAGATTTATTATTAGTTTGCAATTTTAATTTAATTTAGCTTTAAATTAATTTGTGGAATTTCATGATCCCACATTGATGGGATAGAAATTCCCACTCATACTTTCCTCTATAAATACCAACCTTGGGATTTGGAGTAAAGTGCTTGAGTGGGAGTTAGAAAGAGCATTCCATATTTTGGGAAAAACTCTTAAACTCCATTAACACTTGGGTTTTGGTCGGACCTTGCTAACTCCAAGGTAGCGGACCTAAAAAGTCGTGTTCGTCCTTTATGGGTGGATACCGTTGGAGGCACGGCATTTACGGTGCTCAAGGCTTTCAAGTAAGAGCCCGTTTTGAGAGGGCGAAGCTCGCTTCAAGGGTATGATTTGTTCTTCCTTTTCTTGTGTTTATTTATTTATGCTTTATGGTTTTATTAATTACGAGTGGTTCCTTGGGCCGGGTTGTTTCCGCGGTGAGTCGGACTCACCAAACCCCAACAGCGGTATCGGAGCCCCGCTCGTTTACTTTTATAATCATGTTTTTCAAGGTTTATTTTGGCTTATTTTTCTGGTTTAAGTTGCTAATTAGATAAGTAGCTCGGTTTTATTTATTTTAATCCTGTTTTTAATGTCGAATTTGGCCCAGAACCCAGATTTTCGCCCCAAAAATAGTGAATTTTGGATGGAAAAGGTGTTCTGGAACGATTTTAACTCCTTTGGGACTGTGATTTTAGCCAAATTCTGACTAGAAATGCCTTTTTCGAGGGATTTTTCGTTTTTGACGAAAATTTTTAAGTCTTCTCTAACCTTGAAATTAATGGCATAACTTGTTGATTATGTGGTTGATTATTTGCATTATTTTCTGCTTTTTTAAGTCCCCGTAAAGCACACTTACTTGGTAGTATTTGATGCTTAAAGGTTGATTTATTTTCACATAATTGCAAACTAATTGCTTTTTAGTGTGAAAATTTTTGTTTTGAGGCTTCCTAAGTGTTAAAGATTCAATCTTTATTTGTGATAAGTGATTGAAACTTTAAAAACCATTAAATTCCATGTTATTTTGTATTAAACTTTGTTGTTTTAATCATTTTTGAGTTGATTGGAAACATAAAGTTTCAATTTTTGTGATAGAAATTTGGTTATCCTCATGTTGGAAGATATAGTTTTCAAGGATTCACAAAATTTAGATGTTGGAATTTTCATTTGAACATTAAAGTTCATATTTTTCCAACTTCCCTTACTTTGTCAAATTCTCAAGTTTAATTTAAATTGATTAAATTAAAAGTGAGAAATTGCCTCAACTTTGTTATTGCACCAAGCTAAACCAATTTAATTAAGAATGGTTCTTGGAATTATTTTGGTTATTTGCATTTTGAAATTTTATTAAGTTAGACTTGTTTAAAATTTTTATTTTTTGCTCATTAAGTTAGTTCTAAAATTAATTTAGAACTAATTAATTATGTCTCGTGAAATGGGATCAAATCCCGAGGCCATGGCACGCAAAACGAGGCAAAGAACCTCCCTTGGCTAGTGCAAAGGTGGCTGCCCCGCCTTGCGTGGGGCCACACGCGCGGCAGCAGCACACGGCCGCAACAGCCACGCACCAGCAGCCATGGTTGTGCGTGCGCGTGCGTGCCGCAGTGGCAGCAGCCCATGGCTGCTTGCCGCGAGCCGTGTGTGCGGAGTTTTTTGTGTGTGCATATGCTTGGTGCGGTGAGGTGAATAGCCGTAGTATGCTTGGTTTGCATGAGCCGCGATTATTCGAGTTTCCTTGGCAAAACGCTTAAAGCGAAAGCCACTTGAAATGCGGTTGGCTTAATATTGCTTATTTTGCCGTTTTATTTATTTTAATTAATTTTGTTTATTTTAATTAAAATTTTGGGAGGCTAGGCCTCGGTTTTGAGCGGCATTGGCAAAATTTTATTTTGACAAGTTTGGGTGCTACCGACTTAATTAATTGGATTAATTAAGGGAAACGCGGAATTTAGTGGGAGCTTCAAATATTAATGACGTCAATTACATAATCGGTTAAACAACTTTGACTAGTTTTAATTAGGCGTGTTAATCGGATTAACTACCTAGATTAGTTACTAATGCGCACGTTGTTTAAATGCATTTTACTTGTTTGATATTGTAAATTGCATGGGCCATTCACAAATAGTGAATGGATGAATGGAATATATATTCTCTCTCACAGGTTTATGAAATGGCAACTAGTGGGACCCGATTAGGATAGAAAATACGGACTACGTGCCGTTATGTATTTTTGCAAATCTAAATACGGTCTACGCACCGTTAAGTATTTTTGTACCTTAATATTTAGATTATTCCTAGTCGTAGACACTAGTATTTGCATAGTTTGGTTAAGTCTTGAAGACGGCGTATCTTGGAAGAGAAAGCCTTGAATTGCAAATGAAGACCTTTTGAAGATTTGAAGAATTCAAGGGGTCATGCTAGTTGCCAATATGCATCTATAATTTCGCTTTATATTTTATGCTTATATACATGTGAATTATTCGTTAGATGCATGTTTAGGTTTTCTTTATGTTGGGATGATTAGTTAAGTGCACTTAAATCAACCAACATAGAAATCCTAGGTCCTTAATAATATTGAGTCAAACTTGCCTTTCCAAAACAACACTTACCAACCGAATGAGGGTGATGGTAGGCTACGCCAAAACGAGGTGCCATCACTTCTCCAAGGCTCATAAGGCACACCGGGTGTGCACGTTGGTTTTGGTTTAACTCATCGGTATGAGTGAGGAGTCCTCACATACCGTGGCAAAAAAGATACATCGTCAAAGATTCATTAGATGCGACGATTGTCTAACCAAGAGTGGCTTAGAACCATTAGCAAGGCAATGCTTACCCTAGAATATTGAGTGTTAAGACAAGCCAAAGCATGCTTAACCACTCTTTGTTTCTTCGGATCTTGGAATCGCCTTATTTTCACAAAATAGGGACAATTTTACGTGTAAATAAGACGTTAAATAAGTATTGAAAATTTGCATGAATAAAATTCAATCTTATTTAAGTAATTTTGAATGGTTTTTCATTAAAATTCTTTCAATTGTAGAATCATGTCTTCAACCTCAAACAACCAGTTTTCATTACGGTCAATTCTCGACAAGGAGAAGTTGAGTGGTACAAATTTCCTTGATTGGCAAAGGAATTTGCGCATCGTTCTTATGCAAGAACAGAAAGAGTATGTCCTTGATGAGGAAATTCCCGAGGCTCCCAATGAGGAGGTAACTCAAGCAGCCCTTAACCGATGGCAAGTAGCCGATCGGGATGTCAAGTGCGTAATGCTAGCCACTATGTCTCCTGAACATCAGAAAACCTTCTTCGAGAAGGAATCGGCCTATGAGATCATTTCTGAGTTACAGAATATGTTTCAAGAATAGGCTCAAACTGAAAGGTTTGAAACCCACAGGCAGATCCTTGAGACTAAGCTCAAGAAAGGAGAGCCAGTCAGCCCACATGTGCTCAAAATGATCGGATTATTTGAGAACATGGGAAGGCTTGATGCGGGGTATTCAACTGAAATGGCTATTGACATCATTCTCCATTCCCTTCACAAAGGCTATGACCAGTTCAAGATGAACTACAACATGCATAGCATGGAGAAAACCCTCACCGAGCTTCATGGGATGTTGAAGCAAGCTGAGCAGACGCTCAAGGATAAGGGAGGCATGATATGCTAATGATTAAGAAGGGCAAGCCATTCAAAAGGGCGGGCAAAAAGAAGAAGGGCTTCAAGGGGAAAGGAAAGAAGAACTTTCCGCCTAAGCCGAAAGCTACCAAAGACAACAAGGAGAAAAAGGTAGCATCTTCTAAGTCTGATTCCGAATGCTTCTATTGTAAGAAGAAGGGACATTGGAAGAGAGAATGCCTCAAATTCAAGGAAGATAAGAAGAACGGAACCGTTGCTTCTACATCAGGCATTTACGTTATAGACTTTAACTTCACTAGCTCGGCTTCATGGGTATTAGATACCGGATGTGGCTCACACCTTTGTTCCGATTCACAGGCACTAAGGAACACTAGGAGGCTAGCGAAGGGAGAGATCGAGCTCCAGGTAGGAAATGGAGCAAGGATTGGTGCTATATCCGTAGGATCTCTTAGTTTGTCTTTGCCCGCGGGGCTAGTTTTGGAACTTGACAATGTTTATTGTGTTCCCAACATTACCAAAAACATCATTTCAATTTCGGCGTTGGACGCCAAAGGTTTTGAATTTCGAGTTAAGGACCAATCATGTTCATTTTATCTCGATAATGTTTTATATGGTACGACACATTCAGAAAATGGTCTTTATGTGTTATCTCTAGACAAAGAAATTTATAACGTTAATAATACTGCAAAGAAAGCTAAGACTACACCGTCTAGTCAAACTTACTTGTGGCATTGTCGTCTTGGCCACATTAACATCAAACGCATCAAGAAGCTTCTTCAAGAAGGTATTCTTGACTCATTTGATTTAGAATCCTTTGAGAATAGCGAAGGATGTTTATTAGGCAAGATGATAAAGCAACCATTCTCCAAGTTGGGAGAAAGGGTCGGTGACTTGTTGGGACTAATACACACCGATGTATGTGGGCCAATGAGTACACCCGCAAGGAGTGGTTATCGCTATTTTATAACCTTCACGGACGAATATAGTAGATATGGTTATGTCTATCTAATGTCGCACAAATTTGAATCGTTTGATAAATTCAAGGAATTTCAGAACGAAGTTGAAAACCAACTCGGCAAGAAAATCAAAGCGCTTCGATCGGATCGAGGTGGCGAATATTTGAGCCAAGAACTCGATGACCATCTGAAAGAACATGAAATACTTTTAGAGTTGACACCTCCGGGAACTTCTCAATGGAATGGAGTATCTGAAAGGAGGATGGAATCGAATCCTGTTAGACATGGTCCGATCGACTATAGGTCTTAGTGAACTTCCAATCTCTTTCTGGGGACATGCACTTTTAACTGCGGCACTTACACTGAATCGTGCTCCGTCAAAGGCAGTGGAAAAGACTCCATATGAATTATGGACAAATAAATTAAACCTCCAAGGTTGTATTTTCTCATGATTTGGGGATGCGAAGCATATGTCAAGAAACTCATTTCTGACAAACTTCATCCAAAATCTGACAAGGTTTACTTTGTGGGTTATCCAAAAGAAACCAAAGGGTATTACTTCTACAACAAATCCGAGAACAAAGTGTTTCTTGCTCGTGATGGTGTCTTTTTGGAGAAGGAGCAACTCTCCAAAATGACAAGTGGGAGGAAAATCAAACTCGACGAAGTTCGAGAGGACGAGCAACAAGGACAAGTTGACAATCAAAGTGCTCACGAAGCATCTGTTGACATTGGCCAAAGTCAAAATATGCAAAGTCAAATCGACAATGCAAATGCTCAGTCCATCACCATACGTAGGTCAACTCGGCCAAGATCTCAACCTAACAGATATCTCGGTGTTGTATTAACCGAAGATCAGGACATCCTAGTAGTGGATGGAGATGAGCCGACAACCTACAAGCAAGCTATGACGAGCCCCGACTCTGCAAAATGGCAAGAGGCCATGAAATCCGAAATGGACTCCATGTTTGAAAATCAAGTATGGGACTTGGTTGATTTACCCGTAGCACTACAAGAAAAATCTCTTTTCGTAGCGATTATTTCGTAGCGATTATACATTCGCTACAATATGCAAGTATGTTTGTGAAATAATTAAGGATGTTGTATCATTTTTACAAACGCTATGGTTTTCCCATATAAAATCGATACGGAAAACATAATAATACATATCAACATTATTTTTACACATTTATATAATTTTGAGAAATCGTAACATTTACAATCGCCACTAAATCCTAAAAATCGATACGAAAAGCCTTTTCAACACTAGATATATAAATATTGTTTGAGAAAGAATACATAAAATATGTCATAGCTTATTGGTGAAACATTTAATATAAGAGTTTGAGGTTGCATGTTTGAATCTTGTAAAGATCATACACATGTTTTTTTTTTTTTTTTTTTTTTTTGAAGAAAATGAGTTAAACATTCATAGCGATTGTAATCGCTACAATAATCACCACGATTCGATGTAGTTTTTCGTATCGATTATTGAGGCCAACCCCAGCGATATTGAAAAACACTATTAAAGGCTAAGGCAACAGGGGATATTGTATCGAATGACCATTTGTTGGGAAAACTTTTTGTTGCAATTACAATCGATACTAAAACTTAAAATAATCGCTACGAAAAGGTTATTTTCTTCTAGTGTAGGTTACACACCTATCGGATGTAAATGGATTTTCAAGATGAAAACCGACAAAGATGGAAATGTATTCATTTACAAAGCAAGGCTGGTAGCAAAATGTTACATGCAAATTCACGGCGTTGATTATGATGAAACCTTTTCTCCAGTAGCTATGCTTAAGTCCGTTCGAATTCTTCTAGCGATTGCTGCATATTATAATTATGAAATATGGCAGATGGACGTCAAAAACGCCTTCCTCAATGGAATTTTGGAAGAAACTGTGTACATGACACAGCCTGAAGGTTTTGTCGACCAGAATAATCCTAAGAAGGTATGCAAGCTTAAGAAGTCCATTTATGGATTAAAGCAAGCAAGCAGAAGTTGGAATCTGCGATTTGATGAAGCCATCAGTAAGTTTGGTTTTATCAAGATCCAGATGAGTCTTGTGTTTACAAGAAGGTCAGTGGGAGTGACATCGCCTTCCTAGTCTTATATGTCGATGACATTTTGCTCATTGGAAATAGCATTCCGTTGATAGAGTCTGTAAAGGCTTGGCTCGGGAAATGTTTTTCAATGAAAGACTTGGGAGAGGCTTAGTACATACTAGGCATCAAGATCCATAGGGATAGATCAAAGAGGATGATAGGAATGAGTCAAAGTACTTACATCGATAAGGTACTTGCTCGATTTCAAATGGAAGGAGCCAAGAGAGGGCACCTACCCATGTCACATGGCATAACCTTAAGCAAGAAGCAGTGTCTAAAGACACCTGATGAGCGAGAAAGGATGAGTCGTATTCCATATGCTTCGCTTGTTGGATCGATCATGTATGCCATGATATGTACTAGGCCGGATGTATCGTATGCCTTGAGTGCTACGAGCCGATACCAATCAGACCCAGGAGAGGCGCATTGGACTGCGGCCAAGAATATTTTGAAGTACAGGAAAAGGAACAAGGATAAATTCTTGGTCTATGGCGCTAAAGATGAATTGGTTGTTGAGGAATATACCGACGCAAGCTTCTAGACAGACAGAGACGACTCCAAGTCACAATTCGGATACATATTCTGTCTCAATAGAGGAGCATTTAGTTGGAAGAGTGCAAAGCAAAGCACAACCGCTGATTCTACAACTGAAGCCGAGTACTTGGCAGCGTTTGAGGCAGCCAAGGAGGCAGTTTGGATTCGCAAGTTCATTGATGAACTTGGTGTTGTACCCTCCATCAAGGGTCCAATAGACCTCCATTGTGACAACAATGGAGCTATTGCTCAAGCTAGAGAGCCACGAGAACATCAGAAGGCAAACATGTCAAGAGGAAATTTCACATGATTCGAGAATGGAAGACAGAGGGTGAAATCAAAATTTGCAAAGTGGGAACGGATGACAATGTAGTCGATCCACTTACTAAACCCTTGTCTCAAGTGAAGCACAACAAACACATTGAGGCAATGGGAATCAAGCATGTCGCGAACTGGCTTTGATTTCCATATTATAGTGTTTTAATTAAATTTTGGACAATGTTAATGTAAAGCACTATGAAGAACCATTCAGTTTTTGGAGTAATTAAAATTTTTCATGCAATTTAATTCACTCCGTCTCTATTTAATTGTGGTTTAGAATTAAATAATGAGTCCATTTGATTTTAATAAATATTCAAAATAGGGTATCAAGTCAATGGCTTGGATAAAGAAACACCTATTAAGTGAACATTGAATATTTTAATCGAAAATTATCCCTAATCAAGGTCATTTTTTTGTGGACGATTAATGACCATTAGAGATTAGTGTGTAGTATGATTTATAGCACCGTTTCTTGTGCTATGAGGATATAAATCATTTTCACAGGTATTGGTATAGAACCATACTGGATCGACCTATGAGAATACTTTAAGAGATTTAAAATTGTCATAAGTATTTTTCTCATTATTACTATCGGAACTCTTTTCCTTGACCATGAGTAGTGGGAGGTCTCTTGTTTGAGTACTGGTCCGCTTTGGTATCCGCCAAACGTCTGCCGTAATTGGGGATTATAACGACAGATATCGGGCGGCTAGGTCCTCTTAGTAAGAGAAGCTACATTACAAGACTGGAAATGTCCCCCTACTAACAATAGGGAACATGTCTTGTTGTTTACAAGGCCTCTCGAAGAGCGAGACTGTGAAAATGCATGGCCGTGCTCAGATGGATTTTAGAAATCATCTGGTAATTGACAGTCAAACTTGGATTTCGAGAAACACTTCTGGACGTAACAGAGATGACGAGTAATCTTACTCTGTAGTTCATGAAGAGACATAGGAAAGGGGATATACACTAAATACACACTTGTCCGGAAGGAACAGTGGGAGATTGAAAGGAATGGTGTCCTTCGAACAAGTGTATTATTCTGATAGCGGATTTAGAATTATTAGAAAGCTAATATATTCAGCACGGTCAAGTGATCGGAATGCCTGGGTGGAGGCAGCTTCCGATCAGTAATATTAATATAATTAATATTACAACTTAATCTTTACTGAACCCTTCGGGTCACACCCAAGCAAAATATACGAACCGACTCGACGAATTAATTCGGAAGAAATTAATTCGTCGCCCGAGTGTCAAATATTTAGATGTCGGTAATTTGAGCTTGGAGCGTCGAAACCGATCGTCGGAAGTCGAGTCAAAAATAATAAAAAGACGAGACGCGCAAAATAATAATAAATCGACTATATTCCCAAAATACCCCTAGCATCGGAATGCCCTGAGCATCCGAATGCTAGGGGCAAAAATGTCCAAGCATAGGTGGCTAGCAAGCGCACCAAGCCGAGCCTAGCATGGCTGGCTAGGTGCGTTCTAGCGCACCGTTCTAGCAGCCACGCACAGCAGCAGCTAGCAGCCGCGTGCACGTGGTGCGTGCAGCAGCTAGCTGGCGCGAGCTAGGCGTGCTAGTAGCGCACGCACTAGCAGCCACGCTCAGCTGCAAGCCCGCACCAAGTGCGTGGCTTGCGCGCACAGCAGCAGCCCGCATCTTGGTGCAGGGCAGGGCTCGTGGCTGGGCTCGTGGCTGGGCCATAGGGCCGGTCACTATGGGTAAGCTTGAGGAATATGGGAGCAAGTGGGTAAGGACATGTGGCACAAGGAGAGTATTGAGTGGGGAGCAAGTATGGTCCCCTACTCTCCATGTGGTCCTCACCAACCCATTTCACATGGTAATGCCACTTGTAGATTTATTATTAGTTTGCAATTTTAATTTAATTTAGCTTTAAATTAATTTGTGGAATTTCATGATCCCACATTGATGGGATAGAAATTCCCACTCATACTTTCCTCTATAAATACCAACCTTGGGATTTGGAGTAAAGTGCTTGAGTGGGAGTTAGAAAGAGCATTCCATATTTTGGGAAAAACTCTTAAACTTCATTAACACTTGGGTTTTGGTCGGACCTTGCTAACTCCAAGGTAGCGGACCTGAAAAGTCGTTTTCGACCTTTGTGGGTGGATACCGTTGGAGGCACGGCATTTGCGGTGCTCAAGGCTTTCAAGTAAGAGCCCGTTTTAAGAGGGAGAAGCTCGCTTCAAGGGTATGATTTGTTCTTCCTTTTCTTGTGTTTATTTATTTGTGCTTTATGGTTTTATTAATTACGAGTGGTTCCTTGGGTCGGGGTTGTTTCCGCGGTGAGTCGGACTCACCAAACCCCAACAAAAATAGATACCAAAACCGCCTTCCTAAAATAGGATTTTGGAAGTGACTATGAAAATAGTCTAAGGGTTTTGAAAATCTAAATAAATGCTAGATTTAAAAGCAAGCTCAAGGAATCCATCATGGGATTAATGGAAGCATTGCATATAGGAATTGGAACATGTTTTCTCATGAAATTAATAAGAGGATTGACTTATGGAGAAACATAAAAATTCTTATGTATAAGAAGTTTGGTTGGAGCAAAAGTAAATTATATAAAGGTCCAACGAAAAGTTTATGAACTCTATTGTTAAATAACTGTCAAATGCTAAATGCTTAGATTTGAAAGTATTTTTGACAATAAACGATACTTAGTACATATTGGGTATTAAGTTCTATTGTATAGACTTAATAAAATGTTTGAACGTGTAAAGGATTTTACCGTATTAAACATGAATTGAAGGACTTTGAAAGACTTTCGACCCATATGTATAAAACTAAGTAAATGTTTGAACTAAGTATAAGCTAGGCTAAATACTAAGTCAAACATGAAAGACTCTAATAGAGACTTTCAACCATATCACACAGCAAACTATTTAGCAAAGACTCAGTGAAACTAAATGAGCTAAAATGACAAATTGATGGAATAAGATTGAGAATTACTCTGCAATTTAATCCATCATGTACGATGTGATATGGAATCGTCGCACGACTTACTTGCTTAGAGCATGTGAAGTATGTATGTAGTACCAATCAACCTGAATCTATGTAATAGATCGTTAGATTATGGCCAAGAACATCCAAAGTACTTGGATAAGTAACAGGATGAGTTCTTGACTTGTGGAAACAAATACAATTTGAGAATTGATGTTGCAAGCACAAACCTTAACAAGGAAGTTGTTTATAAGCACGAGCTAACAATAAGTCGTGGCTTGAGAATGGTAACATGGACGTGGATCCATGTGTAATGTGCAGGAATTTAAGGAAAATTTTCGTGATCACAAGTGATCAGGGTATTCCAAATCATTGTGAGTCGTTTGGAATGAAACCCAAGAAAAGCATCATCAGGAAGTCTACTAAAATATATGTTGAGAATATTGTTGCCTTAATGGCGATAATAAAGAAGATGTTCTATGGAAAGTTCGTTGCTGAACGTTAATGATTGTAGGTCGTCAAGTTGAAGGTCTCAATCATGAAAATGAGTGGGAGCCATCACTTGGAAAATAAATCCTAAATCACATATAATCCATGACACTTTCAAATTTTATCATCTTATTATGAAAGTGATAAGTAATGAAGATGCTAAGATTAGCAAAGTAATTATAACTAAACCTATGCAATGAGTGAACAACAACATTCACAATTGCATGAAAGAAATCAAGCATATTAGATATTGGTGTGATTTCTATAATGTTTTATAAAGAGTGATACTCTTAAAACATTCGGAAAAACCATTTATTATAAGATGAACCATTCAGGTTTT
Source organism: Chenopodium formosanum (assembly GCA_024500155.1). Taxonomy (NCBI): domain Eukaryota; kingdom Viridiplantae; phylum Streptophyta; class Magnoliopsida; order Caryophyllales; family Amaranthaceae; genus Chenopodium; species Chenopodium formosanum. The sequence goes on from CM044877.1 coordinate 9,569,557, forward strand.
GGAGTAATTTAAAATTTCATGCAATTTTATCACTCCGTTTGCTATTTAATTGTGGTTTAGAATTAAATAATGAGTCCATTCGATTCTTGGAATATTCAAAATAGAGTATCAAGACCAGTCTTGGTAAGGAAACACCTATTAAGTGAACGTTGAATATTATAATCGAAAATTATCCCTAATCGAGGTCATTTAAACGATGGACGATTAATGACCAATTGAGATTAGTGTGTAGTCTGATTTATAGCACCGTTTCTTGTGCTACGAGGACATGAATGTCATAAATCATTTGCACGGGTATTGGTTTAGAACCATACTTGATCGACCTATGAGAATACTTTAAGAGATTAAAAATCGTCATAAGTATACTTCTCATTATGGCTATCGGAACCTATTTCCTCGACCATGAGTATTGTGAGTTCTCTTGTTTAAGTACTAGTCCGCTTTGATGTTGTTAAACGTCTACCGTAATAGGGGATTATAACGGCAACACTCGGGCGGCTAGGTCCTCTCAGTATGTAAGAGGAGCTACATTACAAGACTGGGAATGTCCCCCTACTAAAATAGGGAAGATGTATTTGTTGTATACAAGGCCTCTCGTAGAGCGAGACTGTGAAAATGCATGGCTGTGCTCGGATGGATTTTAGAAATCATCTGTTTATTGACAGTCGGACTCGGGATCGAGAAACACTTCTGGACGGTAATAAGGATGACAAAATAATCTTACCTTATAGTAGGGCTGGCAAAAGTTGACCCAACCCGACAACCCGACCCGAACCCAACCCGAAATAAACGGGTTTTGAGAAAGATTTTCAACCCATTTATGTAATTAGGTCAACCCGAACCCAACCTGAATTTAAACAGGTCGGGTTCAGGTTGGAAATCCCACCCCAAAACCAACCCACCTAAACCTATTTAATTAATTGGGTCAGTTTCAGGTCGGGTCAACCCGAACCCAACCCACCTAAACCTGTTTACCAGCCCTATTTTTGAACCAAATTTTTAAATATGGGCCAAGCCCAAAATATCTAATGACAAAAAATGAAAAACCCTAAAACTCTTTCTTACCTCACGCAACCGCTTTCACTTTCTTTCATTTTCATTTACTTTTCATTGTCTCTTTCTCTCTCTTCTCTTTTCTCTCTCTTGTTTTCAATTTTTTCCATTAGAATTGCTGATCAAAGCTCGTGAGTCTTCCATCTTCATCTGAAAGGTAATTTACTTGTTAATTTCATTATCTCTACTTAATTTTGTTGTATTTTTATGCGTTTGTTTCTTCAATTTCAGTAATTTACTTGTTTTAATACGTTTTGTTTCTTGAATTTCAGTACTTAACTCGTTTTTAATCTAATTGAAGTTCGTTTGTTTATAAATTCATTTGTTATGCGATTTTTTCATCATCTGATTATGCAATTTTATTTGTTTTTTTTATGAGTTCATTTGTTTTTTCTTCACCATCTGTTTATGGGCTTTACTTGGATATTTTCATGAGATCAATTTGGTAGTGTTGGTTTATTTAGATTTGAACCGATTTCTTAATTCATTGTTTTCTTAAGTGTGTGATAATTGTTGAATGCCAGATTTTGTTATGTTTATTTAGAATTTTTTTAAATGATTTAATATAAATCTTACCCTTTAATTTCTTTCTTTCTTTCTTAAAAAAAAAAAATTATTAGTATTAATTTATTTTTTGTTCGTGCATGCAGCAGAAATAAATCTTACAAGGCTGCAATCAACCATTGAAATAAAGATTTGATGTAACCAAGACATAAGGAAACAAGCTTTCTGCGAATTGGAGAAGCTCATAAGCGTTTTATTTTGAAATTTATCAGGCATCAATGTCGAATATGTATTGAATTTATTTATTGGAAACATCTAATAAAATTTTTAAATTTACATTCTAGCATTTTTAGAGTATATTTTCTGTTGGTATGCCTATCAATGTCGATCAGTTTAACAACAGGTTTAGAAAAAAAAAAAAAAAATCAGGTTTAACAGGTCGGGCTCAGGTCAACCCGATTATCATCAGGTCGGGTTCGGGTTTTATTTTCAGACCCGTTTAAGTAAACAAGTCGGGTTCGGGTTGGGGGGTGCTGACCTGTTTATGTAAACAGGTCAACCTGAACCCGACCTGATTGCCAGCCCTACCTTATAGTTCATGAAGAGACATTAAGCGACATAGGAAAAAGGTTGTACACTAAATGCGCACTTGTCCAGAAGGACAAGTGGGAGATTGAAAGGAATGGTGTCCTTCGAACAAGTGTATTATTCCGTTAGTGGGTTCAGAATTATTAGAAAGCTAATATATTAAGTAAGGTCAAGTGATCGGAATGCCTAGGTGGAGGCCGCTTCCGATCAGTAATATTAATGCATAATTAATATTACAGCTTAATCTTGACTGAACCTTTCAGGTCACACCCTTAGCAGTAAACGAACCGACTTGCCGAATTAAATTGGAAGAAATTAATTCCTCGCCCGAGTATTAAATATTTAGACGTCGGTAATTCGACCTTGGAGCGTCGAAATCGAGCGTCGAAGAATCTCAAATGTCGAGCCAAAATTTAGGATTTGGCGAGACTGGAAAATGCTTCAAGTAACAAGTAAAATCCTAGCCACTCGAAAGGCTAGGAAAGCGCGCCCAATAGGAGCATGCCACGTGGCAGCACATATGGAAAAACGCCATGTGTTAGCACACGTAGCCGCCACGTTGGCAGCCGCCAAGTGGCAGCGTGCCACGTAGGAAGCGCGCCATGGTGGCAGCGCGCCACTATGGCGACACATGTGGCAAGGGCCGTGGACCCGGGGCGATGGGTCATGGACATGGGCCAAAATAAAATGGCCCAACCGAACCCAACTTGGGGCTCCAGGTTGGGTGACACATGGTTAGTTCACATTACATGTGAAATGCCTTGGGGACCAAGTGGGAAAGTGGTCCTCACCTAACCATGTGACACTTGTTACTCGTTCCTTGGTTTATTTAACTAAGGATTGAATTCATCAATCTTTCCATGTGGGATCTTTTTGTGAAAATTCCCACATTGAAAGATGAGTGGAATTCACAAGCTATCCTTCCTTATAAATAGCCAAAGCATGGCATGAGAATTCCTTACTTGAGTAGGATCTCAATAGAGCATTGCATTAGCAAAAACTCTTAAACTCATATAATACTCGGGTTTTGGTCGGACCTCGCTAACCTCGAGGTAACGGACATAAAAGTCGCTAGTAGTTTTTGCGGGTGGATTTTCGTAGGAGGCTCGCGTATTTTTGGAGCTTAAGCTTTCAAGTAAGAGCCCGACTTTGAGGGCGAAGCACGCTTCAAAGGTAAATTCCGATTTTATCCTTTTATGTTTATTTGTTATGCTTTATGGTTTTATTAATTGCGAGTGGTTCTTTGGGTAAGGGTTGTTTCCGCGGTGAGTCGGACTCACCAAACCCTAACAATAGGCGTGTGACAGAGAGAGAGAGAGAGAGAGAGAGAGAGAGAGAGAGAGAGAGAGAGAGGGGGGGAGGTTTTGGGATTACTGGTTGCTTGATGCACAATTAACTGTTAATTGTGTTGTGTCATACAACCCTAGGAATGGAACTTATTTATAGATCTCATCTCTAAATAAGAGTCTATGACAAAGCCCAAATCCTAACTCTAATCTAAATATGCTAGCCCAATCCAATTCATGATTAGTTACTTGTTCATGAGGCCCATAAATGGGCCTCTAACTTGCTTAACCCAATACCTTTGTTATGTGACCTCATAGGATCCATTCTAGTGGGCTTTGGACTATTTGACTAGCCCAAAGATCAATGATCATAGTCTAGCAACTGATAATGATGACCCAAAAGAAAAAACTTATTATATCCATAATAGTGATCCTTGGTATATCTAGTAATTGCGCTTATTGAAGACATAATTCCTTCAATAAGGTCATTTTAAATCCCAAGAAGTGTGTCTTTGGTGTTGAGTCTAGGAAGTTTCTCGGATTCTTGATTGATCAAAGAGGGATAGAGGCTAACCCCGACAAGATACAGGCGGTAATTGACATGAAGTCATCCCGTATTGTCAAGGAAGTTCAGAAACTCACCGGTTACCTGGAGGTATTGGGGAGATTCCTCGGCCGGTCAGGCGACAAACGCCTTTATTTCTTCCAACCAATCAGGAAGAAGACTAGATTTGAATGTGGGATGATGCTGAGGCGGCCTTTCAGAAGATAAAAGAACACTTGCACTCTTTGCTAAGGCTTTTTAGCCCTCTACCCAAAGAGATACTTTACATGTATTTAGTCGTCTCAAATCATGCCTTCAGTGCTATTCTCCTTGCTGAGTGTAGACCCCTAACAATGTCTCCCTAAAACCAAACTCGATGTAAACAACCTTTCACCGCCATTATTGGTCGGGTTGAGTATTTAATCTTGGAGTTCTTAAATCCATATTTCCATTTCATAAACCAACCCAACTTCTAGCCCATTTCCCCAAACCATAACTTATTTTCCTCTTTTCGTTCCTTTAAACCCAAAATAATTCATTTCGTGTCCTTTAAAATCATTTATTTCGTGTCCTTTTTATAAAAACGTTTAATCCAGTTTATTATGGTCCATAATATGGGTCCAATGATTTAATATTTGGATGGGGTTTGAAAAGAGCTTTCCAACGATATATTATAATCCCAAATCCGAGTTATAACGAATAAGTTATGGCCAAAATATTAAGTCGAGCCCAAATCGAACCTAAGCCCACCTTACCTACGACCCAATGATCATGTGGAGGGTCCAAATTATTTAATCCCATTCCTAAACCAATTAGGATTAATTAGGTTTGCTGGGCCTGCTCACCCCACTTCATGGCAGCCACCTCCTGCAGGAAGTTATAAGGTGAATGTTGATGCAGGGGAGCTTGGTAAAGGGGGGTCGGGACTTGGGGCTGTTGTGAGAAATAGTGAGGAAGTGGTGCTGGCTTGTGCGACGGTGCAGGGGGTAGAGAGGTGGGATCCGATTGTTGCTGAAGCTAAGGTCGTGTTCTATGGGCTACAACTTGCTAGAGATGAAGGTTTGCGAAGGATCGTGGTGGAAGGTGACTGTCTTGATGTGATTGAAGCATTGCGTGGGCGTACAAGAGGCTCCAATGCTTTCCATTTAATTATTGATGATATTTTAGATTTTTGTTCTTTCTTTGAAGCTTGCTCTTGGTCTTTTATTAAGTGTAGTGGGAATAAAGTGGCACACGATTTGGCCCATTTCCAACCTTGGGAATTTGGTCAGAGAGTGTGGAATGATGTGATCCCACCTCGTGTTTTTGATGTAGCTTCGAATAATATTATAATATAAGCCTTCTGAGGGTTTGTTTCAAAAAAAAAAAAAAAAAAAAAAAAAAAAAAAAAAAAAACTTATATAAGTTTCTAAAAGATCTTAATTATCCTTTTTGAAAAGATAAGATTAAAGAGTTTGAAATTGAATAAAACTTTTCTTTTTGAAAATCCTATTTTTATCTGAATTGAAAGACTCTCAAAGATAGATAGATATTATTTTCGTGCCACATAGTTTTTATCCAAATTTTATATGGTTGGATAGCCCTTGAAATTATCTTTCCAATGATATATTATAATATCAATTCCGTGCTATAACAGAAAAGATATGAATAAAATGTAAAACTCTATCCAAAACTGACACTGTCTCAATATTTCGACCATATCTTTTATTCTACAAAATATTTTAATTCGATTCTAATTGGGTTAGAAAGTAGACATCAAGAGCTTTTCAACGATATCTTATTTATCTTATTCCACTGGATCAAAAGATATGATAAAAACAAAAACAGCAAAAACTGCTGTCTATCGCAAGAGTTTTATCCGATTCGAATTCTTATCTTTTCTTGATTCTTCGACCCCTCTTTTTTCTCTAAAAATAGAGGTCATATCTCCCATTTTTCAATCATCAACAAGTTTGATCACAAATTTATTCTCTTCTCCCTCTTTAGCCTAAACACTAGCCTCCCCATTCTTTCACTATTCCTTCCTTTAAGCTCTCCAAGGAGTTCATACAATACCCAAAGTTCTATAGTTAAACCAAGGAGTGAAAGGTATAAATAACAGAGGGTTTGGACTAAATCAACTCTATTTTTTAATTTAATTGTTTTAATTTGATTTATATTTTTTTATTGAAGTTAATAACAATTTATTCATGATGTAGCAATTTAAAGGAACACGCGGAATGTGAGTAATTAATTAATTTAATTACTCTTATTTTATTTTAATATTGCTAGTATCATAATTAGGTTATTTTATATTTGATTTGACTAACGCTATTATTGTTAAATTGCTTCCAATATTAATGTTTATTTTATTATATTTATTGATCACCATATTGCATGTTTAAAGGGAATATGTAATTGAAAATCACGCCTAATAAGATAATATGGACAACCGGTTTAGATTCCTTTTTAATCTTGTTATTTAATTCAAGTGATCACAAATATTTTAGAATTATATGGTGCATTAATATTCAACCAATTTAGCTTAATAATAGTTTGTAGCAAATTGAATATTTTATTTGTAAGCCTTTGAGATCGCAGGAATCACTTTTCACTATAAGAATCGAGTAGAGGCCAATACAGGCGAATGTGACTCCATGACTCACTTCGTACCATCATCCCCGATCCTCCTTTTGTGGTTCCGAACCATATGGATTTATTAATCTCATGGATTATGAATGGGGTGTAACCTTCACGGGTCAATCGTTGTTGCCTATCGTTGTCCCTTAATCGTGGTTGCCTTTTATGGTCCGTGAACGGTTTACAAGTTCCTTAAAAACTTGTTGGCGGCTCCCTAATTTCCTTGTCCCTAATCGTATATGTCAATTCCCACTTCCTAAGAGTGCCAATCATACTCACACATGCTTTAACGTAGGCGCACTTCGAGCGACGCCTACAATTTGGCGACTCCACTGGGAGGATTCTTGGTTATTTATCGATTTGAGTAATCGGTATTTAATTGAGATGAGTTAATGAGACTTGAAAGATTCTTGAATTGTATTCCTGCGATTTAATTTCCATTGTCACATATACATATGCAATTTAGGTCACCTATTTTTTCACAATAGTACGTGTTCTACGTATGTGGCTATCCTGGGGGATTTATGCTCTATCAACCCAAAAACGCTCATGGCAATATGGGTTCATCCGAGTTTTTAAATCCACCCAAACCATGGAGTCGAGTTCGATTTCATCACGAACTCGCGGAGTCGCCCGTTGGCATACACCCTCAAGGGAGGCTGCCTTGCTAACGCGTCCAAACTCTTAACCATGGTACCCTTTGACACCTAAAAGCTTGACCTTGACTTTAGGTTGCGAACTTCATTGCATCATGCTTGACGATGTGCTTATATGTGCATTTTTTTATTAGTTTTTTTTAAAAAAAAATTCTATTGTCAAACCCTTTTTATTTTTTTTAGAGTCGAGTCATAGATTTTTTTTTTTATAATTTGAGTCAACCTGGATTTTTATTCTCGTATCCTGCACAAGACTTTTTTTGGTCATAGCCGGAGTTCTAGAAAGATTTACATGTTGTGCCACCTATGGATCTGTAGCCCCAAGTTTTATCTTTTTTTTGGAGTTGGTTTCGTTCCAATCACAGTCACAGATCAAAAGTTATAACCAATATACTACAGCCTGTCCAGTTTAGTTGTCTTTTTAGCTTCAACTTTCTTTCTTTCTTTTTTTTTTATTTTTAATCTTTTAGTGTCAAGCTAATCTTAGCCAAGTCCTTTAATCCGTTTCAACTCATATAACATAGGATTATTGATTTTTATTTTTATTTATTTATTTTTTTATACCCATGAGTCATAACTCTTCTAGAATTCTAGTCCTCTTCCTAATTTCTTGTGATCGATTTTTGTGCTAACCTTAACATGTGTTCTTTGTCTTTGATTGTTGTTGATATTATTTATGACTAATGATTGCCAATGGACCATTTCCACCTAGTAAATAGCATAAACATTAAATTGGACAAAATTAATCTAGTTTGTCTTTTAGTCTTTCGTGCTAGTTAGTCATTGGGTCTTTGTTTTTCATAACGTCCTCATGTCTAGCCATACGATCATACCACGAGTCTTATAACATCACTTAATCACTCACGAGTCAATTATATTCCACTCACTTTCTTTATGTTCCAACTCGAGTCGTGCACAAGGTCAAGTAATTAAGTGAATTTATTTCATTTCACAGTACTTGGTCAAGGAGCAAGGGTAGATTGGTACGGTTTGAGTCATTACTGCATCAACCTCTTAGAAGAGAACTTCACCATCTCCACATCACTCATCACCTTCAAACTACTTTCAATTTGTCCCAATAGCCACTAAGGAAGATATTGAGAGCATTAACAAGTCCATTGAAATAATGTCTACCATGTTGCAAGCACTCACTACCAGATTCAACACAGTAGAGCAAAGCAATGTTACTGCGGCTGCAAGGGACAAGATCAAAGAGCAAATGAGCAAGATTTCTGAGGATTTCACCTATGTGGAACGGCCTCCCACTCCTTTGGATGTGAAGGACAGACACCCTGAAAATTTCTCCACTACTGATATTCCAAAGTTCAAGCCTACTAGCAATCCAATATTCCACTTGAAGGTGTTCTCTGTAATCATGGCTCTTAAGGGATTGGACGTAACACTCTTCCCTACAGTGTTCCCTATCTCCTTAGAACATGCTTTCTAACAATGGTTTTATTCCCTAGATGCCAAGCGTACTGCTAATTGGCAAGATGTCACCGACAGTTTTATGAATCGTTACAAGTGTAACATTCAAACTAAAACTTCTGAACGTGAGCTCTCCATTCTCAAACAAAAAGAGAATGAAGGCTTCACCGCTTATCTGAACAGGTGGAGGGAAACAACTTCACTCTTGGTAGATCCTCCCAAAGAAAGAGAGATGGTTCGCCACTTTATTCAAAATCTGACTCACAAGTATAGGGAACATCTCAAATTTGTTCCACTGAACACTTTTGAAGCTGTATACGACATCAGCATCAATATCTAGGATGAGCTAATAAAGACTGCTGGTAGTTACAATAATAACACTTGGAAAAACAAGAAGAACGACCATCCTTCTTCTTCATCTTCTAAGCACGAAATTACTTCCAACAATATAAGCCAAGTTGATCTCAATGAAGTGTTAGCTCTTTATGCTTGACAAGAGAACAAACGCGTCGTCAATTGTCTATCCCTAGATTAAATACAATTTATACAACCTAAACAAACCTAATACGAGTATAAGGCAAGCATAGGGGTCGAACCACAGAGAACGGTAAACACCACCAAATGTTATCGACAATTAAGCTAGTCCGAAATAGGGGATAAATAAACTAAAATCTAAAAAAAATGCTAAAACAAGAAATAAAACATTAAGGCACCAAGGGAAATGGGTAGGTGAAGTTGACGCTTGACCATGCAATAACAAAGTAGCATATCAATGGTAAACTAAACATACATGAATATAGAAGTAAAGGGTCCAATCTAGCCATCTTCCGGGGTCAATTGGCTTCTCCTAATATAGCCTCTATGTTTCCACATTAGAACCATATACTAGGAGGTACTATTAAATAACAATCGATAGTAATGAATCTCAACTAAGTCAACTTCCGTTACTTGTTAGTAAAGACTCATCTTTGATCAACTAACAATATACACTTGCAAGAAAGACCAAAGAATATCAAGCATGCAAAGACTTTAATCACCATTAACATAACCCCAACATTAAAAGCATGAACAATTAGCAACTACACCATCCCCACACCCTTGGCTAGATGACTACTCACAAATCATGTTGAAAACAATATCAATCATCAAATCAATAAGCATCAACATGATTAATAAGCAAAGAAGAAAAATAAAAGCAAATAAACAAAATCAAAAACAAAGGTAAAGAGAAAGAGTAAGAAATTGCTCATTAATTGAAGATGAAGGTCTACAAAGGATTGAACAAGCTCCTTCTTCAAAATCCAAGTTCATTAATGAAGAAAACCTCACTTTCTCTCTCTACCAATGAAGACTAGCCCTAACCTAACCTAAAACTAAAACTAATTAGAGAGAAGAATAGATAGTTATTGAATCCCCCCTTGAATGTTTTAAGATGGGACTTATATAGTCCGTACGGAGCCAGCTGATAAAAGGAGAGGTCTGACCGAACAAATGGGAAGGTTCGGCCGGACTACAGGGTACGTTCGGCCGAACCATGGGTAGGTTCGGTCGAACCTCCCTGATCCTGGTCTGGTCGAACTCCTGTGGTTCGGCCACTCCTGCAAAACTGCCAATTTTCATCTTGCCCCTGCCTCAACGTTCGACCGAACCACTGAGCAGGTTCGGCCACACCATCAGGAGGTTCGGCCGAACCTCTTCTTAATCATGCTTCCTCTAACTTCCCTTGAGCTTAGCTTCCTCCTCTTGAAAATCCCGATGGTTCCTCGGACCTTGAACCTGATTTGACTTGAAAATCGAGCATCAACCTGAACACCAAAAACACGAGGGTATTACTAAGAGATAAAATAAAATAAAATAAAACAAAAGGTAAAATAAAGTAAAATAAAATAAGATAAATAACACTAAACTAATAAAAATTAAATAAAACTATACAAGTAAAGAAAGTGAAATAAAATAGACTCAAAACTAATGAAAATAAATAAAAGTAAACTAGAAAACTTTCAAGGAAAAATAAAGAACGAAAAATAACAAATCAAAAGCAAATAAAATACGAAAAATAAACTAAAAACTACGAAAAGAACTAAAACACGACAAAATTACCAAAATAAACAAGAAATGTTATTAAGAGAAAACAAGAGAAAGAAAGGGAAAATAAGATAAAATAAACGGGAAAATGACTCTAAAAATACTTCCTAAGAGTGACATAAATGTCACTCATCAAATTCCTTCAAGCTAAACCTTTGCTCGTCCTCGAGCAAAGCTAAGGCAAAAGAGAACAAGATGGAATTATTGAAAGCAAAGGAAACAAAAAAGAAACAAAGAGAAAGAATGTACACTAACTCACTGTCGTAGGAATCACGGATGCATTTAGCGTATGCATCAAGCCCTTTAAACCCCTATGTCGCCAAAGAGGACGAGTACGCTCTCGTGAGGGTTTCCTAAGAGGTTTAACCCACAACTCTTGGCAACACATAACATTCAAGGCAAAGGTGAAATCAAGAAAACTCGAGTTTTGATATTTCAAACCAAACACAAACAATGGGCTAAATGCACAAGAATACAATCCTTTCTAGACATTAAAGGTAGCCAAGCAAAAGAATATCTAAGGTTGATGCACACATAAAGCATGCAAAGGGTAGAGAACTTAGGGGGACTTACACTCCTCCTTATCTCCAACCAAACTTCCGCATCCTCACTAGTTTTGCATCCACTTTTAAGGTGATATCTCGAGATTCCTCAAAGGAATCGGAAGAAATAATCAATGAAAAACATTTAGGCTACCCGACATCTTGGCATTGATAGCTCGCTCAATAGGCTTGGCTTGATTACCTTCCATCGGTAGTAACTAAACCTCACTAAAGTCAAAAGGTCTTAAAAGGGTTGAAACGTTTAGGCTAGGGTAAAGGGTGAGGAAATAAATTTGGAAATTGGTGGTTAACTTAGAAGTGAAGCAAGGTTGATCATTTCTCATTTCAAACTCAATAAACTACCAACTTTCAAATCAAAAATTCTAGCAACTCCTCCCCCAAGATTATTCTTTTTCAACCAAACAACAAATATTTTTGTATTTTCTCAATATTTTCTTCTCTTTTTTTTTTATTTCTTTTTATTCTTTGCTCTCGCCTCTTTTAACTTTGAGCGGCTTTTTCTTTCATTTCCTTTATTTTCTTCTCATTTACTCAAACCATTCAACATAACAAATATAATCACAAGTACCAAAATTTGAGTTTTTCACTTCTTTTTCATTCTTTTTCTCACTTTCATTAACCAAAAATACAAATCAAGTCCTAAGAATGCTTCACAAAAACTAATAAAGGTGAAAATAAGGCAAAGGTCCATTGGTTTGTAATGTGGTTATGCCAAAGAAGGGAAAATGGCTCAAATTGGGTTACTAAATGAGCAAATGCAAAAGAAAAATAAAAGAAAAGAAAATAATAAAACAAAACAAAAATCCTAATTGCCTTCGTCTTCCCCTAGGTTGGTTCGGTCTCGATCTTGGGTAGATTAAGCCAAATTCTCGATATAAGCTAGCAATGCCAAGGATCCAAACGCCACACATGCAAGAAATGTAGAAGGCTAGAACAAAATAGACACATCCTCACAAAAATGACGGTAGTGGAGTAGCAAAAATCACCTTTAAACCTTCAACTAGCTAGAGAGCGACAACCATCTTACCACAAACCAAGTGAGCTAAGGTCTCATAGCCCTTAAGTTCTACTACCTTGGCAATGTTATATGCATGAACCAACCTCGACATTCAAGTGCACGAAAACCTCTAACAACTAGCAAAGAGGGTATTCTAGGTGCTAAAGCCCAATTATGTCCAAGTTTAAAACAAAACATTTTGAAACTTGCCTTGAATGCCATGGAAAGACACTATACACACAAATATTCACAAAACCAACAATACTCAAGAATGCATATACAATTGTGCAAGATGAAAGCATGATCAATCAAAATTACATATACCAAAAGTCAACTCAATAAGGAGCTCATGGCCATCCAAACATAGAAAACCAATCTCAATAATAGACTTTGGCAAGTATGAGAGAAATAAATCAAGCAATCATGAGACTATGGATTAAGAAACCACCAAGAGAAATATAGATAACCCCCCCAAGCTAGCGAATAGCTACTCCCCCAAGCTAGAATGGAGCATTGTCCTCAATGCTCAAAATAAAGGCACAAAGGGTGGGTGGGAGGGGAAGGAAGAAAACTCATTCACACAACAATTCATAATCATACAATCCAGATGCAATTAAGAAAGCATATTCAAGATGAGGGAAGAAGGAAAGAGTAAACCAAATGTGAGGTGGGTGTTGAAACCCACAATTGAGCACATTGTCCACAATTTCATCTAATTCCTCGTCTTTGTTGCTTTTCCAAATGCAAGCAATCATTGGTGTGCTTCTTCTCAAGGAGCTCAATCCAAAATCCTTGCACATGAGTATATGCCTCGAGTACCTATACACATAGACAAGAGAGTAAACAAAAATGAGAAACACAAAAGAAAGAAAAAGAAAGCAATAAAACACGGGTTACTTCCCGCAAAGGCTTGCTTAATGTCCAAGCATGACCAATCTAGTAAATAACCCGACAAAGAACGCAATAGCTTGTCATATGCACCGGCAAACATATCAAGAAATAGAGCATACGCGATGCTCATATGACAAGCAAACATAAAGTACAAGGAGACTTTATGCTTGAGAGAAGGGAGAAAAGAAAAAGTAAAAGAATCAAAAGAAAAAACAAGAAAATAAGAAGAGAAAGTAGAAGAAGAAAAAGGGAAATCCTCACAAAAATCTTTTTGGTTGGCATTATAACTCTTTTCCTCATCAACAATGAAAGAGTTTGGGGCTTCGGAAGCATGAAAAGGAAGAGGATCCCTAAGAGGTTCTTTGAGAAAAGAAGGGAGGAACATAGGATAGTAGGAGATATGGTTAAACCATTGGGAAAAAGGTGTATGAGAAAGGCAAAAAGGGGTAGCTAATCCCTCATCACAAGATCTCACATCACTAATGATGGAATGAAAAAATCAATCATGGAATCCTCAAATGAAGAACCCTCATGTTCTACATCTCCCTCAAGCTCAAAAACTCCAAGGTAATCAACCTTATCCTCCTTTTCACCACAATAAACAACCTTTCCTTCTACTATCTCAAAATTAAGAGTGAATGGGGGCAAATTTCTCTCAAACTCATCTCTTTCTAATGAATCTTTATCAATGAACTCACTCATAAGGTTATGGGCTACCGTTTGAAACTCAAGAAATATTTGGGCCATAATCTCAAATGAGTCCAAATCATCATGGATAGACGAGTCAAAAGCTTGCTCATTGGAATCATCTAGGGGACTATGGGGCACACCTTTAGAATTCATGCAAAAATCGGATGCAATATGAGAAAGAGCATGCACTTCATCATCATTAGAATGTACCTCATTACATTGAGCTATAGAGGGAGGGGAGTTGAAATCATGCATTACATGGTCACTATGGGGAGCATCAAGCACATCATGGGAATTCATATTATACAAATCATGACAATTAGCATCAACATTAAAAGCATGAGAATCCCGAACATAAGTCTCATGATTGGCCCTCTCCCAATCATAATTATCCCTAGCTAACCATGAATAGAAATCCCAAGCTTCATCCGAAGGCATGTCTTGAAATTTACCATTTAACATATTATCAACTACTCCTCTAAAATTCTCATTTAATCCCAAATTGATGATTTCACAATAATCACCCTTGGTTAAACCTTTAACACCATCTAGGAAACCCTCAAGTCAATTGAAATACACCCAAAACGGTTCATTATCAAATTGAGGAATATAAATATAAACCATTTTTTCTCAAACAAAACAAAGAGAACAAAAACAAATCAAAAGAAAATATAAACAATGGACTAGTCTCAAGAAGATAACATGACAGTAATGGAAGCCGTTCCCCGGCAACGGCGCTAATTTGACAAGGGAATAAACGCGTCGTCAATTGTCTATCCCTAGATCAAATACAATTTATACAACCTAAACAAACCTAATACGAGTATAAGGCAAGCATAGGGGTCGAACCACAGAGAACGGTAAACACCACCAAATGTTATCGACAATTAAGCTAGTCCGGAATAGGGGATAAATAAACTAAAGTCTAAAAAAAATGCTAAAACAAGAAATAAAACATTAAGGCACCAAGGGAAATGGGTAGGTGAAGTTGACGCTTGACCATGCAATAACAAAGTAGCATATCAATGGTAAACTAAACATACATGAATATCGAAGTAAAGGGTCCAATCTAGCCGCCTTCCGGGGTCAATTGGCTTCTCCTAATATAGCCTCTATGTTTCCACATTAGAACCATATACTAGGAGGTACTATTAAATAACAATCGATAGTAATGAATCTCAACTAAGTCAACTTCCGTTACTTGTTAGTAAAGACTCATCTTTGATCAACTAACAATATGCACTTGCAAGAAAGACCAAAGAATATCAAGCATGCAAAGACTTTAATCACCATTAACATAACCCCAACATTAAAAGCATGAACAATTAGCAACTACACCATCCCCACACCCTTGGCTAGATGACTACTCACAAATCATGTTGAAAACAATATCAATCATCAAATCAATAAGCATCAACATGATTAATAAGCAAAGAAGAAAAATAAAAGCAAATAAACAAAATCAAGAACAAAGGTAAAGAGAAAGAGTAAGAAATTGCTCATTAATTGAAGATGAAGGTCTACAAAGGATTGAACAAGCTCCTTCTTCAAAATCCAAGTTCATTAATGAAGAAAACCTCACTTTCTCTCTCTACCAATGAAGACTAGCCCTAACCTAACCTAAAACTAAAACTAATTAGAGAGAAGAATAGATAGTTATTGAATCCCCCCTTGAATGTTTTAAGATGGGACTTATATAGTCCGTACGGAGCCAGCTGATAAAAGGAGAGGTCTGACCGAACAAATGGGAAGGTTCGGCCGGACTACAGGGTACGTTCGGCCGGACTACAGGGTACGTTCGGCCGAACCATGGGTAGGTTCGGTCGAACCTCCCTGATCCTGGTCTGGTCGAACTCCTGTGGTTCGGCCACTCCTGCAAAACTGCCAATTTTCATCTTGCCCCTGCCTCAACGTTCGACCGAACCACTGAGCAGGTTCGGCCACACCTTGGTTCGGCCACACCATTAGGAGGTTCGGCCGAACCTCTTCTGAATCATGCTTCCTCTAGCTTCCCTTGAGCTTAGCTTCCTCCTCTTGAAAATCCCGATGGTTCCTCGGACCTTGAACCTGATTTGGACTTGAAAATCGAGCATCAACCTGAACACCAAAAACACGAGGGTATTACTAAGAGATAAAATAAAATAAAATAAAACAAAAGGTAAAATAAAGTAAAATAAAATAAGATAAATAACACTAAACTAATAAAAATTAAACAAAACTATACAAGTAAAGAAAGTGAAATAAAATAGACTCAAAACTAATGAAAATAAATAAAAGTAAACTAGAAAACTTTCAAGGAAAAATAAAGAACGAAAAATAACAAATCAAAAGCAAATAAAATACGAAAAATAAACTAAAAACTACGAAAAGAACTAAAACACGACAAAATTACCAAAATAAACAAGAAATGTTATTAAGAGAAAACAAGAGAAAGAAAGGGAAAATAAGATAAAATAAACGGGAAAATGACTCTAAAAATACTTCCTAAGAGTGACATAAATGTCACTCATCAATGCTCCATTGCCCAAGAAGAACTTACACTCCTTTAGGAATGACTTATGATGCGGCGTTTGATCGCCTTTACGGTCAAGGCTTGATCACACCTATTGGGCCATTTCCAGTGCCAAAACCTGAAGAAAGGAGCGCTTAATGGAATCCCAATGCCCATTGCAAGTACCATCAAGGAAGGGGCCACACTATGGAGCAATGTTGGAATTTGAAGGACGTCATTCAAGACTTGGTAGACGCAAACAAACTTCCTGTCCCTACAGGCGGCAAGAAGTAATGAACACAAGGCGCACATCAAATGACGCCTGCACTAAGCGAGATGATATTCAGCTCACGGTCTATTTCATTAGCCATGTACTTAGAAATGCTGAGCTGTGGTACCCCATGGTTGAAAATTTTGGCCTTGCTCTTTACATGGCTGTCAAGAAGTTGAAACCTTATTTCTTGGCACATCCTGTTGTGGTCTATATAGACCAACCACTCAAACGACCCATGACAACCTTGCAGTCATCCGGTAGAATGCTCAAATGGGCTATTAAAATGCTAAGTTTTGAAATCACTTTCGAACCAAAAAAGGCACTGAAGGGTCAGGCATTGTCAACTTCATTTTTGAAATGACAAGGCTGGTTGCACCGAATAATGCTGATCAGGTTTGGAAAGTGTATGAAGACGGGAGCTCTACTATGAATGGTTGTGGTGCCAACATTATCTGTCAGTCTCCTAAAAGGGGAAGTATGAGTATGCACTACGGTTTAAGTTCCCGGCCTTAAATAATAAGGCGAAATATGAAGCTTTACTAACCGGTATCCGCATGTGTAAGGCGGCAAGGGCAACAAAATTTGACGCCTGCTCTGATTTACAGTTGGTCGTTAGCTAGTACCATGGTGACTATGAGGCCACCCATCCGGCTATGATCAAATATCTACAGGCAGTCAAAAATATATGAATTTGGGACACTTGAGAAATTTCATCTAAGTCAAGTGCCAAAGTCTGAAAACAACCAGGCGGATGCCCTGTCAAAATTAGCTTCATCTGCCTCTTGTGATACGCCTCGGTCAATCTTTTAGGAAGTTATGGAAAAACAATGTATTATTGAAGAAGAGCCCATTGGAGTACTGGACTAAAGCTCTACCTGGATGGATGGCATACGGGTTTACCCTGTAAGATGGCACGCTACCTGATTCACCACAGGAAGGGCTGTCATGAAATAACGAGCTGCAAACTTTGAGATTAGAAACGGAAAACTCTTCAAAATAGGTTTTTTAAAACCTCTACTGAAGTGTGTGATCCCAGAAAAGGGGCAAGAAGTCCTTGAAGATTTGCATGCGGGATACTACTGATGAGTGTCATTTATGGCACTCATTTGGCCTCTTTTAGGGTGAATTTCATTTGCTTTTCTATTTCTTTGATCTCTTTTTCCTTAGTTTTATCCTTTATTTTGTTAATTTATGTTTTCCTTAGTTATTTTTCCGTTTTCTTGCTTTTCTTGGTTTATTTTGCCTTTTTCTCTTTTATTTGTTTATTTTTCCTTGATTTCATGAGAAAGACGTTGTCCAAAGTTCTCCAAGGATTTATCTCGGGGTTTACAACACTAATAATGCAAGGTGTCTCTCCTTTGAAGCCCAAGTATGGAGATGTGCAAAGTTTTAAGTCTCCTAGGCCGTGCACTTGAGCGATGTGGGCACCAAAATGTGATGTTAAACCCACCGTGGGGGCCTTTGAAGATTACCATACCCAATGTTCATCAAGTGGACCAAGTGGAGCGCACGGAAGCATCAAAGATCACACGAGAAGGAAGTCCCCTGTTCCCAGGCGCGGACGCGCACGTCCCTTGCGCGGCCGCACGGCCTGATTCTCTTGTGTCCATACCCTTTTCTTCGCGGCCGCACATTTTGAGGAGAGGTCGCGCATGTACGGGTTCTCTTTGGACATCTAACTAATTTCTCCTTTTTTAGTTTTACTATTTATAGATTTTCTTCATTTTTTAGGGAAAGAATTAGCTTAGAATTAGATTGGAATTGAATTTCTAGGGAGAGAAGTTTATTTTGGGAAAACTTTTGTTCTTAGATTCTAGAGAGAGAAACTTGATGATTGATGATTACTAAATTTGGTTTGATTGCAAGCACATTTCCTCTTATTTTGATCAAAGTTTGTAAGAATCTTCTTCACTTTAATTCAATTTTTAGCGTTTAGTTTGTTGAATTTTCAAGTTTATTGATTGATTTGATTGAATTTGTTTGATTGGAATGATGATTATGAATTTGATGAATTGCTTAGTTTTGTTCTTAATTTATTTCATGAATAGTGAGTATATTCTTGCTAGGGATGTGGTGAAGCATGCATAAATGATAGAAGATAGCTAATTGGAGGATTTTGATTGTTTTGGTATTGTGATTAAATTGGTTGATGGAATTGTGCATGTGTATGATTTGTAAGGAGTGATCAACCTTGTTCTTCATGCTTGGTTGCATTGTGAATCTTCATTAATACGCACCATTGATTTGGAATTCGCAATTATCGATTGAGCTTGATTTGTGATGTACTTAACTAGTCATTTGTAGAGACCACTAGTTTGACCTCTAGGAAATAGCTCTTTTAGTTCTCTTGATTGCATTTGCTATCTTCCCTTACATTGCTTGATTGACCAATCTCCTATCCAATTAGCATTTCTATTGTGAGTGTATGTGGATCTTAAATCCCTAGTATTTGTGATATTGATTTCTATTTCTTGATTAGCATTAGTTGATAGAGCTAGACTACACCAAAACCTTTTCAAAGCCTTCGAAATAGCTTAGCACAAGACTCTAGAATTTAACACTCTATTCTTCGTGGATCAAACTCGACCTACCCTATAATAAGTCTAGTTGTAGTAGAGTTTACAAATATTATTGATGAGATTTGAGCACTTAACAACATGCTTAGGTCACCCATCAACTGCGCCTCTCACATAGGCGGCAAATCCTTGGCCGTTAGAGCCAGGCGACAGGGTTACATCTGGCCTACACTCTTGAGTCAGACGCCGTGGAAATGGTCAAGAAATCTGACAAGTGCCAAAGGTTTGACAAGTTAATCCATCATCTGGCCATCGATCTGACAAAAATCCATAACCCAGTCCCATTTGCTAAATGGGGCATGTACATTCTAGGTCCTTATATGCCTGCACCAGGCAAAAAAAGGTACATTATGGTGGCTGTGGATTATTTCACCAAGTGGTAGAGGCAAAGGCAGTCAAGAACATCAAGGCAAAGGATGTCATCTCTTTCATTTGGAAGAACATCATCAACTGGTTTGGGGAACTTATGTCTACGGTCTTTGACAATGGCCCTCATTTTGAAACACCTCAGCTCAAGACTTGGTTTAGAGATTAAGGGATCTCACATTGTTTTTCATTAAGCAAACGACCAAGTTGAAGCCTTCAACAAACTTATCTCAAACGGCATCAAAAAGAAAATTGAAAGAGCCGGTGGCTTAAGGCAGAAGAATTGATTCAAGTCCTATGGGCCATCCTAATAACTAAAAAAGGGGCAACCGGTGAATCCCCATTTTCATGGTATACGGTGCTGAAGCCATCTTGCCCATTAAACATTATGAGCCGACTCTACGAGTCATGCTATACGATGAAGTGACAAACTCGCAGGCCATGCTGCTAGCATTAGACTCACTCCCAGAACGCAGGGGTAATGTCGTCTTGCGTCATGAGATTTACCGTCTTAGGTTGACAAGAGCCTACAACAAGAAAGTACACAAGTGTCCCTTGAAAGTTGGGGAATTTGTGTAATACCTCATATTTTTGAAACATATTTCTAATTAATTAATTAACTAGTATTCTCTTAAAAATGGCATTTTAGTAATTTATGAAACTGTTTGAATTTTGGAGCCAAAATTATATTTGAATTTTGGGGCCAAAAGTATTTTAAAACCTCAATTATTACTTTTGGATTTTGGATAATTTTTATTATCCATTTTTTTATTTAAAAACCGAATTATTTATATATATTTTGGATATTTATAATATTTTATAATTTATTTAAAAGGGCTGAAAATTCATAAATTATTTACTATGATTTTCGGATTTTCTATGTGTAGAAAATCTGATTTTTTTTTTAGTGATTTTATTTAGTGAATAATTGGTATTTTCTTAATTAATTATTTTATACAATAAATATTATTTACACAAATAATTTTTAATTCCTTAAATTCCCTAAATATCTAAAGGGAGGTCCGAAAATATGAGCCTAAGAAAGCTCAAACTTTTGTCCACCATGATGGATTTTTGGGTGATTTATTTTGGTAAATTATATTTTTAATTATCTCCTTAAAATCTCTTATTTTCCTTAATTTTATTTTTCCATCTCACAAAGATTTGATTATCTTATTTTCCTACCTTATTTCATCTTTGATTATTCCCCTAGTAATCACTTTTTCCATATTATTTTCATGACAAACACACTTTCCTAAATCCTATTATTCTTAATCACCTTAATATCAAAAGTTTTAATATTTCTTTATTCACTTCTCCTAGTAATTCCTTAATTCTTTTAACCATAATTCTTCCTACATTCTCCTACCATAATGTTCTCATTCATGAGCCTATAAATACCCCTTCATACCTCTCATATTCTTCACACCAAAAAAACCTAATTCTCTTCTTCTTCTTCTTCCTAAACCTTGTCATACTTTTCTTCTCCTCTTTTTACACAAATAATCCCGTTTATCTTTGAGGCCAGTTTTTAGGCACTTTTGTTCAGTTTTTAGGGTATTGACGTTCCATAGAATATATTTCCTCTCAAAAAGTCCTTGAGTTTAGGATCATGAATCACCCAATTCTGAGTTACATTGAAGAATTTATGGCCTCTGCAAGTTCTGCTTATTCTTTCCAACGAAAATTCAATTCTCTTTAATCTTATTCCTTTATCTTCTTCATGGTTAGTTTTATAAAATATAAATACCTATTTCAAAGCTATAATTTTATATTCAAGTATTATTTTAAAAGAGTTTTATAGTCCATGCACATTAGATTTGAGTTTATGTTATGATAACCTTATGGTTATGTTATTTGCAAGGTGTATTCGTGATTGAACTTTGAAAGTGCGAAGTGTTGATTGATATTCAGAATCAAGGTTCTTGAGTTTCTTTTTGTATGGTTTTTCTAGCAAGGATCAAGGTACGTTTAGGTGACTAGATACCTTTGAAAGTGATTGGTTTGAATAACATGTTTTATATGATTTTATTGGTGATTGAATTAAATTGATTTGAATTATGTTTGGAGGTATTGATTTTAATATTTAATTTGTTTTAATAAAAGTATTTTGAATGATTGATTTTTGAAATCATGTTTTGAATGGTTTGAATTACTTATCATGTTTAAACAAAGTATTTGATTTTGAAGGTTGTTGAATTAAATAAAAGGTTTTTCAAGGAAGAGTTATTGATTTTGAAGGTTATTAAAACGAGAATTTATTCTCAATTATTTATTTAAAAGGTTTTGATTTTGACAGTATGTGGAATTATTAAAAAGGAGTTTGAATTATATTGGAATTATTGGATATTAAAAGGATAAACTGAACCATTGAATTATTATTATTAATGCTTTATAATCATGTTGGTAATCCCACTATACGGATTTGGTTTATTGATAAAGCCTTGGACTTTGTATGACCGGGTCTTTCGTGAAGAATATCCTTGTAATATATGGAAACTAGCTTGGGGGTGTGCACACTTGGGTGAGAAATTGGATTAAAAGAAATTGGTTCTTAATAAAGGAATTGGTTTTTATTAACTATAATTTTGAATATTGAATCATTGGAATCGATTTTGCACTAATGAGTTTGGAACATATTGGATAAATTATTGGAATTGATTTTAAAAGCATGTTTGCAAATAAATTGAGTATACATTATCTTGCACTTATCGTACTTAGCATAATTTGCTAATTCGTATTTCTTATTTGTTTTGGTTTGCCTTGTTCACCGTAATGGTAAGTAGTGTTGACTATTTTCAAGTGGAGTCATGAATGAGCATATAGGAGTACCGAGATTTGCTTCACCTAGTTTAGGAATGATGGTCTTGTCATTATTTTGAGTACTCATAATGATGTTACTATTTTTATAAGTTTTAATAAAAGAAAGAGTATTTCGCCGATTACGATTTTTATTTTTATTATTCTAGTTTTTAATTTTAATATTTATAGATGAATGTGAATTTTTAATATTTAACATTGTTGATAATTAAACTTGGGGTTTTCCATTATATGATTTGTTTCACATCAACCTAATACGTTAATTGAACTTGGCGTTTTCCATAATTAAACATAGTATTTCGTTGAAGAAAAATGACAAATCGTTAATTCCAATGTTCTTCGATTTTCTCCTACCATCAACATAAATGTTTGATAAGTTAGTTTATTTTAGTGACACAAAATAAAAGTTGTAGTAATCACAATCGTAAAACATGGATCTCTTCTACATATCCCAGTAACTGATTAAACACAAATTTTAAGTTCGATATAAGGGATTCGTTGTTACTAATATAGATTTAATAATACTACTTATATTTCAATATCTGTTACATATAAATATTTTGTATTTACTATGTTTATGTGGAACATTTTACTAATAAATGTAAGAAAATTTCACACATAATTACAATATCAAATCAAGAAACAAAAGCAATAATCATTTTTTAACCAAAAACATATAAGATAATTTTCAACAACGAAATATTAAATATAGAAATTTGAGAGATTGTTGATTTTATATTTGTATTTTATTCTATGATACAATATTAACACAAATAAATACAAATAAATACCAAAAACAAATTAAAAAGAATAATAAAAAGACCGCGTACGCAATTTTATAAAAGATAAAAAAATTAATCAGAATAATATACAATCAATGTTAAGGATAGAAATTAGGCTTATCTTAATTTATTAACGGAACTTGACATAGATGACCCTTAGAGCTATATGTAAAAGAAGCTTATAAGAGATATTCTATATTTAGAGATTTCCTTACAAAAAGTAAAGAAAGTGTATATATTGTACAAACTTTTACTTCATTTATTTCATTTTTGAAAATATTTTGTATTTATTAGTAGTTGATAATCTTTTATATGAATTAAATTTGTTTTTATTGTAACCCTCCACTATTTAGTTATAACCCTTCACAACTAACTTTTACCCTCTAACTTGAGTTTTTGTCATTACATTGTAAATATATATATATATTTGTACAATTATGTACGTATTTGGTTAAACAATTGATCGATAGTTAGTACTTTTATCCCTACCTTTTAAAAAGTATGAGATACCCCTTATGGATTATGTTAATTGAAATAAAGACAACATGCTTTTGTAGTCTATTATTAATTACTATGTTGATTGAAATAAAGAGATCATGCTTTTCAAACTTTGAAACATTTGATGTCCATTACTGTGATAATTCAAATTGAAATAAAAACATTTTATGGGCAATAATTTTCAATTATATTATTAACGAAACGATTGTAAGTTTGTTTGTGAATTAGTAACAATACGAATTTAAATAGTATTGGAAACATGTATGATAGTTTGCAAATAACAACGATGTGTACTATAAGTATTTTAAAAATATATTTGTTAACATGGTGAATATCCCGCAATTTTGGTTACAACTTTGATTAGTTAATACGAGCTCCATGCATTTAGGTAATTAGGTCCCGGGCTCGAATCATGTGTTCGCTATAAGTGTGATTTTTTTTTTTACTCTAATCAAATATATGTAATTACTATCGAAATATTTTTAGTAACAATATGTATTTTAATAATATTGGAACCCTATATAATAGTTTGCAAATAACGAGGTTGTATTAAAAATATTTTAGATCATATAATTGATGCTAATGAAGATGGAAAATGATAATAAAATAAAGACTAGTAAGAGATCTCTTTATATTTGTAAAAATTTTACTTCATTTATATAATTTTTGACAATGTTCTATATTTATTAGTAGTTAATAATTTTTGTATGAATTATTGCAGTTATTTTTATTGTAACCCTCCAGTATTTGATTATAACCCTTCACACCATTACTTTTAGACCTTTAACTTGAGTATATATATATAAATATTTAAACAATTGATCGATAGTTAGTAATTTTATCTCTATCTTTTAAATTTATGAGGTACCCCTTATAAATTTATTGTACGTGCCTTATTAAGGTAAGTAATAACATCATACTAATAATGCCAACGAATAGTGAATGAATGATTTATTGTTAAAATTTGGATTCTCTTTCACCTAAGGAAAAAATTGATACACCTCCTTGCAAGAAGTAACAAAGTATAAAAAAGTTTTGTATAGTCACATTTATTAGTAAATGATAACTACTTTTAAAATTACAATTGTTAATTTCATAAACGATTTTAAACCTTCACTATTTAATTTGAACCCTCCAATTTTAGTATTACCGATGGTATTGGATGGTTGAATCAAACATTAGGTATTTCACGGTTTAATTTTAAGGTGGATTTACTTGGGCAAAGGTAGCTTGACAGGGGGAAATACCGTGTCACAATTCGACAATTATCATAATGTGTTTGAATTTCATCAAGGTTTTGAAGTCCATTAATTACTATGATAATTGAAATTAAGACATCATGCTTTTCAATCTTTGAAATATTTGTAATCCATTACTATGATAATTAAAATCTATATCTATACTTAGTATTTAAAAACTAAAACCAAGAAACTAAGAAAGACACATGTCTCCATCCATTCTATTACACTTCTCTAACCATAGTGCCACATGTCATCTTACACTATTAATTTTTTATTACACAATTTTTTTTTAGGAAAAATACACTTTAATAATCCCAACTATCGCCGATTTACTTCTAACAATCCCAACTAACGTTTATTTTTTAACAAAATTTTAACTATGCCCTTAGTTTTCCTACAACAGTCCCAAAAACCGGTTACTTGCTAAAAGGGTAAATTTTTTTTTTTTAAATGCCACATGTTAGCACATGATTGACCTAATGTAAAAAAAAATAAAAAGGAAAAAAAAAGAAAAAAAAATAAACAAAACCCATTCCAGCCACCCCTAGCCCACCGGAAACCACCAACTAAACGCCAGCCAATCAGGAAACCGGCCGGCCAACCCCCAAAACCACCCATCCACCTTCCCCCACCCCGAAAATGGCCGACAGGTTCTCCCAACCCCCAAAACCACCCAACCACCTTCTCCACTAACCACCGCAACACCCTAACCCCACACCGCGAAACCCACATAAACCCACCGGAAAATAGCCACACGTCCCCACTAACCACCGAAACCAGTCGATTTCACGTTTACGACCCTAGGTGACCTATCCTCAACCCCCGAAACCACCTTCCCAGTCATCCCGATTCCCAAAACCACCAACAAGTCCAACGAAAGTCCAACAGGGTGGCCGGGTAGGTGGTTTCGAGGGTCGGGATTGGGCCAGCTAGGGTTGTTGAGGTTAGGTCGGCGATGTCCGGTGGGTAAGGGTGGTGGCCGTTGAGTTTCCGCCGGCGATGTTAGGCAGTCAGCTAGGGTTTTGCGGTGGAGAAGGTGGTTGGGAATTTTTGGGTTTTTATTTTTATTTTATTTTTTTGTTTTTAATTTTTATTTCTTTTTTTTAATTTTGGACCAATCACGTGTTGACACGTGTCATGGTACCTGTTACAATAGGTTGTTGACTTTTTATTGACCGGTTGGGATTGTTGGAGGAAAACAAAGGGCATAGTTAGGATTGTTAAAAAATAAACTTTAGTTGGGATTGTTAGAAGTAAATCGGCAATAGTTGGGATTAATAAAGTGTATTTTTCCTTTTTTTTTGTAATTCTTTCATTTAAACTTATAATTCAACCTATTAATCTTTCATACACACTTCATCTCTTCATCTTCATCTCCCCCCTTTAATTCAACCTTTTCCTATTCTCTCTTTAATTTTAGCCCTTCCACCTTCTATTTAAGCCTCTTTTTCGATTAAAGTTCCAAAATTTTAATTTTTTTTAATCATATTTTCGATTACATATTATACCCTATAATGATTTACTGATATTTCCTCAGTTATCTATCAATACAATTTTATATGAATATCCCATGCATCGCACGGGCCAGAAGGCTATTTGAAATTAAAACAAATTACTGGCAATAATTTTCAATTATATTATTAACGAAACAATTGTAAGTTTGTTTGTTATTTGGTAATAGTATGAATTTAAATAGTATTGGAAACCTGTATTACAGTTTGCAAATAACAGCGATGTGTTTTATAAGTATTTAATGCAGAAATTTGTTAACATGATTATTATCCTGTAATCTTGGTTACAAGTGCAATGTATAAACCATATTTCATGCATTTAGGTCCCGAGTTCGAATCTTATTTTTGTTAATTATAAGTGCCTTTTTGGAATGTATTTGAATAGTATTTCCATCATTTGTTTAGTAACTCTAGATATTATACTACACATAATATAAGTGTCATTATCAAGTTACTAATATATAGTATTGAAGATACTTAAAAATTGTATTTGTTATTAAATTAATATAAACATTTTAACATCACGTAGAACTCGATTCTTCTTCTTCGTCGAACCAAAATAGTAAATTTAACCAGAACTGTACAATTCCAGAAGTTTGTCAAAACCAGATCATTTGATTTAAATAACACAAAATATTTGTAAGATTCAAATTAAACAACCACAAAGATTATTGTCGGACTATAAAAAAACGATAACAATAAAAATTGAAATTACAACATTATAGTTCATTGATTTGATAACATTACATAAAACATGTTTTACTGTAGATGGAGTGTGGAGAATGAAATATTGAACAATAGGATCTTGAACATCACAAATAAGAAATATATTGTTGAACACCAGTGATTTTATTTTAAAATAAAATAAAAAAAACTGTCATGTTAATGGCTTCCTTTGAGATTTTTTATTTATTTATTTTATTTTATAAATTGAAGATGAAAGTGGGTGGGAAAGGTAGGACCCACAATCTTTTACCATTGTCGCCAAATCATTTCTCCCGCCTAAGATATCAGTTTGGCGGTAAATGTCTGAAATTTCCCCTCCATAATTTCCCTCTCTTTTATTTGGTAGACGGTGATGTGTCGTATTTTTATTGGAAGTGTATGTTTGGCCCACATACACCCAGTGTATGTATAGCAGCTCTCCATATCCTCCAACGAGAAAATAGGGGTAAATGTCGCAATTTGTTGACTTATATACCAATATGTCGCCACATGTTAATTTTTATACCAATATGTCGCCGGCAATAACTTTTATACCAATCTGTCATAAGGGTGTACTTTGTCGAAGGTAATCACACGATTTTTGGAGTTGTTTAATAGTATAATTGTTTTATATAATTGTTGTATGATTTGCTATTCATATTTATGATTCATGTATATAATTATATGTTTTGATCAAATTTAATGTCTTATTACTATTGTTGTATATGATTAATTGTATTATTAATGTTAAGGTTTTTAATGTTGTCGCTCTAGTGAGTATTATTATTGAGGCATTAGGGTTATTAATGTAGAGTATTATTTTTGGGTTGAGATTTGATTATATTATATTGGGTTATTAGTATTATTTCCCTAAGAGTTGAGATATTTATGAATCGAATTATTATGTTATTTTATTTGGGAACATGTGCCATTATGGAGATATGATCTATTAGTTTGTTAATGATTATTTGATCGACGTATGAGATCAAAAGGTTGAGAATTATTATTTTATTCTTGGTTTGAGGCTCGGCGTTATATACCTTAGTCCTTGGCATGTTGATAAGAGGATGATAATCATGAGTTAAGAATGAAGTACAATCTTTATTATTTATTTTTCTATGGTCCCCTACAGTGGGAATTGACCCATATGTGGTCTAGTTTAAGGTGGTGTTTTTCTGGTTATTGATAGTATTCAAGTTTTTATACTTGTTGGTTTGTTATTCGAATGACCCATGTCCAAGGCTAAGTATAAAAACAAAGAGCGTTGCACACTTTATGGGACAGATGAGTTGAGTAAAGGTTCGTATTATTATTCGAGGTTGGGTTTGACAAAGGTTACTTTCAGAGTACAATGTGTAATGTAGTTTTAAACTACATTATTTAATTGAGCTAGTATTGTTAATTATTCTATTATACTCTGTATTTTGATATGTGATGATTACTCAGCTTTTTGCTGACATGTGTGTTGTTTGTTTTGTTGTGCTACTCGTGTTTGTGGCCATGTCTTTTTCTTATGGTGGCCCTGCGACGATCTATTTTTGAATTTGTCCTTAATGGTGAGCAGTCAAGATTTTCTAAGCAGGTTTAACAAGTGGTCGTAGCTAAAGGAGCTCAAGTGTTTCGATTAGTATGCTATAACGAGTCTATAAGGTTGTATAAATAGCTCACCTAGTTTATTAATTGAGTTGTAATTATTGGTATTTTGTAAGCCTTAACACTTGACAGGTTGTTGAGTGTGGCGGTAATACCTCCGATTTAGCTTAAGTGTATGCTTCCGCAAATTTTATTTAAAGGTTGTTTATTTTTCCTTTGATTCTTATTTATTATTAGTTATTAAATCGGGGGTGTTACAGTAGTTGGTCTCGTGTTGATATGACAAATAATCATTAATAGCAAGTGTTGAAGAAGATGATGATGAGAAAGATGTAGATGCTTTGTGTTTTTTTTTCATAACTTTATCAAGAAAACCAAATCTAGAATCGGAAGTACTAGTATTAGTTGGTGTTGCTAAATCAAAACCATAAATAGATGCATAATGATCATAAAGGTCTCCCAAAACAAATTTGCATTTGTTAATATATTGTATCATACAATTATACAAATTAAAGTAATCACTAATTTTAATTTTGAATCTTTACACTTAGTTTGGATTTTTGATACAAATTGTATCATACAATTATACCGTTAGATTAGGCGGGTTGGCTGGGCTGTGTTGGCGGGTTGGGCGGGTTGGGTTGGTGGGTTATGCAGGTTGGTGGGTTGGGTGGGCTGGTGGGTTATGCGGGTTGGTGGGTTGGGTGGGCTGGTGGGTTATGCGGGTTGGTGGGTTGGGTGGGCCGTGCATGATGAGTTGAATTGGGTGGGTTAAACGAGTTGGACTTAATCACATAGGACGAAATGGGTTGGGTTACATTTTTTGGACCCACGACACAACCACCTTTGCAGACGGGTTGTGCCGGGTCAGATCCGGGCATGACCCATTTGACCCACTAGCCGTGCGGGTTAGGGTGGATTGGGTCCAACCCGGCCCACTGGCCACCTCTAGGGGTAAGGGTACACATAGATATAATCTATGTATATCCCACATAGACAACACTTTAGTGATATTCTATTGATTGAAAATTTAGCTCCATCTTGGCCCACCTCAAAAATTTTGAAAATTTCATTTTCAAATATTTCGCAATTGAAAATTTAAATTTCAAATTTGGAAATGAATGTCACTCTATATTTGGCATTGAATCAAGAGTAATGAGAAATTTTAGGAGATGAAGGTGGTCTAAGGCCCCGTTCTTTAGAGCCGCTCTGCTCTGCTGAGCCCAGCCTTGCTCTACTCTGCTCTGCTTAAATCAAATCTGCTCTGCTTTGCTCTATTTTCAAATAATTAATAAGGAAATTTTGATTTTTAACACCACAAAAACTCCAAAAAATGGCTTTTAACACCACAAAAAAAAACTTTTATTTTAACACCACTTAAAAAATAAAATTTAGAAATTACCACTTAAATCCAAGTTCCGTTAACGGAACAGTTGCAAGGGCCCACTCCAGCGGATACTTTTTTTATTTCTGTTATAAGTAGTCACGATATTCTGCTTCTTCTTCCCTTTTGTGCTTCATCTTGTCATCGAATCTGAAGTTCTTACGAAATTTGCAACAATCCAAAGAGGGGAATTCAACTAAGCAATCGAGATTGTGTCTGGTATTAGGTATGTATGCAAATAATTTGATTGGCAACGTTAATTACTACATATATTAGTTGATTTGCACAATTTCATAATTAGGGTTCATGTAAATTCAAAATTGGGGATTTTTGTATTACAAAATTATTGTCAAAATTAGTGTTGTAGACTTACAATTAGTTCATATATACATCATTAAATGTGTTTTTCTGTGTGAAACGATTGCAGATTATGTCAATTATAAGTTCATCTCCTTCAAAGGAACCAAAATGCCAATGTGGTGTTCCTATGGGCAAGCTAACAAGCTGGACAAGGGAGAATCCAGGGAGGAAGTTCAGAGCATGTAAGTTTTATGATCCAATTGCAGAAACTAGGGGGTGCAAGGCGTTTCAATGGGTTGATCAACTTGATGGAACAGAGTGGCAAACACAAGTTATTAACAACCTGTTGTTGGACAAGAAGTTGTTGAAGGCTGAAGTAAATGAATAAAAAGGGAGGTTGATGATATCAATGGACAAAGGAGGTGCTTGCTGAACGAAATTGACAATCTTAACATGAGGTGTAAGGCTTTAACTGCTTATAGGAAGAAAATGAACAGAGAAGTGAAGCAAGGAAAGAGGTCCTCCATTGGGTGCCTTGTTTCTATTAGCATTATTATTGTCGTGGCAATGGTAGTCTGTGGGCTAGGTGTAGTACTTAGGGGTGTTTAGTTTTTACATCTAGTTGGAAGTTGTAATGAATTTAAGGGTTGTTTAATCTATGTACTTTATTTTATTTGCTTATAACAATGCAATATATGTGAATTTTAACTTTAAAGCTTTGAATTGCATAAAGCACTTTTCCAAACAACACTTTCCCTTCAAATATATGAATTGTAGTGGCATTCAATACCTTACAAAAGTAGTGTTGTGCAAATGTTCAAAAACTATGCAATTAAACTACTGTTCTTCAAAAGCATGTGTTACTTGACATTTATTGCCTTACATAAAATGATAATATTGTTCTAAGCACTGAATTCAACACAACATCACTGAGTCAGACTCATATTGCTCCTAGTTTGCAGCTTTGCTCTAGTAATAGGACCACTTGGTACAGTAGTTGGTGGTGGTTGACTTGATGGTGTTTTGGTTTTTGCTTTGGCTTTGCTCTGTTTAGGTGGAGGCTCTTTCAGGGGCTGACTTGACTGTCCTGCAGCAGCAACTTGTTTTCTATGAGGTAGGCAACCTGACTGCTCCTGGGGGAACTTCTTGTTGCCTATGCTATTTGGTCTTGCTCCAACTGTAGCCTGTTAAAACCATGCACAAGGAAATGTTAAAAGTAGTTTAGGGGAGAAAACATAAACAAAAATGTGAGTACAATAGCTATACCTTTTTAGCAGCCCTTAGCTCTTTCACCTTTCTTTGCTCTTCCACCCAAGCTGTGTTAACAGTTGGTCTGCCTGTTGGCTTTGGGATTTCTGTGTCATGTTGAGTAGGGATCTTGCATGTCTTTGCATAATGTCCAAAGCCACCACAGTTCTTGCATTGGTTTTTCCTTTTACTTGTGCTTGGCCCAGCAGAAGATCCCTTCCTAGGTTCTAGTTTTCTCTTCTTACTCTTTGGTCTGCCTGGCTGAACCTTGAGTGCAGGTGGCTGTGGTTCCCCCATCTTAACCCTATCCCAGTGTTTTGGTCCACGCATAGGCTGGAGAGCAGGTTCATATGCTTCCCTGTACTTTTCCAGATTGTAGTACTCATGCACATAGGCTTTAATGTCTGCCCTGCTGTCCAATATGCAAGCATAAGCATGCACACATGGGATTCCAGTTAAATCCCAATGGTAACAGCTGCAAGTGCCTTTCCCTAAGTCAACTAACACCTGATCATCTTTGAGCTACACCTCATAAGTATCCCCCCTAGATGGCTACACTACACATGATCTAGCTACATACTCAATCCTCTCCAACAACATTCTCACATATGACACCAAGTTCCCAGTCATCTCTTTTGAATTCTCCCACTTGTCCTTATTTCTGTTCATCATGTATCTCCTCATCCATTCCATCTGGGTGAGGATAGGCTTGTCCCTTGCATCCCTTATCACTGCATTGAAAGTCTCACACATGTTGTTTAACAACATGGACTTGTAGTTTGGTGTGAAAGCATGTCTACACCAATGATGAGTTTGGAGTGGAACTTGCAACTGTTCCGTTAACCAAACAAAAATATTCCTAAATACTATTAAGGGAATCCAAAAAATCTAAGCTATGGAAAGCTCAAGATTTTCGACACTCTTGTATTATTTTGGGGGAAATTATTTTGGTAAATTATATTTTTAATTATCTCACAAAATCTCTTATATTTTCCTTAATTTTAATTCTCCATCTTTTAAAAATCTAATCATCATATTTTCTTGTCATTCATTCTTTTTTTAATTATTCCCCAAGTAATTCTAATTTCCTTATTATTTTTCATGACATACATACCTTCCATATTCAAGTATACACAATCACCTTAATATCCAAACTTTCCTTAATTCTTTTACTCACTTCTCCAAGTAATCCCATAAACCCTACTTGACATAATTCTTCCCACATTCTCTTGCCATAATTCTTGCATGATCTAGCCTATAAATACCCCTTAATACCTCTTACATTCTTCACACAAATTCTCTTCTTTTCTTCTCCTCAATTTTACACAAATCATCCCGTTTATCTTTGAAGCCAATTTTCGGACACTTTTGGTCAGTTTTTGGGGTATTGATGTTTCACAAAAGATTGTTCCTCTCGAACAATCCTTGATTTTAGGCTCAAGAATCACTCAATTCGGAGTTATATCAAAGGAGTTATAGCCTCTGCAAGTTCTGCCTATTCTTTCCAACGCAAATCCAATTCTTCTCTTTTCCTTGGTTTTTTATCTTTTCTTATTCTCTTCTCTTATTCAATCATCATTATTATTATGGAGGATTTATAAATAATTATTATGAGTAGTTTTAATTATATAAAATTAGATTTTTAATGATGTTTATGAGAAATTAATTTAAAAGGTTCATGTACATATAGTTGAGGGTTTTTAATTATTTGTTAATCTTATACTTCCTCTGTTCTTTTTAACTTGACCTGTTTCTTTTATCACGCTTGCCAATGCAAAACTTTAACGGTCAATAACTTTAATTCTTCATAATTAAAAATATAAAAGTTATATATTATGATAGTACTTATTGAGACGAATTCAAAATGATCCAACATAAATCTGGTTTTCCTTACATATAATTCACAAAACACGGTCAAAGGAAGGATGGTGAATAGTGTAAAAGTCAAAGCGGGTCAAGTAAAAAAGAACGGAGGAAGTATTGATTAAGGTTATATTTATTTTTAGGGTGTGTTCGATCAAGGTTCTTGAGGTTCTTTTTGTGTGTTTTTTCTAGCAAGGATCAAGGTACGTTTAGGTGGCTAGATACCTTTGAAAGTGATTGGTTTGAATAACATGTTTTACATGATTTGATTGGTGATTGACTTAAATTGATTTAAATTATGATTTTGAAATAAATTATGTTTGAAGGTATTGATTTTAATAAAAGTATTTTGAATGATTGATTTTTAAATCATGTTTTGGATGATTTGGATTACTGATCGTGTTTAAATAAAGGAATTAAAAGGTTTGTTGAATTAAATAGAGGTTTTTCAAGGGGTGGTGTTAAGTACCGCCCTCCAAATTTATCAAAATCGCCATCATTTGAAGTAAAATGTCAA
Source organism: Chenopodium formosanum (assembly GCA_024500155.1). Lineage (NCBI taxonomy): Eukaryota > Viridiplantae > Streptophyta > Magnoliopsida > Caryophyllales > Amaranthaceae > Chenopodium > Chenopodium formosanum. The sequence goes on from CM044877.1 coordinate 9,603,630, forward strand.
TCCTGCCCTTACTAATCCTAACCCATTTTCCTCCATTTTTTCCTCTCCCAAACACCCCACCACCCATCTTTTTCCACACAACAACCTTTTTTTGGTTTACCGGGAAGCTCTTGGCGACGCAAACTCAGGCAGAAGAGGCGGCGCGACGACCTAAAGTAGCGACGGCATGTCCTCAAGCAACAACATCGACATAATGGGTGGAAAAAAGGTATGTTTTGCAATTTTTCATTTTTTTAAAAAAAAAACTCCGGTAGCTGGTGTCGGAGATGAAAATCGGTTGCCAGCAAATGGTAACCGGCGACCAAATCCGGTTGACCGCAACCGGTAACCGGTTTTCACCTCCGATTACCAACCACCATTTTTTTCGTTTTTTTTTTAAAAAAAAAAAAAATTATTTGATTGTATGGTAAGCGGAGGTGTAGACACCTAAAAATGTCTCCCCAAAACCAAACCCGTTGATGAACACCTTTCACCGCCATTATTGGTCAAGTTGAGTATTTAATATTTGGAGTGCTTAAATCCATGTTCTATCCAATATATTTCATGAACCAATCCAATTTCTAGCTCATTTCCCTAAACCATAACCTATTTTCCACTTTTCGTGTCCACATCGCAAAACTGAGAGAAACTGATTTTATGGATATAAAATTTTGATCCAATTATTATTTTGTTGTATAGGTCTTTAAATAAGCTTTCCAACCATATATCATAATCCCAATTCCGAGCTATAACAGAAAAGATATGAGCAAAACATTAAACTCGGCCCAAAACCGACACCCTTCTATTAAAACAGCCATATCTTAAAATATACAAATTATTTTGACCTAATTATAATTGGGTTGAAAAGTAGACTTGATAAGCTTTCCAATGATATATTATATGCTTTATTCCGAGTTACGGATCAAAAGTTATGATGATTTTAAAAACGGGTAAAAAAACTGGAATTACCGCGCAGCAGCTAAAATGCCGCGACGCGGTAAGATCTGACGTGGCACGGGAGAAATTCCCGTGACACGGTAATTTGGAGGGCATTTTCATGTTTTTTAGTGCCCCGTGACTTGGCATAAGTACCGTGACCCGGTGCCATATGCCGTGACACGGTGGACTTTGCCGCGTCACGGCGTTTTCTGCCGTGTCACGGTGGGTTGCTGCCGTGTCACGGTGCTTAAAACTTTCCCGCGTCACGGGGAACTGTGCCGCCACACGGGAATTAGTGTCATGTCACGGTAGGAATTCCCGTGTCACGGTGCCAGTGCTGTGACACGGGAAAACTCCGTGTTTTTTCCGCGTAATCCCTTCACGCGTTTTTACTCCCGTAGGTCAAATATTTCCCGCGTCACTCTATTTTTCCCCGTGACACGGTAGAGTCTGACCGTGTCACGGTACAGTCTGACCGTGTTGCGGTAGCCTTTTTTAGGGTTTTTATCTTTTTAGGGTTCCGTGTGTTCCCTCTGCACATTTTCCCTATAAATACCCCCCTCCTTTCTGCAGTTCGGGGCAGCAATAATCATTCTCTCTCACCTTGCACCAAAAATCATTCTCTTCTCTCTCTTTAACCTAATTTCTAGCCTCCTTATTCTTCCATAATAATTCCCCTAAGCACTCCAAGGAGTCTATACTTAACCCGAGGTTCCGTCCTTAAACCAAGGCGTGAAAGGTACAAATAACTGAGGGTTTGGATCAAATCAATTCTACTTTTTATTTAATTTAATTTTCATTTACTTTATTATTTTTATTGAAGTTACTAACAATTTATTCATGATGTAGCAATTTAAAGGAACGCGCGAAATGTGAGTAATTAATTAATTTAATTACTTATTTTATTTTTATATTGCTAGTATCATGATTAGGTTAATTTCGTATTTGATTTGACTAACGCTATTATTGTTGAATTGCTTCCAATATTAATGTTTATTTTATTATATTTATGATCACCATATTGCATGTTTAAAGGGATTATGTAATTGAAAATCACGTCTAATAAGATAATTTGGACAACCGGTTTAGGATCCTTTTTAATCTTGTTATTAATTGAAGTGATCACCAATATTTTAGAATAATGTGTGCATTAATATTCAACCAATTTAGTTAAATAATAGTTTGGAGCGAATTGAATTATTGTTTGTATGCCTTTGAGATCACAGGAATGTTTTTCACTATAAGAATCGAGTAGAGGCCAATACGGGCGAATGTGACTCCATGACTCACTTCGTACCATCATCCCCGATCCTCCTTTCGTGGTTCCGAACCATATGGAGTTAATAATCTCATGGATTATGAATGGGGTGTAACCTTCACGGGTCAATCGTTGTTGCCTATCGTTGTCCCTTATCGTGGTTGCCTTTTTATGATCCGTGAACGGTTTACAAGTTCCTTAAAAACTTGTTGGCGGCTCCCTACTTTCCTTGTCCCAAATCGTATTATGTCAATTCCCACTTCCTATGAGTGCCAAGCATATTCACAACATGCTTTTTAACGTAGGCGCACTTCGAGCGACGCCTACAATTTGGCGACTCCACTGGGGAGGATTCTTAATTATTTATCGATTTGAGTGATCGGTATTTAATTAAGATGAGTGGATGAGACTTGAAAGATTCTTGAAAAAAAAAATTCTTGTGATTAATTTGGCATTTTTGCATCTGCATAGACGTTTTAACGTCACATTCTGGTCTGTCCCGTAGGAAAAATTGGATAACTTGATTGCGCGCAAAAGCAAACAGGGCACTAGTCAGATTTTCTGACTGCCGTGTCACGGCAGAGTCTGCCGTGTCACGGAACAGTGTACCGTCTGACGGTACACTGTACCGTGACACGGGAATTTCTGCCGTGTCACGGCAGTCCTAAAATCAGTCCGGTGACCTATTTTCGTTTCTCACAGTCGACTTCCTTCGATTTTTCTGAAAAAACGTATGTGTTCTACATGCGTCTTAGCCCCAGGGGATTTAAGCTCTATCAACCCAAAAACGCTCATGGCAATAAGGGTTCATCCGAGTTATTAAATCCACCCAAACCATGGAGTCGAGTTCGATTTCATCACGAACTCGCGGAGCCGCTCGTTGGCATACACCCTCAAGGGAGGCTGCCTTGCTAACGCGTCCAAACTCTTAACCATGGTACCCTTTTGACACCCAAATCTTGACCAATAGTTGAACATAGATCGTGACTTTAGGTTGCGAACTTTTTTTACATCATCGTGCCTAAATGCTATGTGTTTGTTCGGTGCTAACCCTAATGTGTTTGCTTTTTTGTTTGACCCATGACCGAGGGTTTTTATTCTCACATAGTAATTAGTACGAACTTAAAATCGATTAAAATCTATAAAAAATCACAAAACTGACCTGGAACTGCGCACCGTGTCACGACATTTTTTGCCGTGTCACGGTGAACAGTGCCGTGACACGATAAAGGCTACCGTCTGACGGTAAGTCTTAACCGTGTCACGCCAGTTTGCATCGTGACACGGTGCCCAGGAAAGTATCCCGTCAGTCTTTTTTTTTTCTCGATTTTTGTGTCCAGTATTGAGTCGTGTCTAATTATACGGTCAAAACACGCGTCTATAACCTCACTTAATCACTCACATGTCGTGTTTACACACTTTTTTGCTTTAAGTCGTGCACCACTTTTTTGACCGTATTTTAAGGAAAGTCTTGTTTTTATGTCTTTTTTTAAGTCGGATGGTATCCTCCCTTTAAAAATAAACAAGCAACGTTTCAAAATTTATTTTATTTTTTTTTTTTAAAAAAAAAAAAAAAAAAAAAAAAAAAAAAAAAAAAAAAAAATTGACCGTGACACGGGAACTTATCCCGTCTGACGGGAGAAGTGTCCCGTGCCACTTCACCCCTTTTATTTTAAAAAAAAAAAAAAAAAAAAAAAAATTTGACCGTGACACGGGAACTTATCCCGTCTGACGGGAGATGTGTCCCGTGCCACGTCACACCTCTTCAAAAAAAAAAAAAAATTGACCGTGACACGGGAACTTATCCCATCTGACGGGAGAAGTATCCCGTGCCACGTCACCCCTTTTCAAAAAAAAAAAAAAAAGCATCAGTTTAATCTTCCGTGTTAATTTGGTCCTCGCGTCAGTCATTTTGGTTATTGTTCACATGTCTAGCCATACGATCATACCACGAGTCTTATAACATCACTTGATCACTCACGAGTCAAGTATAGTCCACACACTTTCTTTATGTTCCGACTCGAGTCGTGCACCAGGTCGTTTATGATCGTATATTAGGTTCATGCACCCTTTTTTCGTCATAATAAAAAAAAAATGAGTGGAGTTTTCTCACCTGTTTTCAATTGTCTATTTTTTCCTTCCTTTCCTATCTTGAGCAATGAGTCAAACAATTAAGTGAATTGTTTTATTTCACAGTACTTGTTCAAGGAACAGAGATAGATCAATACGGTTCGAGCCATTACCGCAGCAATCTCTCAGATCTAATAGGCGTTCAAAGAGAACTTTGTCATCTCCGTTACTCATCACCTTTCAATGGCCACTAAAGAAGACATTGAGAACATCAACAAATCCATTGAGGCACTGTCTTCCATGATGCAAACCCTTACCACTAGGGTCACTACCATGGAACAAAACAAGGTCACTGTTTCCACCCTTGACAAACTGAAGGAACAAATGAGTAAGATTTCTGAGGATTTCACTTATGTGGAACGGCCTCCCACTCCTTTGGATGTGAAGGATAGACTCCCTGAAAAGTTCTCCACTGCTGATATTCCAAAGTTCAAGCCTACTGACAATCCAATATTCCATTTGAAGGCGTTCTCTGCAACCATGGCTCTTAAGGGATTGGACGTAACACTCTTCCCTACGGTGTTCCCTCTGTCCTTAGAACATGCTTGCCAACAATGGTTCTATTCCCTAGATGCCAAGCGTACTGCGACTTGGCAAGATGTCACCGACAGTTTCATGAATCGTTACAAGTGTAACATTCAAACTAAAACTTCTGAACGTGAACTCTCCATTCTCAAACAGAAAGAGAATGAAGGCTTCACCGCTTACCTGAACAGGTGGAGGGAAACAGCTTCACTCTTGGTAGATCCTCCAAAAGAAAGAGAGATGGTTCGCCTCTTTATTCAAAATCTGACTCATAAATATAGGGAACATCTCAAATTTCTTCCACTGAACACTTTCGAAGCTGTATACGACATCGGCATCAATATCGAGGATGAGCTAATAAAGACTGCTGGTAGTAACAATAATAACACTTGGAAAAACAAGAAGAACGACCATCCTTCTTCTTCGTCTTCTAAGCACGAAAATAGTACCAATAATATAAGCCAAGTTGATATTAATGAAGTGTTAGCTCTTGATACTCCATTGCCCAAGAAGAAAAGAACTTACACTCATTTAGGAATGACTTATGATGCGGTCTTTGATCGCCTTTACGGTCAAGGCTTGATCACGCCTATTGGACCATTTCCAGAGCCAAAACCTGAAGAAAGGAGCGCCAAATGGAATCCCAATGCCTATTGCAAGTACCATCAAGGAAGGGGCCACACTACAGAGCAATGTTGGAATTTGAAGGACGTCATTCAAGACTTGATGGATGCAAACAAACTTCCTGTCCCTCCAGGCGGCAAGAAGTAATAAATACAAGGCACGCAGATCCTTTGTGCAAGATTTCATGATTTCTTTCTTTATTATTCTTCTCCATTCCCCCATTCATGTCTAGCATAGGTTTTCCACTTCGAATTTTTTTTTTTATGTTTCATGTGTTTCGTTCACCTTTTCCATTAATAAAATGAGCAATTTTCCTTTACATCTCGATCATAGAATTTTTCATTCATTCATTCTCAATAAAAAAAAATAAAAAAAAAATTTGCCGAACTAAACACAAGGTACACCAGTGATTTGAGGCACCTTTGCAACCCTGTCATTCCCCATTAACCACTCAATCACATATCCAGTTCTTCATCAGCCACTTTGAGCCTCGTCTAACGTATGGCCTTCAACCCACATTCACTCAACCCTGGGATTTGAAGATGTGTAATTGTATAACATTCAAAAAAGCAAGTAAAAAAAAAAAAAAAAAAAGTAGCAAATCAGAAATAAAACAATGTCTAAAGGCAAGTGTTCCAATGTCTTTGATATGAACACGTCTCAAATTGCGTCTCTCATTGAGTGCTCGGTACCGTGCCTGAGAAACATGAATGCTAAGTGAGTGATGGACCGCATGATCTGAGATTGCCTACATTGATTCAAAAAAAAAAAAAAAAAAAAAAAAAAAGTTCAAAGCAAAAAAAAAAAAATGTGTTGAAAATAAACTTGCAAAATTCAAAATTTTCAAATTCACAATTACACATCTTGGGGGCTTCTCTCGGGTCTTGAGCCTTTTACCCCTTTCTCCCTTAAACCATCAACTTAACCATATTACAACCCTTGAAAGACCTCTTTGAGGTGTACATACACTTGTGCAAAGTTCGATTAGAGCTACGTTCGGCCTGATTCCTAACGGATATGTAGGTAACCTCACATCGAGGTGCGGCCACATTCATATTCATATCCATGCATGATCGAGTCAAAGAATATCCAATGCTTATCCCTACCCATTTAGAGCTAGACTTGGGGGCTTGAACCCAAATCACATTAGCTTACCCAACTTGAGGAGTCATCATTTTTTACTCTTCTCACATCTATTTCCATCACCATAACCCTTGCAGCCAGCCTTAGTATCACATTCACACACTTCACTCACACATCCATATCCATATCAATCATCCTTCCCTTTAAGAGCCCTTTATCATGAAATCTTGTTTCAACACTGTGCATGTTTCATCATATTTGAAGACAACATTCAGTAGAAGAAACATTGCATACTTGCTTAGCTTCCTGACCTAAGAAATGTTCATTGTTTCGCATAATGTGCTAAGAAACATTTATATATCAATGATTTTTAATCATACAAAGCATATCGTGCTTAGCTCCTTGACCTAAGCAACGTTCATTATACAATAATCACTATACGTGCTTAGCTTCCAGACCTAAGTGTTGTTCAAAATCGCTTCTTTACACCATATATGATGCTTAGCTCCATGACTTAAGTTCATTCATCTATCGTGTTATACGTGCTTAGCTTCCAGACCTAAGTGCTGTTCAAAATCGCTTCTTTACACCATATATGATGCTTAGCTCCATGACTTAAGTTCATTCATCTATTGTGTTATACGTGCTTAGCTTCCAGACCTAAGTGACGTTCAAAATCGCTTCTTTACACCATATATGATGCTTAGCTCCATGACTTAAGTTCATTCATCTATCGTGTTTTACGTGCTTAGCTTCCACACCTAAGTGACGTTCAAAATCGCTTCTTTACACCATATATGATGCTTAGCTCCATGACTTAAGTTCATTCATCTATCGTGTCACATGATGTAATTGTCCTTAGCCTCCTGGCCTAAGAACATGCATCATGCATACATTATTTTCAGGACAAGCAATTCAATCCATACGATTTATTTCGTCTTGCTCAAGGAGGAAGTTCAAAACTTCTTTCCTTTTTCATTATTTTATTTTGGGGAAGTTCAAAAACTTTTTCCAAGTTTTCATCGAAGGAAGTTCGAAAATAAAAGTTCAGTTTTCGGGAGAAAGTCGGTACCCTCCACTCATCACAAAAATTGACGAAAAATTTTTGCTTTTGCATCTTCGTTTGCTTGTGTCTGCACACACACATACACACACACACACACTCACAAGTCATACACATGTCATGTCACATCAAGTCAAACTTGGTCAAGTTAGTGGTCAAGTCAATCACAATGTATACGAGTCCATTGGCAAATTTATTTTTGCAGGTCTTATCTACAGCCCACATCCGGGGACAAACGGACCATTTACAGCCCACGTCCGGGGACAAGCGGACCATTTACAGCCCACGTCCGGGGACAAGCGGACCATCTACAGCCCACGTCCGGGGACAAGCGGACCACCATCATTTCATGACGCAAGGTTCTCGATACACAGAGACTTGCAATCTCATCATCTGTCGACTTTCCTCAAGCATGGAAAGTATTATCCGGTGGATTTCTTCAAGCATAGAAAACTGCCAAGTCGGCTTTCCTCAAGCATGGAAAGCGTTATCGGTGGATTTTTCTTCAAGTATAGAAAACCGCCAAGTCGGCTTTCCTCAAGCATGGAAAGCGTTATCGGTGGATTTTTCTTCAAGTATAGAAAACCGCCAAGTAGTCAGCTTTCCTCAAGCATGAAAGGCATTATCGGTGGAATTCTTCAAGCATAGAATGACACCAAATTCATACGTCGACTTTCCTCAAGCATGGAAAGTGTCATCCGGTAGGTTTCTTCAAGCTTAGAAAGCTACCAAACTCATCTATCGGCTTTCCTCAAGCATGGAAAGCATTTCAACAAACATCATTCGGTGGATTCCTTCAAGCATAGGAAGCTACCAAGCTCATTTGCCACCGATATAGTGGTGTCAGATAAGCGTTCTATCCCTTTACTCTTTGATCTGTGGAATTAACATTTTTTGCAGGTATCGGCGTATACAGAATGATTTAGGATCGCAGAACGTCTTAAGTCATTCTCCGTCCCTATCGACTACTTTGACTATCATTTTCGAAACTAACATTTCTACAAACTCAGTCAAAGTGGGGGCTTCTGTAGACACCTAAAAATGTCTCCCCAAAACCAAACCCGTTGATGAACACCTTTCACCGCCATTATTGGTCAAGTTGAGTATTTAATATTTGGAGTTCTTAAATCCATGTTCTATCCAATATATTTCATGAACCAATCCAATTTCTAGCTCATTTCCCTAAACCATAACCTATTTTCCACTTTTCGTGTCCACATCGCAAAACTGAGAGAAACTGATTTTATGGATATAAAATTTTGATCCAATTATTATTTTGTTGGATAGGTCTTTAAATAAGCTTTCCAACCATATATCATAATCCCAATTCCGAGCTATAACGGAAAAGATATGAGCAAAACATTAAACTCAGCCCAAAACCGACACCCTTCTATTAAAACAGCCATATCTTAAAATATAAAAATTATTTTGACCTGATTCCAATTGGGTTGAAAAGTAGACTTGATAAGATTTCCAATGATATATTATATTCTTTATTCTGAGTTACGGATCAAAAGTTATGATGATTTTAAAAACGGGTAAAAAAACTGGAATTACCGCGCAGCAGCTAAAATGCCGCGACGCGGTAAGATCTGACGTGGCACGGGAGAAATTCCCGTGACACGGTAATTTGGAGGGCATTTTCATGTTTTTTAGTGCCCCGTGACTTGGCATAAGTACCGTAACCCGGCGCCATATGCCGTGACACGGTGTACTTTGCCGCGTCACGGCGTTTTCTGCCGTGTCACGGTGGGTTGCTGCCGTGTCACGGTGCTTAAAACTTTCCCGCGTCACGGGGAACTGTGCCACCACACGGGAATTAGTGCCATGTCACGGTAGGAATTCCCGTGTCACGGTGCCAGTGCTGTGACACGGGACAACTCCGTGTTTTTTCCGCGTAATCCCTTCACGCGTTTTTACTCCCGTAGGTCAAATATTTCCCGCGTCACTCTATTTTTCCCCGTGACACGGTAGAGTCTGACCGTGTCACGGTACAGTCTGACCGTGTTGCGGTAGCCTTTTTTAGGGTTTTTATCTTTTTAGGGTTCCGTGTGTTCCCTCTGCACATTTTCCCTATAAATACCCCCCTCCTTTCTGCAGTTCGGGGCAGCAATAATCATTCTCTCTCACCTTGCACCAAAAATCATTCTCTTCTCTCTCTTTAACCTAATTTCTAGCCTCCTTATTCTTCCATAATAATTCCCCTAAGCACTCCAAGGAGTCTATACTTAACCCGAGGTTCCGTCCTTAAACCAAGGCGTGAAAGGTACAAATAAATGAGGGTTTGGATCAAATCAATTCTACTTTTTATTTAATTTAATTTTCATTTACTTTATTATTTTTATTGAAGTTACTAACAATTTATTCATGATGTAGCAATTTAAAGGAACGCGCGAAATGTGAGTAATTAATTAATTTAATTACTTATTTTATTTTTATATTGCTAGTATCATGATTAGGTTAATTTCGTATTTGATTTGACTAACGCTATTATTGTTGAATTGCTTCCAATATTAATGTTTATTTTATTATATTTATGATCACCATATTGCATGTTTAAAGGGATTATGTAATTGAAAATCACGTCTAATAAGATAATTTGGACAACCGGTTTAGGATCCTTTTTAATCTTGTTATTAATTGAAGTGATCACCAATATTTTAGAATAATGTGTGCATTAATATTCAACCAATTTAGTTAAATAATAGTTTGGAGCGAATTGAATTATTGTTTGTATGCCTTTGAGATCACAGGAATGTTTTTCACTATAAGAATCGAGTAGAGGTCAATACGGGCGAATGTGACTCCATGACTCACTTCGTACCATCATCCCCGATCCTCCTTTCGTGGTTCCGAACCATATGGAGTTAATAATCTCATGGATTATGAATGGGGTGTAACCTTCACGGGTCAATCGTTGTTGCCTATCGTTGTCCCTTATCGTGGTTGCCTTTTTATGATCCGTGAACGGTTTACAAGTTCCTTAAAAACTTGTTGGCGGCTCCCTACTTTCCTTGTCCCAAATCGTATTATGTCAATTCCCACTTCCTATGAGTGCCAAGCATATTCACAACATGCTTTTTAACGTAGGCGCACTTCGAGCGACGCCTACAGGAGGCCACAACTGGTTACCGTGGACGGTAACCGGAGGTCAAAACTGGTTACCATCCACAGTAATCAGAGGCCAAATCCGGTTACTGTCCATGGTAACCGGAAGCCAAAACCGGTTACCATACTGTAGACACCTAAAAATGTCTCCCCAAAACCAAACCTGATGATGAACAACTTTCACCGCCATTATTGGTCGAGTTGAGTATTTAATCCTTGGAGTGCTTAAATCCATGTTTTATACAATATATTTCATGAACCAATCCAATTTCTAGCTCATTTCCCTAAATCATAACCTATTTTCCACTTTTCATGTCCACATCACAAAACCGAGAGAAACTAATTTTATGGCTAAACAATTTTGATCCAATTATCATTTTTTTGGATAGGCCTTTAAATAATCTTTCCAACCATATATCATAAGCCCAATTCCGAGCTATAACGAAAAAGATATGAGCAAAACACTAAACTCGGCCTAAAACCGACACCCTTCCACTAAAACGGTCATATATTAAAATATACAAAATATTTTTACTTGATTTTAATTGGGTTGGAAAGTATACTTGATAATCTTTTCAATGATATATTATATGCCTTATTTCGAGTTACGGATCAAAAGTTATGATGATTTTACAAACGGGTAAAAAAACTGGAATTACCGCACAACAGCCAAAATGCCGCGACGCGGAAAATGCTGACGTGTCACGGGGATTATTGCCGTAACACGGTGCTTGTTTGTGTAATTTTTCACATTTAATCCACCGTGTCATGGGATTTTGCATCGTGACACGGTGCGATTTCCCGTGTCACGGTGCCCATTCCATGACACGGGGATATTCTGTGTAATTTTAGCGTACTTTTTACACCGTGACACGGCATACTGCATTGTGCCACGGTGGACAATGCCGTGTCACGACATGTCTTCCCGTGTCACGGTGCACATCCCTTGACACGGGATTGCTCCGTGTTTTCTCCGCGTAATCCCTAAACGCGTTTTCACTTTCCGTAACCTAATTATTTCCCGCGTCACTCAGTTTTCCCCCGTGTCACGGGATCTTCCCCCGTTTGACGGTGCCTGGCACCGTGTAACGGTGTTCTTTGCCGTGACACGGTGTTATTTTTTAGGGTTTTTATTTTTTTAGGGTTCCGCGTGTTCCCTCTGCTCATTTTCCCTATAAATAGGACCCCCCTTTCTGCAGTTCGGGGCACCAATAATCATTCTCTCTCACCTTACCCAAAAAATCATTCTCTTCTCCCTCTTTAACCTAATTTCTAGCCTCCTTATTCTTCCATAATAATTCCCCTAAACGCTCCAAGGAGTCTATACTTAACCCAAGGTTCCGTCCTTAAACCAAGGCGTGAAAGGTACAAATAACTGAGGGTTTGGACCAAATCAACTCTACTTTTTATTTAATTTAATTTAATTTAATTTTTATTTACTTTATATTTTTTTTATTTAAGTTACTAATAGTTTATTCATGATGTAACAATTTAAAGGAACGTGCGGAATGTGAGTAATTAATTAATTTAATTACCCTTATTTTATTTTAATATTGCTAGTATCATGATTGGGGTTATTTTATATTTGTTTTGACTAACGCTATTATTGTTAAATTGCTTCCAATATTGATGTTTATTCTATTATGATGATCACCATTTTGCATGTTTAAAGAGAATATGTAATTGAAAATCACGCCTAATAAGATAATTTGGACAACCGGTTTAGGATTCTTTTTAATCTTATTGTTTAATCAAGTGATCACAAATATTTTAGAATTATATGTTGCATTAATATTCAACCAATTTAGCTTAATAATAGTTTGGAGCAAATTGAATATTTTGTTTGTATGCCTTTGAGATCGCAGGAATCACTTTTCACTATAAGAATCGAGTAGAGGCCAATACGGGCGAATGTGACTCCATGACTCACTTCGTACCATCATCCCCAATCCTCCTTTTGTGGTTCCGAACCATATGGAGTTAGTAATCTCATGGATTATGAATGGGGTGTAACCTTCACGGGCCAATCGTTGTTGCCTATCGTTGTCCCTTTATTCGTAGTTGCCTTAAATGATCCGTGAACGGTTTACAAGTTCCTTTAAAAAACTTGTTGGCGGCTCCCTACTTTCCTTGTCCCTAATCGTATATGTCAATTCCCACTTCCTATGAGTGCCAAACATATTCACCACATGCTTAACGTAGGCGCACATCGAGCGACGCCTACACGTACAATTAGTTTTTAACCCTGGTTGACCGTCATCAACTAGTTTCTCTGATCAATATTTCGAATTTCAACCACCGGAAGTTGGTGTCCTTGGTTCATTTTTCGTCGAGCCACCTTTATCACCATCCATTTGTCCTTGACATTCGCCCTCGTCATGTCTATCCGGTGTCGAAGGTTGTGGTTGTAATGGTTGTGAATAATGGATTATTGTTAGAGAAAGAAAACAAGAAAAAATGTAAGTTAGGGTAAAATTGTGCGTTTGCTTGAAATGATGGCGGTGACGATAATTATGGAGGGAGGTATTTAGAGAGTTGTTGATTTTAAAAACTTATTAATATGAGATTTTATTCTCAAGTATTTATTTACAAGGTTTGATTTGAAGGCATGTGGAATTAATTAAAAAGGATTTTGAATTATATTGGAACTATTGGATACTAAAAGGATTTATTAAACCATTGAATTATTATTTTTTAATGCTTTTTAAGCATGTTGGTAATCCCACTATGCGGATTTGGTTTATTGATAAGGCCTTGGACTTTGTAGGACTGGGTCTTTCCTCAAGAATAGCCTTGTAATATAAGGAGACTAGCTTGGGGGGTGTGCACGCTTGGGTGAGGAATTGGATTAGAAGGAATTGGTTCTTAATAAAGGAATTGGTTTTATCAACTATTATTTTGAATATGAATCATTGGAATCGGTTTTGGAATAATGAGTGTTGAATTTATTGGATTAATTATTGGAATTGGTTTTAAAAGTATGTTTGCAAATAAATTGAGTTAAATTATCTTGTACTTATCGTACTTAGCATAATTTGCTAATCCGTATTTCTTATTTGTTTTGGTTCGCCCTATTTATCGTAATGGTAAGCAGTGTTGACTATTTTCAGGTGGAGTCATGAATGAGCATATGGGAGTCTCGGGATTTGCTTCACCTAGTTTAGGAATGTTGGTTTGGTCTTTATTTTGAGCACTCATAACAATGTTACTATTTTTATAAGTATTAATAAAAGAAAGTTGAGTTTCCGCTGCAAGTTTTGTTGTCAAGTTAAGTATTTTGAGTAGCCTTGCGTATTCACGCGGCGATAATTCGCCCAAGTCTATCTCTACGGTATAATTATATGTATTATACTGGTATTTCCGTAGAGAGAGATTTGGGGGTGTTACAAGTGGTCCCGTTAATTTCGATTCCAGGTTTAGTGGTGAGCTTGTGATGCAGAGGGTGACCAAGACCATTGCGATTATGGATAAGGTTGCTATGCTGGATGATCCTCAATGTGAGTTGTTGTTACTTAGGGCATGTACTGGAGTTTCTAAACTCTACTTTTCCTTGCGTACTTGTCCTCCAAGTGCTTTTGAGGCGGCTCAGCGCGTATTTTGACGAGGCTCTTCGATCTTCCTTGGAGCGTATTGTTACTGCTTCGGGTTCGGGTTTGGTGATTGGCAGTGGCGGCTTGCCACCTTACCATTTGCGTTTGGCGGGCTTGGTGTTTATTCTGCAGGTGATGTTCGCCATTATGCTTTTCTTGCTTCTCGGTTGTAGTCTGCTGGGTTGTAGACGAAGCTTCTGCGTCACACTGGTATTGTCACTCTTGGTCAAGCTTTTGCGGATGTATTGAGTCTGTTTAATAGAATGGTGGAGTCTGACATTTTAGGTAATCCTTGTGAGGTCGCTGCCCCTAAACTCATGAAGAAATTGGCAAATATATATTTCACAAAGGTTACCGCTTTTGCAGAATCCACCTTTTCTTTGTCTCCTCGTCAGTCGGCATTGTGGAAGTCGCAACAGGAAGATCACACCTCTACTTGACTTCGGGCAGTCCTTATTTCTGGGTTGGGTCAAATGATGAACACAAAGACATACCGATGTGTGTTGTGCTATCGGCTGGGTATTCTATTGTTCTCTGTCTCGACGCCGTGCTCTGCTTGCTCTCGGGTTTTTACTGGGGATGTATTCGGGGACCATGCGGTGTCGTGTACTGGCATTGTAGGTTTTAAACATCAGCACAATGTTGTTCGGGATACATTTGTTGATATTTGCTACAAATCTGGGATTTCGGCAAGAGAGGAGGTTGACATAGGATTGTCCGGAGGGAATGATGGGGCCCTCAAACCTATCGATGTTTTACTTTATTCATGGGATCGTGGTCGTGATATATGTGTCGACTTCACAGGGTCTTCTCCTTTGACACAGACAGGGCTATCTGACTTTGTTCCGGGATGGGTTGTGGCTGATGCGGCTCATCGAAAGCGGGTTAAGTATGAAGCTCGTGGTCTGGCGATTGGATATGGTTTCATTCCATTCTCCTTTTCTTCGCTTGGGGATTTAGATAAGGAGGCTGTTGCGTTGCTGAACCGGATTTAGAGGTTCTTGACGACGCAAGACATTGGGGCTCGTGCTACAGCTTATATATTCACTATGGTAGGCTTTGCTATAGCTAGAGGAGTGGGGCCCTGATTGTACCTCGACTTCCCACTAATTTATTGTAGGTTGTATGACTTTTGTTTTTGAGATATAATAATAATAATAATAATAATAATAATAATAATAATAATAATAATAATAATAATAATAATAATAACAATAATAATAACAATAATAATAATAATAATAATAATAATAATATGATAATTACCACCATCTATTGTTGCCAAAATTGAAAACACTGAAGGAGTTATGTCTTCATCGTGTGCAATTACTAGATATATAAATGGATCGAATTATGGAGATAATTAAGTTCGTACATTTGGGTCGTCGTTTTGCCATAGCTAGAGGTACTAACGATCTTTGGACTAGTAAAATAGCCCAAAGCCCAATTGGACAGATCCTATAAGGTCACACAAAGGGGCTAGATCGACATTAGAGGACGAGGCCCATCATGGGCCTCATCACTCTAGGTGGCCGGCCATGTAGTGGATTAGAAGGAGTTTTGGGCTTCGTGCCCTAGTCTAATTATAATGAGATTATAAATAGACTAGGTGCCTAGGTTTGCAACAAGGAAGCAATTAACTGATCAGTGTGATCGAACCCTAATTAGCAAATACGAAACCCAACCCTCTCAAAGTCCTCTCTCTCACAGATCTCTCCTCCTCCATTGGCGCCGGTGGTTTCTCGTGGTGGTGGTGGTTCATGCGGTGGTCGGTTGTCCATAAAGGTGGTGATCGCGGTTTTCCTCAATCACTCGACCAATCTAGTATTGGTGGACGGCTCGTTCGAATCTCGTGGACTAAGTAGAGGAGCAACGCTTGGGGCTCTATTCTCTCCCTGATTTGCCTGTCGAATAGCTTCGTGGAATTCACGCGTCAAAGGTATGATTATGTGTCTTGTGTGTTATGCATGTGATTCTTGGGATTGGTACTTGATTGAATATGATTCATGTTTTTCCGCTGCGTAGTACCTATAAACTCCTACAGTGGTATCAGTTAGCCTCTTGCATGAACGCGCTAGATCATAATAATACGATTATTTGATGACCACGTTAATTTTATAATCAATTAAGAGGGAGAAATTAATTTAATTATGGTTCAATTATTATATTTAATGTGATTAAACTTTTGGAATTGATTAAATGTGATTTAATTATGCTCAAAATAGCCATGAAGAGACCAAATTTTAGCCCTAATTGTTCGAAATTTTCGAATCCCATAACCCTAAATTTCGAATTTTTTGAAAATCCTAGCCCTAAAATATGATTTTTGTGCTTAATTTAAATTTAATTCGATTTATTTTATGATTCATAATTTTAATCGGATTGATTTATGCATAAAAGTGTTTTGTGTATGACCATCAATTTAATTTTAAAAGTTAGAATTAAATTGGGATTAATTTTATAAAGAACCCTAATTTTAAAATTGAATGTGATTTAATTTTAATTTTTTAGACTGATTTAATTTAATTTTAATAAATGTTATTTTAATTAAATTAAAACTAAAAAAAAAAAGTTTTAAGTGGTCGGCAACCGCGGCTGGGTGGCGCAGCCACGGCGGCTGCCGACCAGGTGGCAGTCCAAGAGGGAGGGGAAAAGGTGGGCGGCGGTCTTGGTGGCTGAGGCAGCAGCTGTGCAAGCGTTGCACGTTGCTGCCGTGCCTGCCTCTGCTGCTGGTTGCTGCTGCCTTGCGGCAGTGGCTGCTGCAAAGCAGCCAGCCACCGCGGCTAGCTCCGGCTAGCCAACCACGGTGGCCAGCAACCGTGCAGTCACGGTATTTTTCAAAAAAAAAAAATTAATTATCTTATTTTAAAAATTATTTCAAGATAATTATGAATTATTTTGGGATAAAGTCAGTTTGATTTTGAATAAGATAAAATATTTTGAAAATATGATCTTTTATTTTAACAGATAAAGTTGGTTTTATTTGGATAAAATCTTTTATTTTAGGATAAAATCAAATATTCAAGAGTTGTTATATTTGATATTATCCATATTTAAAGTTGTTAAATTGGTAATTATCCTAATTAAAATGGTTAATTTTGGATAAGATTGACTAGGATATTCTGAGCATATTCCAAAAGGATAATAATTGATTTAAATAATGTGATTATCCCATAATTAGATTAGGATATAATTGATTTTAAAATTATTTGATTGGCTAGTAATTAGGATAGAATCTCCTAAATTTGTTAGGATAATCATGGAAGATTAAATATGATTTATCTTTCTAGATTAAAATATGATTTGATTCTATCTATGACTAAATTAAATATATGATATTTAATAAACGGTCATGAATAATATATGATATTATCTAATTATGATTAAAATATGAGATATTTTAGGAAATGCGTTGACTTTATTATGAACATTCGATGTTTTAGTTTAGACAAGCATGTTGAGTGATTTATTATATGGCACTTTTATAATATATGATATTATGTTGCTATATATAGACTAGTATGGCCCATAGATTCTTAAATACGATCTGCGCATCGTGATGTATTTTTGTAATCTAAATACGGTCTGCGTACCGTTAAGTATTTTTGTAACTTTTATTTAAAGTAAATAGAATAGTTATTTAAATAGTGTTAGTCCAAAGAAGCCCATGAAGTGAAGGCCCAAAGGAGCAAGGTGGATGGAGATCCATGATGATTCAAGTGGGAGCTTTTTCATTTCTAGTTTTCTTAGGACTAAGGGGCCATACTATGTCATGATTTATTGCATTAGTAGACTATGCATGTTAGATTTTATTTATGTTGATTGATGATGCGCTAGAGTTCACTAAATAATCACAACATAATAAATCCGAAAATTCTACTATGATCCACTTTATTTGGACCATCACTATATTGAATTATCATTGGCCGATTTTTTATTTATTTTTTTATGTTGGTCAAACCTTATTTTTAGTTATTTCCTTTTTTAATTCTTTTTTTATTTTCCAAAATTTAATTACTAAATTTACGAAAATCATTTTAATTACATTTTTGAAATTTAATTATTAAAATCAGATTTTAATAAAATAAAAAAAAAACAATTAAATTAAAAAAATCAAATAAAAAAATTGTTCATCAATGTTCTTCATAGTTCATCAATGTTCTTCAGGTTTTTCCATTCATGGATGAGATTAAACACAAACACATGATCTATGTCCATTAAATTCACTTGCGCATCGAAAGCGAATAACAATATGAACCGATTCAAAAGGCAAATGCGAAATTTTAAGATATCAAAAAGTTGTAGTCGTTGCGAATTGGGCAGCGATTTAAATCTCTAAATAATAGGTTTGGATTGAACTAAATCAGTCAACGTTTGCAAAAACGGTGATTTTATATAATCGAAATAACAATTTTTAAGTTTTACGATAATCGGGGTTTGTCATGAACATCTGAAAAAGAAATCGCATCATTATTTTTTCGAAACCTTGTTTGATCCAAAAAAAGGGAAATCGAAATTGAAATCTTGTTTGTGTAAAATGTTTTACCCAAATAAAGGATAGGACATTACCTGTTATGAAAATTGTAATTATTTAAAACATATGACATCAAGTTATTTTGGACATTACCAATACTGATTTATAATTCATTAATATCTTGTTATTTTCTTAATTCGGTAATCTACTTTCTTCAAGATAATCTAACTAGAAAATGTATGATTTTTCTTCGAAACACTGTTTGATCCAAAAAAAAGGAGACCGAATTCCAAATCGTATTTGTGTTTAAGGAATTTACCCACAAACGGATTGGACATTACCTATTATATACATTTTAAATATTAAACGACTATGATCATACGTTATGTTAGAAAAAACCAATTATTTTAAAGTACTTTACGACCTTTGCAAAATATTTGTAGCTAAACATGTACAAAAATTAAAATGAATCTATTTTAATGATTATATATATAAAAATAAATATAATGGAATCAATATCTTTTAGGATATCTTTTAACATTAGAAATATTATTTAAAAAAATTTCAATCACCAATTATAATAAGGATATTTTCCTAATTTCTTATCTTATTATTATTATATAGAAGATTTTAAAATCTGTATATTTTTCAAATTTCAAAAGATTATATTCTAATATAATCTAAATATTAGAATATATATCTTACTGATTTTGTCGACATATCTTATGATTTTGTAAAATTATTGATTTTTATCACGCCTAGAATTATAGTAATATATATTTTTGATAATGCAATAAACATGGAATGTTTGATAAACAATTGTGTAAAATGAATTTAAAAAGAGGATAAAATTTAGTAAATGGAATATTAATAAATCTTAGGATAATAGATGATTTACTTTCCCTCAAATTTTAGATTTTCCTGAGATTTTGTTATTTCTTCACGCAATTTGGTTAATAGAATATTAACAAAATCTTAGGATAAAAATTTACGTACTTTTCCCAAAAAAAAAAGATAAAATTAGGACAATACCATAATTTAATTAAGGTTTATGATTTTAAATCTATCTTTTTTTTTTCAAGGAAACACTTTAAGTATTTTTTTTCTAAAATAAGATCACATTTTCTGATTTTTTTGACATGCTTATCGTAAAATAAAATCAAAATGTTGGTTTCCCTCATCTCCACGTCAAAAAAATCATAAAGTTGGAATTTTCACAATATCCAAAATACATATGGTCATTCGTCAAACTCAATAAACTTTCTTTTTTAGGTAAGAACCAAAGTACACATAAGTTAAAACCTGAACTATAAACAGATCACAAAACTCACACTTGTGTTCTACGTATCAAACAAGGTTTATGAGAAGAATATTTTTTAAAAAATTGCGTCTTCTTCCTCTAATCGATTTGCTCATTATATATCTTTGTATCCTAAAATTGCATCTTCTTCCTTTGACCAACTTGCTCATTATATAGGTTTGGACATTAATTTTTGTTTTTTTTTTGTTTGTGTAATAATTTGAAATTTAAACCATCTTTCTATAAGGTAAAAAAAAATCATATATTTAAAGCAACCAATCAAAATTGAAATTTAGATTAACAATGGAATGTGTTAGATTTAAGATCTATTTGAAGAATATTGCCTATATAATGGTTGTTGATTACTTATTTTTAGGAAATATTGTTACTAAATGAAACATAAGTTATCCCATATAAATTTGTCTTCAAAATCTTTTTCAAATATTCTATTATAATATTTAACGTACTATTTAGGAAATAAATCAATGATATACAATAGTGTTGTTATCAATTAATTTTATGACACATAAAATATAGACTATAAATTAAAAATGAAACTAAATTAATAAAAAAAAGATAATCGACGGAGTCGTAGTACTAAACATTGGGTAAAAAACAAAATACAAAAAATCACATTTAACATGTAACGCTATTTTGACAAATAGGAAAAAGAATATTCTCCATTATCATTAATAAAACTAGAATACATGTATATACAAAACAGAATCATGATATGTCCTAATTATAAGGAAACAACTAGCAATAGTAGTATGTATTTAGCCTAAATATAAGGGGTTGAATATTGGCTTTCCTAATTTATAAATACAAAAATATATTTACTATATTTAACAATTTGTCATTGTATTCTTTCCAAAAAAAAAAAAAAAGGTTTGCCATGTAATTGCTCACCTCCACATTTTTTTTCATTTGGTTATTATATGGGATTCGTCCAATATTAGGATATGACATTACTTATATATTTAGAATTGGTGTCAATCTCCTTAATTATTGTAAAATTATAATAATAATCGAAGACGGTTCATTATTTAAATTAATAACAAACTAGTATCCAAGTAATCCAACCATTGGGTCACACGATATATAAGAAGATAATCACCTAATTTGACAATTAGGTTGCCATTAGAATAGCTCTAAAGGTGGTTTGATTGAGAGTTAAAATTTTGAGGAATATGCATACAAAAATCAAACCACAATAGCTGATATATAAGTGGTCAATGATACCAAACTTGGTATATGTAAATTGTGACTTGGCTAGTGAATGAGTATTGAAGACCACGATCCTATTTGCTATCAATTAAGAAAAATATTAGGATACTAATGCATGCACAGTATGAACTAATTATTAACAATGTCCAAAATAACGTATGGTCGTAGACCAAATAAACAATAATATTGCGTTTTATAGGTAATGTCCTATTAGTATTTGGGTTAATACCTTATATGCAAACAGAATCGAAAACTATATCTTTTATTTTTTTCGGATCAAACAAGTATTCCAAAACAAAAATCGTTGTCTTCTCCAATTAGCTCATAAACCCAGATTTCGAAAAATTGTTTTTTTTTTTATTATTATTATTTTCGCATACATATAATGACCGATTTTTCATCCCTTGTTTGCGATTATCCAATTAGCACTTATTGTTTTAGGATTAAATAAAATCCCAGATTCATACATGAATCCAAATTTCGAATGAACTCTTCACATATAATATGTAAATCGATGCATATTTTCAATTTTCATTGATGTGCGAGTGTATTTACGGGACAAAGATTACCATAATGGTGGTTAATCTCATCCATGGATAAACAAACTTGAAGAACAATGATGTATAATGAAGAACATTGATGAACAATTTTTTTATTTTGATTATTTTAATTTAATGTTATTTTTTATTTAATTAAAAACTGAAATAAATTTTGAAAATCATAAAATAATTTTCAGAAATTCAATAATTATATTTTGGAAAATAAAAATTGAATTAAAAAAGGAAAATACTAAAAATAGTGTTTGACCAAGGTTTAAAAAAAATTAAAAATTCAACCAATGATAATTAAGTATAGTGATGGTCCAAATAAAGTGGACCATAGTAGAAACATCCTATTAAATCTAGGTCCCAGTAATATTGAGATAGCTTTTCCAATTAAAAACCCGATGAAACCTTTGATATTTTATGATGGGTCATGCCTCAGCTGGGTGTCATATTATATCTTAGGGGAGTGGGGGTAAATCACGTTTTACACTTTTAATTGGTTATACTCAACAAGGTTACCTAAAGAGTTTAGAACCTTGAAGCTAAGGGTAATAATTAAGCATGTGATGATTATTAATTATTCAACCAAGAGTTATAAGAGTTGTAATCAGTAAAGAGTTTACTCACCTTGAAAATGTAATGATTGATGGTAGGGCCTCAGTCCGGTCAATTATTGCACAAATAAAGGATCTTGGAATCACTTAAATTCAATTGGGATCAATTAATTATTGAATAAAGTATTTTAAAGTTACCAAATGAATGCGTTTATGGTACTTTAATTTTAATTTAAACATAATTTTTAAACTTTGCCTTATTTTGACATAGATGGGTAGCCGTAATCACAATGACAACAACGTTTACAACCTTCGACCATTCCTTGAGAAGGATAGGTTGACAGGGGAGAACTTTTCCACTTGAGAAAGAATGTTAAGACTTGTTCTGAAATCTGAGGGTAAAGAGGATATCATTGATACCCCATTACCAGGACCTTTGCCAGAAAATCCAACTGCGACAGAGATCAAGAAGCACAAGGAAGCTCATGACAGAGCTATACCTATCACTTGCTTAATGATTGCTACCATGGAGCCTAGTCTTCAAAAGCGTTTTGAGGACCAGGATGCCTACTCAATTATGCAAGAACTCAAAGCTTTGTTTAAGAAATAAGCTAGAGTTGAAAGGTATGAGCTCCATCGTGAGATTCTGGATTGTAGGATGGAGAAGGGAGCCACAGTTCATGATCATGTTTTCAAAATGATCGGCCTAATTCAAAGTATGGAAAAACTGGGGCACCCATACAGTGATGATTTGGCAACAGACATCATTCTCCATTCACTACCAGAAAGTTTTAACCAGATTATCATGAGTTTTAACATAACTGCCACTGCAAAGACTATGAATCAATTGCATGCAATGCTGGTTAGTGCTGAGAAACAAATCCCTAAGGAACCTAAGAAGGAAGTTCTTATGATTCAAAAGGGAAAGGGGTTCAAGAAGAAGGGGCAAAAGGCTAGTGCCATGAGCAAGGGCAAGCAAGTTGCCAAGGCTCCCGAAAAGCCTAAGACGACTCCAAAGCCCAAGGCTGCAAGTGAAAGTGAATGCTTTTACTGCAAGAAGAAGGGGCATTAGAAGCGAAATTGCCAGAAATACCATGACTTCCTCAAGAAGAATGGAGCATCAACCTCAGGTATAATGTTATAAACATTTTAACTTTCACTTAGGTATGAGATACCAAGTTGCATTGCTTAACATAATGATGTTGTGCAGGAACTGCAAACAAGTGAAGCTAGCATGGAAATGGAGCTTGAAGGTGCACTAGAAGTATTTGAGTGGCCAGAGATAGCTTCATAGTTCTAAATTTTGATTAGTTTATCATGATTTTAGAACAAATTTCCAGTTTTGATGAGACAATATTTCGGTTTTCTTGTTTTGAATACTGAATTTGGTTTACTTGGCTTGGATAAGTGTTGATCCATGACCAAGGTAATAAATTGTTTTCATTTTGCTAAATATGAGTTAATTTTGTTTTATGACATTGATATAAGTAGATCATAAAAGTAGATTTAGATGATTTAAAGTACACTTACTTATAACAAAGTAAGGATAGGTCACATTAACCATTTGCACATCCAAATTAATGGATGGACTCTTATTCTTATATGATTATGAATCACTTGAGAATTAGAAGTCATGCTTGATAAAAGTTAAGATGACCAAGTTGCCTTTTGGTAGAAATAATAAAGAAAGCTAAAATGACCTTTTGGTACTCATACATATGATGCATGTGAACCAATAAGTTCAAAATTAGCAAAGAGATTTAACAATTTCATTGCTTTTACTAACAATTTAAGTAAATATATCGATAATTATTTAATGAAGTAAAGCTTGGAAACATTGAAAAGTTCAAAATTCCAAAAATGAAATGTAAAATCAGTTTGAGATAAACAATTTAACACCACAATATGATTGTTGTGATAAATATTTACTCAAATAGGAATGATCATCTAAAGGGAATTGTTGAATTAATTCACAATCCAGAAACATTACAGTTAAATTGTATGTTTATGAAGAAGGAATCAAACTTTGCTTGCCATTGTTTGATCCAAGATTTAATGATTTACAAATATCATTTTGAGGATGTGCATTAGAACAACAACAATTGCGATAAACTAAACAAGAAACTTAACCAAAGCAGTAGAAAAGATGTCATAAGAGTTATGATTTGAAAATGTTCCAAAAGTTATCTTTTCCAAACAGGATTAAGGGTTATGAAATCAATGTAAAATGTTTACTAAGATGACATAATACACCCTAAATCAGAAAAATAGTTCTTCATGGGTTTTCTCATGGAAATGAAAAGGTATTATTCCTACAATCGCGTAGAAACAAAGTGTTTGTTGCTCGCGATAGTGTCTTTATAGAAAGAATGTCTTCCTACAAAGCCAAGTGGGAGTAAAGTTAGATCTCGATGAGATTTGAGACGAGCAACAAATTGATGTGGATAACACTACATCAGAGACGAAGGCATATGAAATCAGCTAATTTGATAAACCATGTGTCGAAGCAAGCTAATTCCACTAGCGAGGCTTCTATCGTCCCACTAGAATGAAAGACTTCAAAGAGTTGAAGAGAATAATTCTATTGTCGCTCATACCTATCGTAGGTTACTTGGGACCAAAACAAACAATTTGTTGAAATTCTGAGAAAAGGTGGATTCTAAAATTTTCCTATTGGAATGATTGGAACCCATGCCTACAAGCAAGCTTTGGATAAGTGCCAACTCAGGAAATGGCCTTAAAGCCATGAAATCCAGTATGGACTCCATGTTTGTAAAAATGTGTTAGTCTATAATAGTCTTACAAATAGGGTAAAACCTATTAGTTGGGTAAGCCTATTCGGATTATTCTAGTAATGGATATCAAAATCACTTTCATGAAATGTTCTTGATGGTGAGAATGTATATGATACATCCTAAGAATTTTGAAATCCAGAAATTCCTAGAAAGTTTTGCAAACTTCAGAAATTCATTTTATGGATTGAAGTAAGCATCAGGGAGTTGGAACATTCGTTTTGATTAGGCAATCAAACAATTTGATTTCCTTAATAGAGCAAAAGAATTCTTGTAGAGACAAGAAGTTTAGTGGGAGAAATTGGTCTTTGAGTCTAGTATGTAGTTAACATACAGATCATATGAAATGGTATATCAATGCTTGAATAAGTCAAGCAGTGATTAGAAAGATTGTTTCAATATGATAGACTTAGAAGATGTTGAGTACATATTAGGAATTAAGATCCTTGACATGAATCTTGAAGAATGATTGGAATGAATCAAGAGACTTATATTGATAAGGATCTTAACAAGTTCATGAAGCAAGACTCTAACATAGGATATCTTCCCATGTTTCATGGTACTACACTCAGTAAGACTCAGTGCCTTCAAAAGCTAATAGAGTTGAGTTGTATGGATAATGTACCTTATGCTTCTGCAAAAGGATTCATTATATGTGCCATGAAATGTACAGTGCAAGATGTGGCATATGACTTGTGCATGTGTAGCAGAATTCAAGCAAATTCAGAATAAGCATACGGAGAATTACCAAGAAAAGTCCTTGAGTACTTGAGAAGCACTAAAAGGAATTTTTCTAGCTATTGTGTTAAATGGTAATTTAAGCAAATTGTCAAAAAGGTTACGCAAATGCAAGTTTTCCAAACAGGCAAGATGATTCTAGATGGTGATCTAAATTCATATTTGTGTCTGAATGGAAAAGGACAGTGAGCTTGAAGAGTTCAAAGCAGAGCACTGTTGCATACTCAATGTCAGAATATGTGCATAGTTACAGAGGAAGTTTGGATCAAAATGTCATGTGACTAAAGGGTCACCTTTGCCCAAGAACAAAGGAGCCAGAGTCACATCACAAATCCAAACAAAAGGATATGAGATATCACCTCAATTATGAGATCATTGACCAGCGGAAGGTCGTGTTCTGCAAAGTTTTATTATGAGTGAGAAATCACTAAACCCCTTCCATGGACTAAGATATGAGAGTCATATTAAAGTCCTAGGATTGAAGCAAGTTGTGTAATTTAAGTTGTATATGTTTTGAGAAAACATATTACATGAGGAATGCATCAATTTGCAGAATTATGTTTAAAATAGAAATTATTATTTCTCTTATTTAATTATGGTTTTGGAAATTAAATAAAATGTCCAAAATAATTATGAATTGATGGGTTCATCAGGTTGGTGACCTGGTGAATTGAAACCCCACAGGTGAACAAAATTCATATATTATTTAAAGTTCCTAGTTCGAGATCATTAAAGTGGACATAAATGATTTCAATAAATGAACTAGCATGTAAGATTGATTGGATAGCGCAGTTTCATGGGCTATAGCGGCATAGTGATGCTCGGTCAATCACTTGGATATGCATGAATGATGCATGATCGAACTATTGACCTACTTTGAAGTTCAAGTATAGAGCTTCCGTATATATTAGTGGATTCCTTTGACATGAGTGGAACATTGATTTCATTCAATGGATGTTGTGACTGTGGTACACTCAAACGTCTAGCCGTAACTGGAGATTATAAAGGGTGTTTCCTGGTTACTTCAGAAGTTGAGTGGGAGTCATGTTGCCACAAGATTGGATAGAGTCTACCTATTAAATTAGGAAATGTGTCATGGCCGCTTGAAGAGGGAGAATTCAGAAAATACGTGGCCGCGTTCAAATGTATTACACAGTAATCATTTGGTTTTGTAATTCTAACTCAGATTTCAAGAAACAATTTGTAGATTAATATGATCTCGACATGTGATGCAATCATATTATCAAATCGACACATATATTGACTTAAGGAATTTGAATATTGCACCCTTGTCTCAGACAAGTGGGAGATTGAAGGAGTTATGTCTTCGTCGTGTGCAATTACTAGATATATAAATGGATCAAATTATGGAGATAATTAAGTTCGTACATTTGGGTCGTCGTTTTGCCATAGCTAGAGGTACTAACGATCTTTGGACTAGTAAAATAGCCCAAAGCCCAATTGGACGGATCCTATAAGGTCACACAAAGAGGCTGGATCGAGCATTAGAGGACGAGGCGCATCATGGGCCTCATCACTCTAGGTGGCCGACCATGTAGTGGATTAGAAGGAGTTTTGGGCTTCGTGCCCTAGTCTAATTATAATGAGATTATAAATAGACTAGGTGCCTAGGTTTGCAGCAAGGAAGCAATTAACTGATCAGTGTGATCAAACCCTAATTAGCAAACACGAAACCCAACCCTCTCAAAGTCCTCTCTTTCACGGCTCTCTCCTCCTCCATTGGCGCCGGTGGTGTCTCATGGTGGTGGTGGTTCGTGCGGTGGTCGGTTGTCCATAAAGGTGGTGATCGCGGTTTTCCTCAATCACTCGACCAATCTAGTATTGGTGGACGGCTCGTTCGAATCTCGTGCACTAAGTAAAGGAGAAACGCTTGAGGCTCTATTCTCTCCCTGATTTGCCTGTCGAATAGCTTCGTGGAATTCACGCGTCAAAGGTATGATTATGTGTCTTGTGTGTTATGCATGTGATTCTTGGGATTGGTACTTGATTGAATATGATTCATGTTTTTCCGCTGCGTAGTACCTATAAACTCCTACAAATACCACCTCAAGTTTTTTTTTTTTTTTAAATCTTACCACCTATTTTTTTCCAAAAGTTTTAAAATTCTCACCACTTTGACACACTTTCGTCATCATAGGACCCACCACTTTGACACATGACAGCCCGTGCCCATCTTTATGGAGGAGTTGGTAAAAATGTTGGGTGAGCAAAAGATGGTCACCCGCCAACAAAGAGGAATATAAAAGGATTAAGGGAAAGGGAGGTGGTCTGCTTGGTGGTCGGCGGTGGATGAGGGTGAGAGCTTCCATGTACATGTAGTGGGGGTGGGTGGTTATTTAAAGTTTATGATAGTATTTAAATATAATTAATATTTAAATATAATTAATTTATATTAAGTACAATTGTGTTGTAAGTCATCTGATTTAGTTAATAAAGTATCATTAAAAGTCAATATGTTTTTTAGCTATTCAAAAGATTTAGTTATTTGGAGCTAGCCGCCCAAAAATTAGCTCATTGTTAAAAATATTTCACACATTAATTACTAAGTAGATTGCGCTTGCACTTTATTATTATGACGTACTCCGCATCTCAATTTTGTGTGACTCTATTATCTAGTTGGGAAAATTGATTAGTTAAGTTTTTTGGGGGTTGCCTTAATTTTAAATGAAGAAATCTAAGTTAAATGTTATTTGCAAAAATTAAAAAATACAGTGATTAATGTCTGAATTTGTGTGTCGATAATGTTGCTCGATTAGGATGTTAGTGAATATTTTGGCCCTTAAGAGCAACTCCAATGGCAAGCTAATTTGACAATTAGCTTGCCATGCCACATAAGCTTTTAAACTAATTATCATTTTAGCTACTTTTTGCTCCAATGGCTAGCTACTAGCTTAGTAGTAGTTCTTGGATAGAAAATACATGGAAAGAGCTTAATTAGTGCACTAAGCATTTTATTTTGGCAAGTTTAATTCCCAAGAAAATTAGCTTGGCGAAGCTAATTTGCTTAGCCAAGCTAATTGAGTTTTATAGCTCCAACGGTCAAGCTAGTAGCTAAGGAATTAATAAAATTGCAAGCAAGTCTCTAGCAACCATTGGAGTTGCTCTAATAATCCAATTTGAGGTGAAATTTGTAAAGTTATACCTTAAACACCTCATTCTGTGTGACAAAATAGGTCTCGGTACAAGTATGTTTCTCTACTATCTAGCAGAAAATCAAAGTGTTTTTGAAATAATTTTTTTTTCCAATTTTTTTGTGGAGCAAATCCAAATTGATATCCGATATCAATGAAGCGCGTTGATATAGGGCCATTTTCGTCTATTCACGTGTTAAAGTAAGGACAAATTTGGAATAGAAATGAATTCACGTGTTATACTGTTTTGGGACTACCGTCTTGGCAAATGTTGGATGTTAACGTCGTTAATGTTACTTTCGAACGGTTTTGCGAACCCTAAAATTATTGGAGTTTTCTCTCTCTTCCGCGACGATGTGTCAGTAATGGTGATTGCTACACTTCTCTTGCTACACTTATCTCCAATGAAACTGTATTTATTTTGAAGAATGAAGATTGTCGGTGTCGAGGAGAGCAGCAGTGACATCAATTGCTTTAATGACAACGGAGTGGAAGTTGAATTCGATTTGAAAATTAAGGTATTTTTCATTTCATGTGTTGGTGGATTATATTTAAGGTATTATTCGATTCTGCAATTGGTGGATTATATGCATTGCGGAGACAATGTATTTGTGTTTTTAATTTTTTTCAATTTGAAGCAGGGGAAAAAACTATATGTGTAATTGTGTTCGGTTCCTAAGTATATCTCTTAACAGTAATGGTCATTTCCTCAATCTGTAATTAATCAAGTGTATTGTGTTATCAGCATAAAATTGTGGATGGAAGAAATTGTTTAAAGCGGAAATCAATTCTCTCTCCTCATCAATCTGGAAAATCCATAAAGTAGAGAAGAACCCGTAACTTTTTCCGTCAACATATGTACCGTTAAAGGTTTTAATTAAAAAATAGTTTCAACGGAGTCCCCGTCAGCAATCCACTACCAAACATGTAGATTTCACAAAAAGTTTAATCTTATTACGAGACTGCCACTATATCAACATAACTTGGTTGATATTGGATATCAATGGGGTGTGGCTCTTTTTTGTGACCTCAAACTTAACTAAATATGACCTTAATTTTTTTCTTTATCCGATCTGATTTGGCCTTAATTTTTCTAACTAGAATTGAAATAAGTAAAAATAAGATGAGCTAAACATGGCTTATTAATACGAAATATTCCCTCCATTTCGTAGTTATAATAATCGCAACACTTTCCTTTTACATCTGTTTCATAATTATCGCTACACTTCCTATTTTAGTAAAGACTCAAATCACTATTAATTTATTATTTTTCTCTCCCACTAGCCCCATTTACATAAATAATTTATAGTTTTTGTCCCTTACTATTTTCACTTATACTACAAATTATTAAAAGCATCTGGTCGCATTAATTTATTATGGACCACTAGTACTCAAGACAATATATGACCATTTGATTAGTTTGAAAAAAAAAGGGTCATTACCTTTTAATAAAAGTTATTTTATTAAAAATAAATTAAATTTCACTATGTTATTAAAAAGGTCATAAGAGGTTAAGATTTTTTTAATGAATGTTTTATTATATCAGTCATTATGAATAATAAAGGTCACCTCGTTAAAATAGGAACATTATGTCTAACATAACATTGACTGACACGTGCGTATTTCAGGTTCATAATAATATTAAAGTCACTTAAGTTTTAATGAAGGTTAATATGTTAAAATTAGGGACATTATGTTCAACAATACGTCGGTTACGCACATATGGATTTTGGTCCAACAAGGTCCACACAAGTTTTTTCTCACGTATAGTACTCTTTTTTAATTATTATTTCTCTTTCCTCCTAACAATTAAATATATCTCAACTTAAACTATTACTTCCTCCATTTTTCCAAGTGTTATTTTTTTCTTAACCCCTCCGTGTTTTGATAAGTGTTACACTTTGACCGACACATAGTTTAGGCAATTTAACTGACATAAATAAAATAAGAGGTAAGTGGGATAGTTGAAATATTAAAAAGTTGTAAAAGAAAGATAGTGGGGTTAATTGTTTATTGAAAGCAATGAATATGAGAGGAAAAAAAAATTAAAAAAAAAAATTACTAGTGCATTTGGGTGGAGATCATGGGAGATTGGGATGACAAAGATATACTCCCTCCGTGTTTTTTTGAAGTGTTACAGTTTGACCGGCACATAGTTTTAGACAATTTAATTGACTTAAATAAAATAAGAGGTAAATGGGGTAGTTGGAGTATTAAAAAATTGTAAAAGAAAGATAGTGGGATTAATAGTTTATTGAAAAGTAATGAATGTAAGAGGAGAGATATAATAAAGAAAGTAGTAGTGGGTTTGGATGGGGACCATGAGACGAGAGATATATATAATATTTTAATGTAGCTTTTTGCCATAAAAAAAGGAAGTGTAATGCTTATTAAAACGCGGCCGAATTCGGTAAGTGTAACACTTAAAAAAACACGGAGGGAGTAGTATTAATATGTAACTTTGTGCAAAAAAAAAAAAAAAAAAAAAAAGTGTATCACTTATTAAAACACGAAGAGAGTGTGTACTTTCTTTTTAATTTGAAGTGTTACACCTTTTTTTTATTTTTTAGTAACCTACTCCATTTAATTATTAATCTTCCCTCTACTTATGGTCCCCACTCAAACTCACTATTACTTTTTTTTTTATTATTAATATTTTCCCTCTCACATAAATACTCAGTTATGGGTTACTTAAGAGGTTATTCGGTCAGGGGTTACTCGATCACAAGTTACTCGAGTTGCTCAGTCAAGGTTTTTACTTGAGGGGTTTGGTCAGGGGTTACTTACTCAATCATGGGTTTCTTAAGAGGTTACTCAAGGGTTACTCGGTCATGGATTACTCGAGTTACTATGTCAGGATTTAATTTAAGGGTTACTTGAGGGGTTCAATTAGAGGTTACTCGGTCATGGGTTACTTGAGGGGTTCGGTTATGTGTTATTCGGTCATGGGTTACTCGAGGGTCGGGGGTTTACTCGAGGGAATAAACCATGGGTTATGAGTTACTCGGTCAGGGGTTATTCGGACAGTAACCCCTAACCAAGTAACTCCGGCCACACGGTGCGACCAGGCACACAGAAAAATCCCTCCATTAAAAAATGAAGTGGCCAATAACACAAGTAGAAACGAGGGAAAAATATGACTTAATGTGCTTATTGATTGTTAATTCATTGAGTTGAATTGTTTTTCAAATCTTTCCATACAATTTAATAATTAAAAAAAAAAATTCAAGTAGTAATTCGTATATCATTATTTTGAGGGTTAAAAATATATGATTAAGACATAATTATAAGTAAATTTATTATTACTCATTAAATCATTTTATTTTAAAATTTTGTAAAATGAATATGAGTATCAAGATTTGTAAGCCGTGCACCGCACGAGTGCTATACTAGTGATAATAATAATACGGAGTAATAATAATAAATGTATTTGTATATACTTATCTGTTGTTTTTTTTATTACTATATAATATACAAATCTTAAATGTAATAATAAAAATAAAATACAAACACAAAGTCGTGTGTCAAGAAGATGTTGAATGTTTCAAAGAAACGTGAATATTTTGAGATTAATCTAAATTTTATTTTAGATCCTCGTAAAAGTTATAAGTTTTTAGAGTTGAGAGGTTGACATCAAATTATC
Source organism: Chenopodium formosanum (assembly GCA_024500155.1). Lineage (NCBI taxonomy): Eukaryota > Viridiplantae > Streptophyta > Magnoliopsida > Caryophyllales > Amaranthaceae > Chenopodium > Chenopodium formosanum. Next base: position 9,636,354 of record CM044877.1, read on the forward strand.
CATATCTCCAAGAACTAAGTATTTATCGAATAATGTATTGGTTTGAATGTACTGGTTTGGATGATACATTGAATGTATTGGTTTGGATGATACATTGTATGTGAAGTGTTTGATGTTAAAATCATTAGAAATACTTGATACTGTAAATCAAAGTTCACAAGAACCTACGAGTATTAGCATTAAAGCACCGAGTATCTTAATATTGAATATGAAATAACACATTATATGGTTGATAGTCTAGTTTTACCTTAATCTTTTAGATAATTTTACAGATGTAGTTAATGAATTTAGACACCATTATATTATAATATTAATCTTATAATTTCTGTGATAAGTTTATACTCTTTATTGAGATTATGTTCATATATATGTGATTGCAGATGATTGTAGAAGAGATGAGCATATAAACTACTGTTTTTCTAAGGTATGACATGGAGAAGATCTACTATCCGAATTCAGCTCTTTTAAGCAGGCCAATCAGTAACTTCTACAGAAGTCCAGAAATGTGGGATACAATTCCTTTTACCATACATTACAAAAAATAAAAATAAAAAAAAATATTCGGATCATTTCGAAGGTTCGAATAAACGGACCGGATTCGGATCCAAAAATTACGAGTCGGATCGGATTCGAACTCGGATTTTTCGGATTCGGACTCGGATTCAGATCCGAGTCAAGGGTCCGTTTACTAAACGGATCGGATTCGGATTTAGCCACATCCGACCCGAATCCGATCCGTTGCCATTCCTAACCCCATATTGTACAACTATATATCATTTTGCATATTTTTGATTTGGATTTTTAAGAAAATAACACCACAAAAAAAATCAAAAATTTGATTATAATACCAAAAAAAAAAAAAAAAAAAAATAACACCACATAAAAACCCAAAACTTTGATTTTACCACTACTTAACGGATTTTTAGATGAAATCCGTTAGTGGGACCATAATTGACACGTGTGAAGAGTATATTTGTTAAAAAAAATTAAATTAATAATAATAAAAAAAAAAAAAAAAAAAAAGCCAATCCCCTAACCCAGTCCACCACCGGCGCCATCAAGCTTCAACCGCCGAAACCAGCCCTTGTCGCCGGAATTTGCCTTCCCCCTCCCCGAAAACCAAGCCACGCCACAGTGATTTGCTTTCCCCCTCCCCGAAATTTAAGCCACGTTACCGGAATTTGCCTTACCCTTTCTCGTAAACCAAGCCACACCGCCAAACTCCTACCACCAAATCTGAAAACCACCCACGCTGCCAAACTCTCCTACCAGCAACATCACACCACCACCACCTACCTCAGCGTCGCTGAACTCCTCTCCCCTGCCCAAAGTCGTCGTCGAAACTCTAACCAACACCAACCCAAAATTCGCCCTCACCTGAACCCTAACCCTAACCCTAACCCGTACCCAGAAACCGATTCGAATCGGGGCTAAGGGTGGGGCTGGGTACGTGGTTCAGGTACAACTATATATCAGACTATCAGTTGCATATTTTTTTTTATTTCGAAAATTACAAGTATAACTTAAACATTCTAAATCATTCAAATAATTAATTTAAGATATTTGAAAGATAAATCCAATCAAATATCCAATTTTAGCTATACAACTTGAAGTTTTCACATGGGCTAACTTACAAAGTTAATTACACCAGCCCATTAGACAAACATTTGGGTCTTAAATAAACATTAAGACTAACTTGTATTTCTCGAAGTACTAGTAGTACATAAAATACGAAGTGTTATAATCCCAAAAAAAAATAAAAAGAAATTTATTCAAAGGACGATCGGCAAAGTGCTCTCCATCTGTTTCCGATACAAGCTTTATGGGTAAGATATGATAGAAATTGTTATATATACACGGGTGCACCGTACACCTTACTCTAGCTTAGTTTTGTTTTTCATTTGATGATTAAATGAAAAATAAACATCGAGAATAAAACACTCATAGGTACACTGTACACCCGGGTATATATAACAATCTCTCTAGATATGAACATGGAAACACTATTGACTCATTATTTTATACTCCGTACTGTGTGTAATCAATTGACTAGTTAATGACAAATGATGTGTTATCTTTTACTAATACTGTTGATCTGTCACTAAATTATACTTGTAGAAGTATAGTTCTGTATGTTATATGTACCAACATTGGCTCACCAGGATTATGTGATTAACATTTAAATAAAACACACTATAACAAGATATTCTAGGGAGTTCAAAACTTAACAAAAACAGTTCTTTTAATTAATTAATAGTAGTAGTTAAGAAAGAGATGATTGTATAGCATATGGCTTAAGTGCTAATGTTCATACTCACTGGAAAAACAAAACATCTAAATTTAAGAAGCCTTTGGAAGCTTGAAAAAGGCTTCACTAAATTTATATTCCTGCCATACTAGCTTGAGCTTCTTTACATACATTGTTGGTTCTGAGCTTATTTCTAACTTTGATCTTTCTCCTTTGTTTTGTTTCACCTATTACTTCAAGATACTTTTTTAATTATTACTATAATTAAAAAATAACCAAACAAATAACCAAAAATAACCAAACAAATGAATAAACAACAAGGTTTTAAGCACTGATACACATCAATCTCTTATAGAAGTGATTTTAAGCATAAAACAAACTACTGTATAGACAACAAAAGAGAAATCAAAAATCAATACCCGTCACCCATAATATCAATTTTGCATCAATAAAACGTTGACAAGAACTAAATAAATTCCCCAAAAACTGATGAGGCACGCCAACAATATAATTAAGACTAATTTTAAATTCGTCAAATGCGGCAGTTGAATGTCTGTATTTTGTGTTAAATCAAACATGATCATTTGGGCCACCTACTATTATTTTTTTAAAAAAAATTATCACCTACTCTTTTCTAAAACACCCAAAGTTCTCACCTAATTGCCTCCCAACCACCTTATGACGTCATGTGGACCCCACTTTTTACCTTCCCCCCCTTTTTTCCTCCCATTTCCTTTTATCTCACTCGATTTTCATCTCCCTTGTCTTAATTTTTCCAATTTTTCGCTCAGCGAAATCACAAACACTGCAAATCAGTTCTCCAAACCAAAATTAAGGAACAAGAATTAGTACGGTGTTGCTGCAACATGACAACGATTCCACGAAGAAAGGTACGTTCTTCATCTTAATTTAGGGGGTTTCAATTCGTGTTAGGGTTTATGATTTTCAATTTGGGGATTAAAAAACTGTAGTTGAAATTAGGGTTTTGCAATTCAAATTAGGGGTCAGGCTATTTAATTAGTGAAGTAATTAACAGCAAATTATGCATCATCACCTTGTTCTCTAACTTACAAGTAGTTATAGCTTGGTAAATGTTTGATTTTTGCAGACACAATTTCACATTTGCAAGTGTGGATATTCAGCTTCCAATCTCACTTCATGGACTAAGCAGAATCCAGGGAAAATATTTCAAGCTTGCCAATTTTACGAGCAAGACACTAATAGCAGGGGTTGTGACTATTTCAAATGGGTGGACATTGAAATGACTTAATGGCAAAAGGATGTGACTAATTCACTAATGGCTAATGTGAACATGCAAAAGATTGAGTTGAGCGAGGATGATTTAGAAGGAGTTGGCTGATGTAAAAGTTGAAAAAGGCTGCCTTGAACTTGAGAATGAAGCATTCAAGGCTCAATTGACAATGATGAAGAAGCATGGACTCATGCTCCCTGCATTTTGTTGTCTGCTATGTTTGTGGTTGTTGTTGTTATTTTGTTTAGGTAGTTTAGATTAGTTTAGATGTTGGTGAAACCTTGTTGGTGAATGAAGCAATGTGTTGCCTAGAATGAAGTGTGATAGATTGAATGAACACAAATGTACCTTTTGGATCCTTTAATGAGTAAATGACACTTTCATTCACTTTTTATACAAAGTATAATGCTTTACATTGTATGTGCAATATAACACAAAAAATTTGGGCATAAAAACCATGATTGGTACTTTCATTAATCATGTTAACCTAGTCATATTTTTATACAACAAAATATCATTCCCAAAAGCTGACCATAGTTCAAAAAAAGCAAACATGTGCTGCTTTAACCATCAATCCCAAAAAAATACAGACCACATAGTTACATCACTTGTTCAAATATACACTAATACTACAGATAAAGGTTGTCTATAGTATTTGTTTTCCCCTTTCTAACAGGAATCTTCTCCCTAGTTCTGCTTGGTGTTTGATTATGTTGTGGAGGTTGGTTTTGACTTTGTTGTGTGGATTGAAGTGGGTGGTCAACAACAGACTTTGATGGAGGCTAAGAAGAAGAAGCAGCTTGTTGGGTTCCACCTGCAGCCACCTGTCACAGAAGATATAAACAAAGTCAGACAGCGATAAAGGCAGTAAATTAAATCCTTCACAAATTCAGTTGTAATAAATTACCTTACTGGTTGCCCTGATTTGTCTCTTCTTCCTCTGCTCTTTAACCCAAGGTGTGCCTAAAGGTGGTCTGCCACCTTTGTCAACTTCTTGGACCACCTAAAGCTTCATTCTTGCAAGTGTGTTTGTTGTGTCCCAATTCACTGACTAGAAAACAGGCCAATTTTGACAGAACTGTTCCGATTGATACGGAAATTCGTCAAAAAGTACGAAATTTCCGACGAATTTTCAAATCCATAGGAAATTTCCGACAAATTTTTAATCCGTTGGAAAATATACCATTTACGACTAAATGGTATATTTTCCAATGGATTAAAAATCCTTTGGAAATTTCCGACCGAACTTAATTCCGTCGGAAATTTACGACAAAATTTAACCCCCTTTTCGACGGAATATAGTTAAATAAAAAAAACAAAAAAAAAACCCAAACCCTAATTAAAACGGCGGGCCTCCCCCTTCCCCGGCCCATTTCATTTCACCTTTCTCTCTCTCTCCTCCGCCTCTCTTCCTCTTATCTTCTCTTTCTCTCTCCTCTCCTCCTCCCCTCTCTTCTGACGCCCCTTATCTCCTCTCCTTCTTCCCTCTCTTCCTCTCATCTTCTTTTTTTATATCCTCTCCTCCTCCCCTTTCTCTTCTGACGCTCTTTCATTTATGGTGATGGTTTAAAACAAATTAATGGTTTTTAAGGTCAAATTCGACCATGAAAATGCTAGATATAGCTTTTTTCATGGTCGAATTTGGCCTTATTAAACCAAGTTTGAGGGAATTTCGAAGCTTTTTGATTTTTAAGGTACGTTTTAATGTTTTTATTTGTGTTTTTGATTTTTTTAATTTAATTTTAGGATGGTTTTAGGTTTGGGTTTGATTGTCGGTTCGGTGGTGGTGGTGGTGGTCTTACGTGTTGAGGGTTTTAGGTGGGTAGGTTGGAGTGTGGGTTCGGTCAGGGTTGGGTGTTTAGGTGGGTAGATCTGGGTTTGGTGGGGTTTGGTGAGGGTTCGGTCATGGTTTGGGTTAAGTGGGTTTGGGTTTGGGTTTGGGTTTGGTGGTGGTGGTCTTCCCTGTTGAGGGTCGTTAGGTGGGTGGGTTTGAGTGTGGGTTCGGTCAGGGTTGCACTACTAGAAAACTGCGTTTTTCGACGGAAAAAATCCGTCGGAAAACGTAAGTATAAGTAAGTTCAATTCATAAAAATAATTTCAGTTCAGTATAATTAATTTTAGTTTAGTAAAATTAATTTCAATTCAGTAAAAATTAGTAACTATAACGAAGAAATATAACAGATAATCGGAAAATAATTTTGAGTTCAGTAAAAACATTTAAGTTCAATAAAAAAAATTAAGTTAAGCAAAAATAAGGTGAAGTGTCCCCTTACATATTTTTTTTAAGGGGAAAGTAAAAGAAATCAATAACACACTACTCCCTCTGTCCCTATTTATGACTAAAAATCAGTTATTAGTGATTGAATGTAATTAAATTACCTTTATAAAACTTATCTTGTTGTCTATTTATATAAAAATTGTATTATGTTTAAAGCTACCCAAAAAAGACAAAAAGTTACCTTAAAATTAGATAAAAGTTACCCTTATACTGTTTGATGTACACTAATATTAGTGTAAACCGAGTGTATACAAAAGTTTTCCTTGCAAATAATGGGGTCAAGCTTCAAAAACTTTGACTATAAATTTCCATTAATTAATAAGAGGTAATATAGTCATATGGGGTCTTGTTGGATTCGTCTCATTATATATTTCATTAATTAAGATTAAATTTTTATAATTTTACATGGATAGAAAAAAAAAGTAATTTATGTTACAAGATGTGTCTTGGAGTCCGTACGAATCTAATGGGACAAAAAAAAGAGACAGGTGGAGTATTAACTTGTAACTGCAATTAGTGGCAATGGGGATTTTAATATTTGGAATTTGAACAATTGATAATGTTTGTAATTTGTTCATTATTTCATTTGTGTGTTCTAGGTGTAATGCACTATTGTTTAATTATTTTTGTTTCACAGTTTTCTTTTGATTTGTTCAATTGTAGTATTAATTACAGTCTTAAAAAACTTCTAGTAGACGAGTTAAAATGGCAACTTTTTTTATTAGGGTCCAATTATTAAAATTAGAACAGGTCCAAACAAATGTTTTAAAAAGTCATGTTAGGGTGTAGTGTACTGAGTATATACAACGTATAAATTTATTTCATACCAAGCTAAGGTAGGTGTAGTGAGAAAAATTGCACCTTCTAACCTTGAGGTTGGGAGTTCAATCCCGAATCCCCAATCGAGACATTTTGAGGATAGGGATCCTTTACCCTTCCCCCCTTACTCTCAAAGTTTTTGAGTTGCAATAACATATAAAAAAAAATGTGAGGATTGAGGTTTGATCAGGGTCTTTCTCCTTAAAAATAAAAGATATAACTTTGTTTCGTATGGGCTAACTTTCAAAGTTAATTACAAAGCCCGTAACAAAAACGTTAAGCCTTAAATATTTTTCGTATATTGGTACATGAGATCCCAATGACAGGGTAAAGTCGTATCCCCTAATAAAAAATAATTACCTAAATCACTAACTAAGGTAGATAGGGAAGTAGGGTCGATCTCCACAGGGAAACAAGTCTTTTTACTCCTAATTAATTATTATAATCTAAATTATCTAAGTAACCAATATTTATGTTTGAGTATGAAACTAAACTACAAAGAATAGGAATAGGGAGAAAACAATATATAAAATGATCTAGGGCATAGGTTCACCAATAAATAATACTCCAGGGTAAAACATAGTAATCAATCATTGACATTCCATAAATAACATGATTAACAGGCTCTCGCAATTTATTAATCAACATAGATCTAACAGGCTCTCGCAATTTACTAGATCTAAGTTCTTATTGAAAATAGCCTTTAATATCAAATTAACACCTGCTCGATTCATCAATTTAATATTGCTATACTTTTACAAGCCGCAATTGTAAAACGTTAAAACAATTCAATAAGAAATTATCATGCAATACCAATAATCAATAATAGTCAATCATCAATGCATCAATTAACCAGATTGTAAAGGGCTTTCGCTACGTATTACAATCACACAATTAATTTATCGGTATTAAATCTCATCTCTCGAATCTCGACTTAACCATTTATAAATTAACATGCCTATTGAAACTAGACCTAAACATCAATTCTCATCTCTCGCATCTTGAATCAATATTGTCAAACTCATGCATAAAAGATAGGCCTAATCTAGTCACAGAGCATTAAATCAATCAATAGGAAATTAATCTAGCATTGATAATCAACAACAATAAATTACCCCTTTATATTATTTAAGGATCCCCATAAACCCTAGAAATAAAACTACTCACACATAATTAAATCTAAACTAATCAAATAAATAAATAAAAGCATAATCAAGAAAGCAAATAAAATAACTGAAGTTAAAGGGGAAGAAATTGTTACCAAAAAGTAATCTGGAATTAAGAGTAGAATTAAGAACAAAAGTTGAGAGAAAGGATTCTAAGCAAATAATTGAGAGAGTAAAGAAAGAGTAAAGAGAAGAAGAAGAGATGATCCTAAAATCGTATTACGGAGGAGTATTTATACTCTGTACAAAATCCTAAATTAAAACAAATTAAAACGACGTTAAGCGTCAACTAATAAACACGCGCCCGATCGGGCGCGCCTTTTTGACTCCAGTACTAATCTCGCGCCCGGCCGGGCGCGTCACCGGGCGCCAGACCAAGCTTCTCCCGCCCGGCCGGGCGCGCCTCCGGGCGCCAGCCTTTTTGGCCGGGCGGCTCATTTGGGCCAAAATTTGGACTTCGATTGGGCTCCAATTCTTCGGGCCAATCTGGGTTTCCTCTTTGGGTCTTGAATACTCGGTCCAAATGCCCCGGTATCACCTATACCGAGCCCTTAATCACCGGTTCGATGGCTCTAACCGGCCCTGGGCTATAAAATCTGGTCGTGTTTCTCCAATGCTCGTGATTGCTCCAAAATATCTCGGGAAAATACTCCAAAAGCATAAATCCCTGCAAAAGTCAACCAAATCTACGAAAACACCAATTAGTAATAAAAGTGGCTCTAAAGAGCCAAAAACACTACTAATTATGACCAAGGGACGGGGGTAAAATACTATATAAAATAGACACATCACCCAACAATATTAAGCCACAAAGAGTTAGGTTTTTTCAGGTGACATGCTACAAAAGGTTGTCATCTCTTTTTCAAGTGTTAAGGGCCTATTCACTTCAGTTTCAATCAGTTCAGCTCAGTAAATGTGAACAGACCTTAACTCTTCGGGAATGATACGAACATGATACATTAATAACAACAATGACATAATTAATTAATGTTTACTTATCCCCATACAAAAATGTTTAGTTTAAAAAAAAACTCTCTCCGCTTTTTCATAAGCTAGAGTTTAAATTTTTCACTATTCATATGTCATCAATGACTAAGTTTTTACCAATATATATATATATATATATATATATATATATATATATATATATATATATATATATATGCGACACTTGGCGTTCCAACTTTTCGCCAAGTGTCGCGTCGCGGTGGATAGATTTAAATAGACTTCATAAGATTAAAAAAAAAGTTAATTTAGAATTCTATTTGGATAGAATTTTAGAATAAAATTTTAAGTTTAGAATTTTAGGATAAAATTTTAAGTTTAGAATTTTATTTTTGGGATACAAATTGAATTATAATTTTATTCTTAAAAATTATTAGATTATAATTCTAAAAATTATCATATAAATTTTTTTTATGTCATAATATTTTTTTGGAACGAAAGAATTAGTTTAAAGCGTAAAACATCTATTTATAATGTATACTAATCGGTTTAAATAATATACTTCACAACTAATAGAATTTTATTACTACAAATACGGAAATACCTGTCAATTAGGGTCGGGTTATGAGTCATCTCGGATTGGGTCACTTTAGGTTACGAGTCAAGAAATGTTCAACCCTTGCCCAAAGTTTTGGGTTTGGGTCAACCCAACGGGCTTTGAACATTTATCTTATTTAATTTATTATTTGCTTTTTTTTAATGTATTAAATCGAACACTTCCACTAACATTAGTATTAATCATTACATGCCTAATAGATAGCAAATCGTCACAAAAGCACATCAATAAACGTATCAATGGTATATTTTAAATTTGACATATAGATTAAAAATTTATCTTAAAATTCAATAAACACCCCGGGCATCTCATAGGCACAAAACTAGTATATATATAAAGTGGAGTTTTTTTACCGAGTTTTTAGAAAGCCGCGTAGGATTTAATTTTTTTTTCAGCACGCCATGTAGGATAATAAATTTTAGTTGTAGTCAATTAGATACGAGATTATTAATTTCTTTTAGAATTAAATAATTTTTAATGAAACGTAAGCAAAATTGGCCAATGAGATTTTTTAGTTTAAATAAATTAAATATAAAATATTATCTTTTGATATCAAGAATTTTATCTAAATATATAACAAATTTTAGCATATATATATATATATATATATATATATATATATATATATATATATATATATATATATATATATTTAAAAAATCAAACAAATCATGCATCGCACGGGCTTCATATAGTATATAATGTAAGGCTAATGATATATGTAGCTCTTAGGGCTATGTATAAGTATTAAATATACTACCAAAAATGGAATTAAGTTGGGAATTGACGACAAAATCACGCACAGATCGGTGTTATTAATGTCAATTTTTTCTCAATATTTCCATTTTTAGCTTCTTTTACATGGGCTATGTTTATCATTTTCCATCATATAAAAAATTATCATATAATATATTATTGGATTTGTCATAAGGTCTACTTTTATAAATTACTTTTTTCATAATTTTTAATTTTTACTAATCTTTTATTAAAAAAATATTGATAGTCAAATTTATGTCTCGACAATGTATAAATTTGACTCTAGCTTATAAAAAAAATAGAGGGAGTAATAAAGTATCTAATTAAAATAGACAAGTAATTATGTCTCCGGCCGAAGTCCAACGTCCATTATATCCGGTGCATCGCCCGAGGCATGCTCGAGTTAATAATTAAATAAAGATACCATTGGTCAAAGTTTTGCATTAGCAAATATGCCAATTAAATCGGTGTATTTTGAAATAGATGGAGTACTATGCAAATCAAATAACTAATGATGTGTTTACCTTTCTGTAGGGAATATTTCAAGCTTTAATCCCACTAGCTTGAACCCCACTGTGATCATACACTAAAGTACGGTGGCGTCCAAAAGGGAAGAAGATAGAGCAAAAGAGTCGCCAATAAGTTTTTTTTAGGAACTTGTAAACCGTTCACGAGGTGAAGGTTACACCCCTTAACGATACAAGAGATCGTCAACTCCATAAGGTCATGAACCAAATAAGGGTTCGGGGATGAAGGTACAAATCCAACCTAAAAGAGATTGAACCTGCCCTAATAATAGGCCTCTACTTTATTCTGATCGTATTCATGTGCGCTTTTTAATTAACATGCAATCAATAGGTTTACCCTAAACCTGTTTAATCTATGTTGGTTGAATATTAATGCACAAATAAACTATTATTGGCGATCACTTGAATTATAATCATATTAACCCTAACAAGATTATTAATATCTTATTAAGCGTGATTACAAGTACCAATTCCCTTTAAACATGCATAAAAGGTGTGATCAAGCAATAACAATAAATATCAAGTAACATAATAAATAATCAATATCATCATATTAATAATAATAATCATAAATAAAATAATCATCATCAAAATAATAATAATAATAATATTCATAATCATAAATTATAACAATTATAATCATATTCATGTTAATATTAAAGCATAATAATAGCAAGATCCTAGGCATGATACTAACAAGATTAATAACAAACCCTAGCATGTCACTAAGCAATAAAAATCAAATCTTTAACCCTAACATGATACTAACAATCATAAATATTAGGAAGAACATAGGAAGCATCGTAAGAATCATATTTAATATTATAACCTTTTCCCTAAACATGATACTAGGAATATCATAATAACAATATAAACATGATTTCTACATCATAATATCAATTAAAACCATTAAAGAACTTACTTTGATGCCTCGTACCTCTTTCTAATAACAAAATACACACGTTAGTAACTTCAAGGAAAATAATAAACAAACAATTAAATTAAATAATTGAAAGAGAGATTTGGGACCAAACCCTCAGAAATTAAAACTTTCACGTCTAGGGCGAAGGCAACTTCGAATATGGCTAGGTGTTTCTAGATCTTGTGAATGCGGAATTTTGTATGAAAAACAAAGAAAGAAAGAATTAAATGTTTAAAAGAGATGAATGAAAGAGATGATGAATGATTAGTGAGAATCCGTGTAGTTCATCAATGAAAACGGAGTTTTTAATACGATATTTATAGAGAAAATCAGCCAAAAAGATAAATTAAACAAAACAGAGTCTGACGCTCAAAAAACAGGGCTGGCGCCAACCCTGGCTAGCTGGCGCCAGGCACCAACACTAGCTCCAGGCGCCAAGGCCTAGGGTTAGGCGCCAACCCTGATTCCAACACGTTTTCGAAAATCCGATAAGTTTACCGTACTGGAGGATAAAATAATATAATTTCCTCGAAAATGCTATTTGATTTTGATTAAAACTCTGAAAAGTCAACAAAAGTCAATTTATCAATGCTAATTGAATTAGGAATGAAAAGAACCTTCTAGAAGAATCTAGAAGACTAAAACCATTCCTAATTGCATTAGGAATGGTAAATCATATTAGGCCCTCCCCTAGATCATTGGGCCGTACATAAAGCTCAAATCGGGCCCAGTTTAGTAAATTGGCCATAACTTCCTCAATATTCATCGGAATTGGGCTTATAATATATCGTTGGAAAGGTCTTTGCAAGCCCCATCCAACTACACTACTATTGGACCCATATCATGGACCAACCAAACTGGATTGGCTGTTTTCTTAAAATAAGTTTTCAAAAACAAAGAGAAGAGAAAAGAAATAAAACTTTCCGCAACACTAGATCTTTCCACACTTTCGTTTCATTCGATTATGATTCGACGTGAAAGGTACTCATCACTGGGTTTGGTTTTGGGGAGACACAAATGGGTGTCTACACTTTCTAATACAGTTGCTCATATCTTAACTATAAAAATATAATTCTGCTTGAAATACCAAAGTAGATTACTATGTTTTTAATCAATATGATATGCCAGGAAGAAAAAAGGCACGAAAACTTAGCGGTTTCCAAGCATCAAATAAAGCTCTCGATCAAATGGATTTGTTAATTGCATAGTACAGATTGATCAATTGCCATCAAATTTGTTCTCGATCGATCACTAATAGCAGACTAAACGAACAAATCCCCTGAAACAAAAGATGTATAACTATGATATCTTCTTAATTAAATTCAATAGACTACTTAGCTTGTGCAGTCACTGTTGTATATACATATATGTAGCATTTGTGGCCGCACTAGCAAATTTCTTAGTACTCAGATAGTTCAACAACATACATAAATTAGCCAATTCCTACATAAATTAGCCAATTCCGAATATAGAGCATGATAACCAAATAGAAGTGAATAGGTTTATTAAATCTTTTTTACTTCTCAGCCTTGTTTCTTGTCAATTCTCCTTTATTTTATTTATTTATTTTTTTTTTATTTTTTTGAACGGGTATTGTCAGTTCTCCTAAAACTCTATTTGAGTTATGACATAGTTTTAATACTTGAGATATTTGCACACATAATGATTAAAATTTAAAATAGAATCATCATATTTATCACTTGTAATTGTAGCTCTAGATATAAATAAGTTAAATGTTTTTTTTAATCTTTTATCTTATCAATTTATAGGAAAACTAATACTTCGTATTATGATTAGAATCTTATGAAAATTTATCAAATCATCCAGACTAAAAACAATTTTATCCATAATCATACATTGTACGTATTTGTATGCTTATGGAACTAGTATCCAACAACTATAAATTAATAATTCAACCTCCAAAATTTCACATATTCTTTCTCTTAATAATTATACAGTAGCACCTAAATTTTACACATTCAATCGCTGTTTGTTACATAATAAAAATTATGAAGATCATAATTGTAACATTGTCAATAATTTTGGTGATCCTTAACCTAAAGTCTGTTACCGCAGCTTACAATTATTATGATGTGGTAACTCTTGGGGCAAGACCCAATTCGAATTCGGACTCTTCTAAGGCGTTGGAGGCGGCTTGGAATATAGCTTGTAATTCAACGGGCGAGTCGACAATTCATATTCCTGAAGGAGAGTAATTTGTTCCAAAATCCCTTTAGTTTTCTGGTAAGGGATGTCAAAGTAGTAAGATTAATTTTGTTATTAACGAAACCCTTAAAGCCCCTAGTAATTTTCGAGTGCTTCAAAACTCAAAAATATGGGTGTTATTTGAGCATGTCAATGGCCTTACACTTTCTGGTGGAGTGTTTGACGCAGCAGGAGCTAAGTTATGGAATTGTAAGCGATCTGGAAAAGAAGCATGTCCTCGTGGTGTGGAAGTAAGTCATTTATTTTCTACATAAAGTAATGCTCTAATTTAACTAGTACGTACCTATTATTATTTTTACATTAAAGATCTTTATATGTTATTTTATCTCAGTCCTAAAATTATTATGTAACTCGACATAGTACTCAAAACGTACTTAAATTAAAAAGACGTTAGGGCCACACAATTAATATTTAATATTAAAAGAATTATATTAAAAAAATTTAATTAGTTTTATTTAATCTTTTACCTTCTAGCATTATTAGGATTTGGGGTTGTTATTCCGATATATAGTCATATACTGATAAATTAGAGAGAATTAGAAATTAATTGGAATAGAATAGCTTGCCTCTCATTAATCGATCATAGCCCCAAATATATAAGCATTACAAACTTTCCTTAACCTAGAATCCTAAGATCTCCTAGAATATGAAGGAATACACAAGATACTATTAGGGAATGAATATCTTCCTGAAATACAATATATGATATATCTCAAGAATATATGTTATATCTCAATACCCCCCCTCAAGTTGGAGCGCTCGGATCAAAAGTGCCCAACTTGGAAAGAAGATAATCAAATTGTGCTTTTCCAAGAGCCTTTGTAAAAATATTTGCAAGCTGTGAAGATGTCGAAACGTGAGATGGAGATATCCATCCCTCAGTAATTGCATCACGAACAAAGTGACAATCAATCTCAATGTGCTTTGTCCGTTCATGAAAAACCGGATTCTTTGCAATAGGCAAAGCCGATTGATTATCACAAAACAACTTAATTGCCTTTGGATGTTGAACTCCAAGGCTTAACAACAAGCCCTTCACCCATTTCAGCTTTTTAGAGCACGAAGACATAGACCTATATTCGGCCTCCGAAGAAGAAAAAGAAACCGTTGGTTGCTTCTTGGTTTTCCACGAAATAGGTGATTTACCAAGAAAAACTAGCCAACTAGATAAAGATCGTCGAGTCAGGGGGCAAGCCGCCCAATCTGAATCACACCAACCCTGCAGATTTAAGTCACAATCAGAGCTCAATAAAATACCTTTTCCGGGAGTCCCTTTCAAGTATCGAACCACCCTTAATGCTGCATCCCAGTGTTCACTATGTGGTTGCTGCATAAACTGAGACAGAATATGAACCGAATACGCCAAGTTAGGGCGCGTGACAGTAAGATAAATCAGACGACCAACAAGTCGTCTGTATGACTCCGCATCAGAGAGAAATGCACCTGTGGCTAAACCCAATTTGGGGTTTTGCTCCATGGGAAAACCACTAGGCTTGGCGCCTAACAAACCTGTCTCAGAAATAATATCCAGAGTATATTTTCGCTGACACAAGAATAAACCTGCAGATCTACGAGCCACCTCAATCCCCAAAAAATATTTTAAAGGACCGAGATCCTTCATCTTGAAACAGTCACACAAATAAGCCTTAAAAACAGTCAATGTAGCGGAATCGTTCCCAGAAATAATCAAATCGTCAACATATACTAAAACAGTAATTTGAGTATCACGAGTAGTATGTGTGAATAAGGAATAATCAGAATAAGATTGTTTGAAACCATATTGTTTTAAGGCTGTGGTTAGTTTAGCAAACCAACATCGAGGTGCTTGCTTCAAACCATAGAGTGACTTTCTCAATCTGCAAACCAATGAAGGGATCCGAACTCTGAAAACCAGGAGGTAATTTCATGTAGACTTCTTTGTCTAAGTCACCGTGAAGGAAAGCGTTGTGCACATCCATTTGATGAATTTCCCAATTCTTGGCGGCCACAATTGCAAGAACAGTGCGAATCGTTGTCATCTTAGCAACTGGAGCAAATGTCATCATAATCTACACCTGCTTTCTGATGATTCCCAAATACCACCAAACGAGATTTGAGGCGCTCAATCTCTCCATTAGAAAGAAACTTGGTCTTATAGACCCATTGACTTCCTAGAGCCTTTTTACCCGGGGGAAGAGGCTCCAAAGTTCATGTACCATTGTTCTCTAAGGCCCGAATTTCTTCATTCATTGACTTACGTCATCCTTCATATTGCATATCTTCTTTAAAACTTGTCGGATCTTTGCTTTGAACAACAGCTGAAACAAACTTCCGATAATTCACAAAAAATTTGTCACAATGTATATAATGTGCTTAGGATACGGAGTACCTGAAGACTGATTGGATGGCGGAGACGGACTTTTAGCAAAAACTGTGTGTTACATAATCTCAAAGTAAAACTAAGGGATATTTATCATGGAAACCACGACCCAAGTTATGTTGATCTCGTTGTACCATAGGAGAAAACTGCTCGAACTGCCCAGCAGTGGCAGTCTCGGCCTGCTGCTCGGTGTGTTGCTGGGCAGTGGCAGCTTGCTGCTGCTCGGTGTAATACCCTGTATTTTCATACGTATTTTCCTAATTAATTAATTAATTATTATTTTCTAAAAAGGGTATTTTAGTAATTCAACTTACTATTTAAATCTTGGAGCCAAAATGATATTTGAATTTTGGCGCAAAAAGTATTTTAAAAACAAATTATTATTTTGGATAAGATTTATTATCCATTTATCCTATTTTAAAAACCGGATTATTTAGATATTTCGGATATTATAATTGAGGCAAAAGCTATATTTTTTTATTATTTTAATAAGTCCGAAAATCCCATTTATTTGACTAATAACTTTCGGGTTTTCCTATGTGAAAATCTGATTTTATTAGTTAAATTATTTGGTGAATATTTGATATTTTATCATTTAAATATTTTATACAATAAATATTATTTACACAATTATTTTAATTCCTTAAAACTAGCAAAATAATTTCCTAAATACTAAATAGGAGGGCTGAAAATATGAGCTTAGGAAAGCTCAAAAATTTCGGCCATCCCATGTAGATTTTGGGAAAAATATTTTGGTAATTTGTATTTTTAATTATCTCCTAAAAATCTCCTATTTTCCTTAATTCTAATTCTCCATCTTTTTAATACCCAATCATTATATTTTCTTTCCATTCATTTTTCTTAATTATTCCCCAAGTAATTCCAATTTACTTAATATTTTTCATGACATACATACCTAGCTTCCATATTCAATTATACACAATCTCTTCAATATTAAAACTTTCCTTAAATCTTTACTCACTTCTCCAAGTAATCCCTTAAACCCTACTTACCATAATTCTTCCTACATTTTCCTACCATAATTCTTGCATGAGCTAGCCTATAAATACCCTTTCATACCTCTCACATTCTTCACACCAATTCTCTTCTTTTCTTCTCCTCAATTTTACACAAATTATTCCGTTTATCTTTGAAGCCAGTTTTCGAGTACTTTTGGTCAGTTTTGGGGTATTAACGTTTCACAGAAAATTGTTCCTCTCAAAAAATAATTTAGGTTAGGCTCAAGAATCACCCAATTCGGAGTTATAACAAAGGAGTTATAGCCTCTGCAAGTTCTGCCTACTTTTTCCAATGAAAATCCAATTCTTCTTTCTCCTTGGTTTCTTATCTTTCTTCTCCTTTTCTCTTATTCAATTATTATTATTATTATTATGGGAGATTAATATAAAATAATTATGAGAAGTTTTAATTATATAAAATCATATTTTAATGATGTTATGTGGAATTAACTTAAAAGGTTCATGTACATATAGTTGGGAGGGTTTAATTTAATTGTTTGTGATTATTTGATAATCTTATATTAATTAAGGTTATATTTATTTGTAGGGTTTTTTTGATCAAGCTACTTGAGAGTTCTTTTGAAGTGTTGTTGGCTAAGCGAAGATCAAGGTACGTTAGGTGTCTAGATACCTTGAAAGTGATCGATTTGAATGAAAATGTTTGAACGATTTATGTTGCTTGAATTAAATTGAATTGAATTATGGTTTATGATTAAAAGTATGTTTAAAGGATTGGTTTTAATAATTAAATTGGAATATTGATTTTTATAACATGTTTTGATTAATTAATTAATTTATTATTTATGTTTGAAAAGGATTGATTTTGAAAGCAAGTTGGATTTATTGAAAAGGAGTTTGGATTGTTTTCATTAAAGGTTGAATTATTGGATTTAAAGGAGGATTTATTGAATCATTGATTTATTATTATGCTTTATAAGTATGTTAGTAATCCCACTATGCGGATTTGGTTTATTGATAAGGCCTTGGACTTTGTATGACTGGGTCTTTCCTCAAGAATAGCCTTGTAACATAAGGAGACTAGCTTGGGGGGTGTGCACACTTAGGAGAGGAATTGGTTTTATTGGTTTATTATGAGGAATTGGTTTTTAATATGAGGAAATGGTTTTAAATAATTGGCATTGGTTTTATTGGTTATTGGAATATTGAGAATTGGTTTTAAACCATGAGTTTGGAATTATTGGAAATTGGTTTAAAAGCATGTTTGCAAATAAATTGAGTTTAATTATCTTGCACTTACCGTACTTAGCATATTTTGCTAACCCGTACTTCTTATTTGTTTTGGTTTGCCCTGTTTACCGTAATGGTAAGCAATGTTATTTCAGGTGAAGTGAATTAAAGTGATGCATTGGAGTCCCGGGATTTGGTTTCACTAAATTAGGAATCATAGTCTTTGTATCTATTTTGAATACTCATAACATTGGTTACTATTTATAGTTATTATTAATAAGAAGAGTTTTGAAGTTTTCGCTGCAAAGAATTGTTTTGTTTAGTAAGTTGAGTAGCATTGCGTAATAACGCGGCGGTAATACGCCTAAGTCTATCTCTACGGTATAATTATGCGTATTATACTGGTATTTCTGTACAGGGAGATTTGGGGGTGTTACACTCGGTGTGCTGCTGGGCAGTGGCAGCTTGCTGCTGCTCTGAGTGCTAGGCAGTGGCAGCTTGCTGCTGCTTGGTGCACTGCTGGGCAGGGGACTCCGCAGCCCACCTGCGGCCAACAACATTTTGCCGCAAGGTGCCTGTGGAGTGTGCTGCCTCCGTGTTATCATGGAGTAAAGTCACTTCATGTGCTTCCTTATTGACAGGGTAAAGTCGTATCCCCTAATCAAAAGTAATTACCTAAGTCCTCTAACTAAAGTAGATAGGGAAGTAGGGTCGAACTCCACAGGGAAATAAGTCTCTCTACTCCTAATTACTTATTATAACCTAAATTATCTAAGTAACCAATATTTTTGGGAATAAATTCTATACTACGGAGAATAAGGTCGACAGAAATAAAGTAGGGAAAATCAAATATTCAAAATACCTAGGGCATAGGTTCACTAATAAACAATATTCCAGGGCAAATCATAATAAGAAATCATCAAGCATTGGTTAATCAGATTATAAAGGGCTTTCGCTACGTATTATAATCACAAAGTTAATTTACCGATATTAAATCTCATCTGTCGAATCTCGAATTAACCATTTATAAATTAGTCCGCCTAATGAAACTAAGCCTAAACATCAATTCTCATCTGTCGAATCTCGAATTAATATTTCTAAACTCATACAATTAAATCTGGCCAAACCTAATTGCATAGCATTAAATCAATCAATAGGAAATTAACCAAGCATTGATAATTAACAATCACAAAATTACCCCTTCATAATCATTTATTAGATCCCCATAAACCCTAGAAATAAAACTACTCAAGCATCATCATAACTAGACTAATCAAATAAATAAATAAAAGCATAATCAAAGAAGTAAATAAAATAGCTGAAATTAAAAGAGAAGAAATTGTTACCAAAAGAAATATGGATTAGTGGAAGTAATTAAGAACAAAAGTTGAGAGAGAATTCAAGAGAGAGAAATATCCTAAGTAGAGAGAGAAAGTCTAAAGAAGAAGGTCATCCAAAATTACGTACATAATTCGTACTTAAACATTCCTCAAAACAAAAATTAAAACTAATCTAATCAGCTCTGAGAAAAACACGCGCCCGATCGGGCGAAGGGCCACCCAATCGGGCGCGCCTTTTTTGCCTTGCCCGCTGCTGGTGTGCCGCGCCCGATCGAGCTTATGCTCACCCGATCGGGCGCGCCTCTTCCTTGAGGGTCTTTATGCGCGCAGCCGCCCGATCGGGCGTATGCTTGCCCGATCGGGCCCGGTCTTCTTCTTCGAGGCTTGGACTTTGATTGGGCTTGATTCCTCAGCCCAATCCGGATTTCCTCTTCGGGTCTTGAATACTCGGTCCAAATACCTCGGTATCCCGATTACCGAGTCCTTAATCACCGGTTCGATGACTCTAACCGGCCTTGGGCTTCAAAGATGGCCGTGCTCTTCTAATTTCCGTAGTCGCTCCATGAAAAACCCGAGAAAATGCTCCAAAGGTGCAATTCCCTACAAAACTCAACAAAGACTACGAAAATACTAGAAAACACCAATTAGCAATAAAAGTGGCTCGAAAGAACCAAAAACACTACTAATTATGACCAAGGGACGGGGGTAAATTACTATATAAAATGGACTTATCAAACTTCCCCAAGCCAAACCTTTGCTTGTCCCTAAGCAAAGAGCTCATCAATGAACATATAAAACATGCCTCACCCCAATAATCAAATCAAGCACAAACGATTCAAGGCAAATCTAATGAACATGCTTCAATGTCAATCAATCTCATACATCTAATCATCATTCATCCCCAACAATTGTCAAGTAAAGCAAACCACATGAGCATATAGAATTCAAGACTAGTGCTCACACACTCAACTCTCATTTAAGTGGTGAGTAAAAGATGTACTCGATCGCTCTCCAACCAACCCCTTTATTTGTGAACAATGTTCACCCATCTCACACTCTCGTGTGTTTAAAACAATGAATGCTCAACCTACTAGTCGACTCGAAATATGTCAAATCATAACTTGCATTGATAAGCAACAATTTCACATCTACACAACTCTATGCACAAAGGTCGGAAGGTCTTTAAAGCTTGTAATGTAAGGCTAGGGTAAAGGGTAGGATAAATTTGGGAATATGTGAGAGAAAAGATATGCATTAAGGGAGCCAAATCCTAATAAACCCATGATCAAAATAAATGATGATCAAACATCTCCATCAACATAACTAACTCCAACAAGAATCCACCAAATATAACTCCAAACAATATAAACAATCCCAACACTTACAATTTTCACTCATAAAAGTATGATAATGTAGAACTTGAGTGAAATACAAACTTTGAACTCATTCTTTTTTTCTTTCTTTTCAAACTTGAATTTTTTTCTTTTGAATTTTTTTTCTTTTTCTTTGAACAACCTTCAAATAGAACATTTGAACATATGAAACAACTTTTTTTTTATTTGCTCTCTTTTTTTTCTTTTTTTAACTCATATTGGAAATTTCAACTTTGTAACACAACATATCAATATTTTCCAATCATAAAATCAAAGAACAATCACTCTTCTTTTTAATTCCCACATTGTGCAAATAATGTGCACACCACAACTCCCTCACCTCACCAACTAATAGCTCCCCCAAGCCAAGCTTGGGACTAGTAACCAATGGGGCTCATATAGGCTTGTAATGTGGCTAAATAAACAATAAAAGGGCACAAGCAACAACATGTGTAACAAGAAGGGAACAAATGTATCTAATATCGCCTGAAGGATTCCTAAGAGAACAAATGCCTTCGTCCTCCTCAATGTGCATAATATTGAGCTATATAAACATTACTAATAGTTTCAAACCAATACTCAAACTCATTGACATACCAGGAACTATGGAACTATCACACATTCCTAACCAAATCAACTAGTCAAGCACTATATTCACAAATAGTTGGCAAAATTGACGCATGTTTAGGAATCCAAACAATTAAACTTCAAATCATGACCAACAAATCCACAATTCTCATTATCAATAACCAAGAATCAAAACAAATTTTCTCAAGTAAGGGGCACAGGGAAGCATGATTTACAATTCATTGGAACGTATTTTTGGATTTTTTTTTTTCAATTTTTTTTTTTATTTTTTTCATAAAGGAAAGCAATAAAATCTACACTAGGAAAGCAAATAAAAAGAGAAAAGGAAGAGAATTACCAAGCGATAGATCACCCCCCCCAAGCCAAATCAAGCAACGCCCTCATTGACTTGGGAGTGTAGCCTACTCCTCATCCTCGTCCATCCTCGAATAGCCCCCTCCATGGCTAGAACCGACTCCTCCAGGACTCGAACCACCACCTCCATAACCCGAACCACCTGCAAAGTAGTTAGGATCCACGTTCCCCCCAAGCCCACCAAAAGGAACATCGGTCCCATAACCATGGACCGATGAGTAGTCCACATAGGTACCGTAGGCACTTGGGTCCGTGTATCCTCCTTGAGGATATTGGAACCAGTCGGGAACAAGTGATTCGGGGGGAATAGCCCCCCGAAGTGCATAATCATCGTACATGGGGTATAGACCCCTCCCGAGGTTCTTCTCCACATACCCCACCCGTCTATCTAGAGACCCAACTCTAGTGTCCAAGTTCCTAACCATACTCTCGACTCTCCCTTGCCCCATCTCAATCCTATCCAATTGGCTCCTAAAAGCCGAAAAGTCATAAGGGGCGTTGGGGTCAATGTTGCAGTTGGTTGAGGAAGTGGGAATGTCATATGTGTAGGGTTGGGGTGATGGTTGGTGAAATTGAGGTTGTGGTGAAGGTGGTGCTTGGTGAGACGCTTGGGCCTCACCTTGGTTGCCTAAGTCGAAGGTGTAAGAAGGTAGACTCTTCTCAAACTTGGTCAAAACCGGGTTAGGCAAAGTAAAAGCATTGTCCCTTCTACCCGATTCCCTTTGAATCACCCACCAAGTCTCACCTCCTATGACATTTATCCAATTTAGGCCACCTAAATAGGGTAGGTCCATAATTGTTGGGCCGGCTACCTTCCCCTCGTTGTTAGGGACAAAGTTTAGGTGTTTGACCGCTATATGAGTTACTAGACCACCAAAATAAATGGGTACCCTAGACCTACCCGCCTCGGCCGCATTGGCCACCCTTTGGAAGTGTTGGGCCATCTTATGGACAATGTTGATCATGTATGACCCTAACAATTCTAGTTCATTCCTCCTAACATTGGCGAGTTCATGTCTCCCAAAGATGGTAAGGCCAACAAACCATTGCCAAAACTTTGGCACGGGATGTTGTATCCAAGTGCCCTTGGCATGTTGGAGGTTCAAGTTAGCATCCCCCGTAAGGGATTGATAGACAACGGCAATGTTGTCTTGAGGAGGTTCGATTGGTCTATCCGATTTTAACTCAAATAATTTGCCAAATTCTTTCAAAGACAATCTAACATCATTATTAAGCAATCTAAATTGAACATGAGTAATCAAAGCATTAGATTTTATGACATTAAAACTAGAAATAAATTCCAAGGTTAAATAATCATAAGTATCATAGTGCAAGTTAAACAAACCACTCATGCCAATTCCTTTAAACAATTTTTCTACGGGTTTATCAATTCCTAATTTAGCAAGGGTGGGGTGATGAACAAAGCGTATAGGAATTACCTGCCTTGACGTGAGATTGATCATCCGTTGTCTTTGCTCTTGGGTGGTGATGACCACCCTCTCCCATCCCGGAACTTGCAACTCCGGGTCAATCCTAGGCGCTTGTTGCCTTGAGCTTTCCCCCCTTATGGTTCTAGATCTTTTGAGAGCCATTTTTTATTAGAAATGGTAGGAATTGAAGCTTTTTCCCTCTTAGGGTTTTGAGAAAAATTGAGAGAAAGTGGTAGAAATTTGGTGTAGATTGTAGAGAAAGATGAAAGGATTAAGAATATGTAAAAATATTTGAGTTTTGATGGAAGAATTGGGGGAGATCTTGAAAATAAGGGAGTTTGAAGGTGTGAAAATGGAGGTTTTAGAGAGAGAAAGTAGTAATGAAGAAGATGGAAGAAGAAGAAAGTGAGGAAAGAAAGAAAGGAAATGAATAAAAGGGACGGCCAAAAATAGGCGCGCCCGATCGGGCGAAAATAATGAATTCCAGATGTCAACTTGCGCGCCCGATCGGGTGCGAATACGAAGTATGATTTCGCCTTTTTACTCGCCCGGTCGGGCGAGCTTCGCCCGACATATCTTTTCCTTTACTCGATTTTCCACAAAAATGCGTCCGATCGGGCAAGCTTCACCCGATCAGGCGAATTAAGCTCCAATTCCAACTCCAGTTGCGCGCCCGATCGGGCAAGCTTCGCCCGATCGGGCCCGTGCCCAGTCGGATTCTCTTAGCTTCTTCTTCGATTTCTTTTCTTCTTCAAATTTTTCTAAGTCTCCTTACCTCTCAAATCTATACTGCACAAAAACACTTATAAAAGGTAAAATTTCACTCTCCTCGCCTCTCTAAAAAAAATAAATAAAGAAAAATAAAGAAAAAGGAAAACTAGTCTAGAAAGCAAGAAATACGGGTTGCCTCCTGCAAAGTGCTGGTTTATCTAGGTCCCCCACGACCCTCTTACCACAGTATAATAACTAGGACCCTTGGCCTAACGCTTGATCGGGTGGTTTCTCACCCGGTCTAGCGGTGTTTCGGCTGCGACGCGGCTTCTTGACATGCCCTGTGGGACGCCAATTTACCTTATCTAGTGGATCCTCCTTGACTTGGACTGGGAGATCTTCAATGCTACGCACTAAAGATCCTTCTTTGATCGAGGATTGCTTCAAATTGTCATTGCATTCAACACTTGCAACTCGATCTGGCGGAACACTTACCGTAGGCTCAAATCGCACAACTTGCTTGATCGATTCCACCTTTTCATCCTCGAAACCAAGACCAACAGTGTAAAGTGCTCTTTCTATTGCATCGACTTCCTTCTGCCATTTGTCTATCTCATCTGAAAGGGATGCAACACAAGATACCGCCTCCAAGGGATCTTTTTCAAGAGCTTGGGGCTTGTTAGAATGATTCTCAACCACATTAACACTGAAACATTTCTCCTCAGTCATGGAGCTTTTAGGGGCATTATTAAGATTAAAAATAACTTTATCATCCCCTACTGATAGTGTTAACTTACCACTTCTCACATCTATGATTGCTCCTGCAGTGTTAAGGAACGGTTTACCCAAAATAATTGGGGTTTGCACATCCTCAGCCATATCAAGAACAACAAAATCAACAGGTATATAAAATTTACCTACTCTAACGGGGACATCCTCTAAAACACCTAAGGGGTATTTGAAAGATCGGTCGGCCATTTGTAGAGTTATATTGGTAGCTTTTAATTTACCCATATTTAACTTGGAACACACAGATAATGGCATGACACTAACGCTAGCACCCAAATCACACAATGCATTATCAATCATTAGATTGCCTATATGACAAGGGATAGAAAAACTACCCGGATCTTTTAATTTAGGTGGAGACTTATTTTGAAGTACGGCACTACACTCTGTAGTGAAAGCTATTGTTTCTACCTCACTAATAGACCTTTTCCTTGTCAATATTTCTATCATAAATTTTGAATATGAAGGAATTTGTGTGATTAATTCAGTGAAGGGAACTATTACCTTAAAATCTTTTACCATCTCCAGGAACTTACCAAACTGCTTATCCAAATTTGTCTTCAAGTGACGATTGGGGAATGGAAGTTTGATAATTGGCTTTGGAGCATTATTGCTCTTGTCTGGAGTAGCCACCTTCTCCGGAGTCGTACCCTGCAATGTAGAATTAGATATGTTAGTATTATCCTTTAGCCCTCCAGGGCTATTAACTACATTGTTTGGTTTAACGGAATCAAGATTAGCATTATTTAATAAATCAGGTTCATCAACTCTTGGCATAGGGGGCCCTTCATAGTTTGAACCACTCCTTAGAGTAATTGCATATGCTTGATTCGTTGGCCTGGTCGGCTGTGCCGGCAGAGCTCCCTGTTGGCGGGCTTGTAGAGTAGCGGAAAGTTGCGCAATTTGATTATCCACAATTTTATTGTGTGCTAGAATTTGATCAATTGTCGCATCTCTACTCTCCATGTGCTTTTGCATATTAACCAAAATTGCTCTAATTTCCACCAGAGAGGGGTCAGAAGAGGAGGAGGTTTGTTGTGGTTGGTTCTTCTGGCCAACATTAGGATGATAATATTTCTGCTGCTGTTGTTGTGGCGCCTGTGGTTCTTGTGGTGGTGGATTTTGAACATTAGTACTCCGGTAGGAAAGGTACGGATGATTCCGATACCCAGGATTGTAGGTGTTGGAGTATGGGTTATTCTGCCTATAAGCTTGAAAGGCATTAACTTGCTCCACGGAACTCCTGCAATCTTGTTCCCAATGACCTATAATACCACAATTTTCACAGAAAGCCTCATTAGAATTATTATTAATTGCAGAAACATTAGCTACATTGGCAGTGCTAAGATTATCTAATTTTTGGCATATAGAGGTCAGTTGAGCTTGCAAAAAGGATACAGAGTCGACACTATGTTTCCCCTTGTTGGCAAATCCTCTAGGATTCCCATATTGGGAATTATGTATCGCCATATCTTCAATAACCTGACCTGCATCATCAACATTAAGGTTCATAAATCTCCCACTAGCTGCATAATCTAAAATTATTCTAGAGGAATTTCCAATGCCATTGTAAAAGGCTTGGATTAACTGCCATTATGCTAAATTATGGTGGGGGCATTCTCTTTGTAAGTCCTCAAACCTCTCCCAAGCCTCATATAAAGATTCATCGGCTTCTTGGGCAAAGTTCTGAATCGCACTCCGTAGTACGGCTGTTCTCTTTGCAGGATAATACTTGTTATAAAAATTCAAAACAAGAGTTTCTCAGTCAGTTATACCAAGTGCAGTTCTATTTAAGCCATTAAACCACAATTTAGCTTTTCTAGTTAAAGAGAAGGGAAAGAGAATCTCCCTGATTTGGTCTTGAGTGACCCCGGCTTGCCTGATGGTATTACAATATTGACAATAGTCGGCAACGTGAAGATTTAGGTCTTCACCCTTAGCTCCACTGAATTGCTTCCTCTCTATCATCGTTATAAATTGAGGTTTAATTTCAAATTGAACCCCATCAGGAGCCGGAGTGGGGGTGAGATGTGGAAAATCTGTAAGCTTTGGTTGTGAGTAATCACTAAGCTTCTTTGGAACCGCCATCTCTGATTCTGCGTCTGATGATACCTCTGAATCGCTAGAACCAGTTGGAGGATCGCGGTGATTATTATTATTATCACCAGAATCCACCAGGATTTGCTTGTAGAGATTTTTCTGTCTATAGAAGGAACGTTCGATCTCAGGATCGAATGGGATGTACCCTGATCTGGAACACCTGGGCATAAACAAAAAAAACTAGAAGCAAATATGAGATTTGCCTCAGAGAACTAATGTTCTCTGAGACAAAAAGAAAATAACCTAGACTACAAAAATAATCAGAAATAAAAATAAAACCGTTTCCCCGGCAACGGCGCCAAATTTTGACAGGGTAAAGTCGTATCCCCTAATCAAAAGTAATTACCTAAGTCCTTTAACTAAAGTAGATAGGGAAGTAGGGTCGAACTCCACAGGGAAACAAGTCTTTCTACTCCTAATTACTTATTATAACCTAAATTATCTAAGTAACCAATATTTTTGGGAATAAATTCTATACTACGGAGAATAAGGTCGAAAGAAATAAAGTAGGGGAAAATCAAATATTAAAAGACCTAGGGCATAGGTTCACTAATAAACAATATTCCAGGGCAATCATAATAAGCAATCATCAAGCATTGGTTAATCAGATTATAAAGGGCTTTCGCTACGTATTATAATCACAAAGTTAATTTACCGGTATTAAATCTCATCTGTCGAATCTCGACTTAACCATTTATAAATTAGTCCGCCTAATGAAACTAAGCCTAAACATCAATTATCATCTGTCGAATCTCGAATTAATATTGCTAAACTCATACAATTAAATCTGGCCAAACCTAATTGCATATCATTAAATCAATCAATAGGAAATTAACCAAGCATTGATAATTAACAATCACAAAATTACCCCTTCATAATCATTTATTAGATCCCCATAAACCCTAGAAATAAAACTACTCAAGCATCATCATAACTTGACTAATCAAATAAATAAATAAAAGCATAATCAAAGAAGTAAATAACATAGCCGAAATTAAAAGAGAAGAAATTATTACCAAAAGAAATATGGATTAATGGAAGTAATTAAGAACAAAAGTTGAGAGAGATTTCAAGAGAGAGAAATATCCTAAGTAGAGAGAGAAAGTCTAAAGAAGAAGGTCATCCAAAATTACGTACATAATTCGTACTTAAACATTCCTCAAAATAAAAATTAAAACTAATCTAATCAGCTCTGAGAAAAACATGCGCCCGATCGGGCGAAGGGCCGCCCCGCCCGATCGGGCGCGCCTTTTTTGCCTTGCCCGCTGCTGGTGTGCCGCGCCCGATCGAGCTTATGCTCACCCGATCGGGCGCGCCTCTTCCTTGAGGGTCTTTATGCACGCAGCCGCCCGATCGGGCGTATGCTTGCCCGATCGGGCCCGGTCTTCTTCTTCGAGGCTTGGACTTTGATTGGGCTTGATTCCTCGGCCCAATCCGGATTTCCTCTTCGGGTCTTGAATACTCGGTCCAAATACCTCGATATCCCGATTACCGAGCCCTTAATCACCAGCTCGATGACTCTAACCAGCCTTGGGCTTCAAAGATGGTCGTGCTCTTCTAATTTCCGTAGTCGCTCCATGAAAAACCCGAGAAAATGCTCCAAAGGTGCAATTCCCTACAAAACTCAACAAAGACTACGAAAACACTAGAAAACACCAATTAGCAATAAAAGTGGCTCGAAAGAACCAAAAACACTACTAATTATGACCAAGGGACGGGGGTAAATTACTATATAAAATGGACATATCGCTTATTAATTGGTTCATGACCTATTTCAACTTCATTAGCAGCCAAATCATCACTCAAATCATAATCAGCAAAATCCATATGAATAATATCCTCCGCATCACTCATAGGAGTATCAATATTAACGACCTCGGGCAACTATAAGGAAACACATCTTCAACAAATTTCACATCATGGGAGACAAAAAATTCCTTTGTTTCGAGATCAAATAGCTTCCACCCCTTTTTACCGAAGGGATACCCCATAAAAACACATTTACGACTCCTACTAGCAAACTTATCCCCCTCCGTCTTTTGATTGTGTGCAAAACATAGACAACCAAAAGTACGAATAGCACCAAAAGATGGAGGTTTATTAAAGAGTGTTTCGAAAGGAGTTTTATTTTGAAGAAGAGGAGTAGGAGTTCGATTAATCAAGTGAGTTGCGGCTAAAACGCACTCACCCCAAAAATAGATAGGTAGTTTGGCTTGGAATCTCAAGGCTCTACCAACATTTAGTATGTGTTTGTGTTTTCTCTCTACTCTCCCGTTTTGTTGAGGATTCCCTACACACGAGGTTCAAAACAAAATACCAGCTGCAACAAAATAATCCTTCAAACACTTAAATTCTGTTCCATTATCACTTTGCACAATTTTAATTGTTTGATTAAATTGCCTATTGACCATAGCAACAAACGCCATAAACATCTGAAAAACTTCTGTCTTATCAAGCATCAAATAAATCCAAACAGCCCGAGAATAATCATCAACAATAGTAAAAAAATAATGAGCACCACACGAAGAAACATGTCTATATGGACCCCACAAATCACAATGTATTTTTTCAAAAATTCTAGTAGAATTATTTTCACTTAGAGGAAATTTGTCTCTAGGTTGTTGAGCACGAAAACATACTTCACACCCCTTAGATAAACCACTTTTATTATTGCTAATATGAGGAAGCAACTTAACTACTTTCTCTGAAGGATGCCCCATTCTTCTGTGCCAGAGCTCTAATTTTGATGTAGCTTCAACCACAGACACATGTTGCATATTATCCAGTTTGCTAAAATAATATAGTTCGTCCCGCCGAAGTCCCATTCTAATCAGTTGCTTCAATCGGTCTTGTATAGCACACATATATGAGTTAAATTGGACAACAACATTTAATTGATCACTAAGTTGAGTAACAGAGATTAAATTGCAATGAAGATGAGGCACAAAAAGAACTCCAGTGATTGTGATTGTATCGGACAAACAAACGGAACCCTCCAAGGTAGCAAATACACGTTCGTCGTTCAGTAAGCCAACCGGACATTCAATGATTTGTGTGTCAAACAACCATGAACTATTACCGGTAACATGATGGATTGCTCCGGTATCAATAATCCAACAGGAATCATCAAACTTATCATTACCCACAAAACCCGAAAGCACCTTCGAGTGTTCGGTGATGAAATTTAATTGCAGATTTGAAGTCTGCTCCATGGCTATAAAAAAAAAAAAAAAAGTTTTAAAAAAATCAATCTGCTCTTGATACCATGATAAATTAGAGAGAATTAGAAATTAATTGGAATAGAATAGCTTGCCTCTCATTAATCATAGCCCCAAATATATAAGCATTACAAACTTTCCTTAACCTAGAATCCTAAGATCTCCTAAAATATTAAGGAATACACAAGATAATATTAGGGAATAAATATCTTCCTAAAATACAATATATGATATATCTCAAGAATATATGATATATCTCAATATATACCGTACTCCGTGGTATTTCATTGTGTTAATGTTGTCTTATTAACTTATTCTAAAGAGCTTGTGATTATGAATTTATTTTTGGGAAAATTGCCTAAATAATCCCAACTTTGCTACATTCGCTCAAAATAATCCCAACTTTTGATTATTTTTTAATAATCCCAACTTTATACTTCATTTTCCCAAAATGGTCCCAAGTGATCGTGACCTATTAAACATGTAAATATTTTTTTGCTTAGTTATAAAATACACATGTCACTACGAGATTGGTAAAAAAAGAATTATTATTAATATTAGTATTATTATTAACTTATTAATAAAAATTAAAATTAAGAAAAAGCCACCACCATCACCCCTGCGCGTACCGCCCCTGACCCTCCTCTCCGGCTAGCGCCACCCTTCCCCTCCCTTTGCCGACACCAGACCCAGCAACCACGGTCGTCGCCGCCCCTACCCTCCCTTCCCCTTTAAAAACTGATGCCTTATGGTTAATCTATCAACATCAAGATTGTTAGCGTCATTGAGACTGCATCCTAACGCTTCGATCTTCGTCCCGATGAAATCGTATCTAATGGGTCTGGTGGGATCTTGTTCACTCTTCACCATTTTTTCTAGATTATTGCCTTAAAGAAATCAAGATTGCTTTGATGATATTGATTATGAATTTCAAATTGATGATTTTGATCTCCTTACCTTCGAACTTCATCTTCCAAAACATAAAGTTCTTTTAATTTTTAATACAATTTTTTTAGGTTGTTTAAGGTGAAGGGGGACGGTAGTCAGGGCGACGCCGACGCCGATGCCGGCGCCAGGAGAGGGTGACTGGGTGGCGGCTCACGTGTGGGAGGCATGGTGGTGGGCTGGGTGTGTGTGACAATGTGGGTTGCTGGGTTGAAGGCTGGTGGTTAATTTTTCAGTTTTTATTTTTTCTTTTTTAATTTTTTTTTTATATATTAACCAATCGTAGGATGACATGTGTCCGTTAACTTGTAATAACAAGTTGAATGACCGATTGGGACTGATTTGGGCAGATGGAGTACAAAGTTGGGATTATTAAAAAATAATTAAAAGTTGAGATTATTTTGAGCGGACGGAGCAAAGTTGGGATTATTTTTGGCAATTTAATATTTAATCTGTTTACATAACCCAATCTATTTTAATGAAAAATAACCTTTTTTTTTTATCTTTCATTTTATTATCACATGCTTTAAAATATGAAACTGATTTATTTATTTTTATTAATCTCGTTAGATTGTCTCTCCAACAAGACTGTAATTTTCAGCGATATAAGCGGGAGATGCTCCGCAGTGCAAGATCTACTCGACGATCATAGTTTTTATGAAGGAAAATTCTATTTGATTCAATATCTTATGTATTTGTTAAAGTCGAATCTCTATTGTAGATGTCGTATGACTTTTAATTAATGAAATATTTTTGCTATTAAAAAAAATATATATTAATCTGTTTTTTTTATATTAATACAACGATTTTTTTTTAATTGCAGAGTTTAGGTTTTGTAAATTCCTAAAATATTGAAATAAATGGTATAACCTCGTTAGACAGCCAATTGTACCATATTGTTATATATTGTTATTGATGATTGTCAAAACGTGAAAGTGCAAGGGGTTACGATTTCTGCCTCGGGTTATAATCCTAACCGATGGTATTCATGTACAATCATCAATTGATGTTACAATATCGAGTTCGAACATTGCTACAGGAAATGATTGTATCTCAATTGGACCGGGAACTAAAAATTTGTGGATTCAAGATATCACATGTGGTCCCGGTCATGGTATAAGTATTGGGAGTTTAGGAAAAACGTTATATGAGGCAAAAGCTCACAATGTCACGGTACAAACCGATACGGAGAATGGAGTGAGAATTAAGTTTTGGGGAATACCAAGTGATGGATTTGTTAGCGATGTTGTGTTTCAGCATCTCACAATGGAGAATGCTCGAAATCCAATTATCATCGACCAAAAATATTGCCCCAATAATAAGGATTGTCCTGGAGAGATATATTAAACTATATTTTTATGTTCAATATCTTATTTAAATTTTTTATTTTAAATCTTATAAAATGATTTTTCTCATTTTTTTGAATAGGTTTATGAACTTATTAACCCATACTCTATTTAAACTTTTTAAGACATAAAATAAGTAATTAGGGTGAACAGAGTGAAATCTCAATTAATAATGTTTAGATTTGAGTAAAGAGTAAGCTTAATTATGTCTATTTCACTAACCTTTGCAACTTTCTACAAATCATTTAGACTCAAACTAACAACCAAAAACATCTTTAATAAAAAGTACTATGTGTATCACCTGAATATGACCTATATATAGATTAACGGATATTATGATTGAAACATGTGGCCAATTAGCTTAGTTACATATTCCTATTTCCTTTTGTAACTCTAGAAACATAAAGAAAAAAAAATCTAATTAATTAGGCAATTAGCTAAAGATGACCATCCATTCAAATAGAACTCAACTCAACCAAACAATTGTATACCAACTTTACCATGGTCTACAGGAAAATTGACATGTGAGATGGATAAATTATGTATGTATATATATTATACTATGGATCTTGCTAATGAGCGACCCACACTCTCAAGGCGTTAGGAATAAATGTTAAAAAGAGGCATTGTATTAAGGGACGGAGGGAGTAATTCAAATTCCACCAACCCATGCCATGTCTAATTTAGTCTAATTTAGTCTTAAACTAAATCCAACAGCTAATGTTTGCCAACTTACTGCCCTTTTTTCATAGGTAAAATCAAACCAATAAAGGAAAAAAGAGTTGCCAAAAAAATAAAAATTAATGAAAAAAAGAAAAAGAAAAAAGCTAAGCATTTACTCAGAAATCAAAATTTATAATTTCTGGAAATTAAAAATTAATCCAAAATCTTAATTAATATCCAGAGAAAAAGAAAGAGAGGTTTTCGGGATTTCTCCCCCTTTTCCCTACATCACCCTTTTCACCCGAATTTAGCCCCTTTTTTTTCAATAATTAATTTGGGATTAATTTAATTAATTTTTATCTAATTAATTTTTTTTAGACGGGATTAATCTAATTCATTTCTTCTTTGTACTTTGACAATTGAGGCATTAATAAAATTAAATTAATCAATTAAATTAAATTAAATTATAGTGTTCATATATAATCCCGACATCATTAATCATGATGTTCTTTCCATTTGTGGTTCTTTCTCTTGAGGAGGAGCAGCTGCACGAAAACCCTCCCTGTTCTGAAGAAGAACAAGGTGATTATTCAATTTTCCACCCTTCTATTATAATTATGATTATAAGTTTCAATTATTTCTTAATTTGATGATTTTATTTCAAACAACTTAGTTTTCATATTTTCATGTTTTTGTTCATCAATTTTATAATTTGGGTCAAATTTGGAATATACATGACCTGCCTTTTTCTGGGTATTTCTGCTTTTTTGTGGGTATCTTGAATATTTGTTCTTATATTAATTCATGATGTAGACAGTTTTAATTTCTGGGTTGTGAAGCTTGAATCTTTTTGACATGTGGGAAATGGAATGTTTTGTTTCTTTTAGTAGAATTTTGTACTTTGGAGCTTGAAAAGTGAAATTCGAGTTTATTTGAGCTTATTATTGGTTTTGGAAGTTTGATTTTAGGAGAAAGTTTATGAGAATCAGAGAATATGGTCTTGCTATACTTAGTAGTCATGATTATCATATGGTGAACTAGTTTGAGGTTCTTAGGAGTTTTGCAGTTGTAGACAAACATTTATTTGGAGTATTGCTAAATATGCTGATGCTGGACAGCAACTAGATTGAGCTCGTTGTCTTTTTCCGTATGATGTTATTGTTAATGAGGATGCTGACTTCCTTGGATGATATTGCTGCAAATGGGTGCTAAATTTGTAATGACTAATGACAGTATATTCTTGCTGAGGATACACTTATTTTTGGGGGTGGATGGGTGTATACTAGAAAGGATTCTATTGGATTATGATCAATGGAATTTAGGTAGACTATACCATGAATGTGCAACTCAAATATATCGTCTGATTAGATATATAGATTTAGCATCCCTGAACTTCACACCTCACCTTCCCCAACAAGGTCTAGATATATATATGTATGCAAGTAGCTTCAACATGTAGGCTACTAGGCTTTTGAAATGTTTGTTTGGATAGTCTCATCGTTCACCGCACAATTTTCATGTGGTTGGATTTTTATGCTTCAATCGATAATATGGGTAACATTGAAGTAAAATACCAGAAACCTCAAGGCATCATTGTGCCTTTTCAAAATACCATGAAAAAATTCAAGAACTAAGAAATGGACTATAGTCTCTCTCTGCTCTTCTATTCCTTACATTTTGCTGCTTTTCTCACGACCTTGAGGAACCTTTGAACCTTTAAGATGAAGATAAATATAAATTTTTCATATAATGTGTGATGTTCTCATTGGGATAAGTTTGTTTAAAAATGTTAAAGAAAAATGAAAATTGGAGAAGAAAATGTAAGGTTACTCTTCTCAAAATAAAAAAATTAAAATATAAAAAAAAAATAGATTATGGCTTAAAGACTTGCGTACTTAACCAAAGAAAATATAAAATAATCTAGTGAAATTGCCTAGACAATTTTATGACGAGGTGACTTATGTGCAAATGCAATATTTTTAGGCTGTTTCAATTAGTAGACTAGATCTATATGCACACGATGCGTGCTTTAGCTTGTTTGAATTTATATACTCAAAAAGTAAAATTATGGGCATTCTAGGTATCTAGATGGACACCACTACCTCACTTCTTGGCTTATGTAATAGACATTAGTTTGAAAGTGCTTGAAAATGCTGATATCCATTACTTGTTCTGTTAAGGTTTTCCGTTGATTATATCTATGAGGGTAAATCAAGCTTTCAATCACTTGCATTCAGTCGCCAGTCTTAGTCAACCAGACTTTTTTCTAAATCTCCTGAAGTCCAGACTACACATGTTATCTTGTATCTTATGTTTTTCTGCTTTAAGTGAAGTTACTTCATATTTTAATTGTCAGGTGAAGAATTTACTGAGGAAATTGCTGTTATGGCTGAGACCGAAGCCTCAGGCAGCCAAGGATGGGGATCTTCACTATCATTCCCGTCTTCAGAAGATGTTGCAAGAGCAGTGGCAGCTGCTGCTACTGTAGTCAGTTCACCAAGACCATCTGTAGTGTTCTCTTCAAATGATAGTGGGAGTAACTCCCCATTAAAGAGAATACAAAATCAGGTATCAAAGGCACTAAAGGGCTTATCACAAACCCCTGACAAAAGAATTCTCACTTACAATCCAGAAGTGTTAACTAAACAAAAGCGTCAATGGGCCAGCTTTCAGTTGCAATCTTTGGTATGCTATTCTTCTAAGCTTCAGCCTGTGAATCAATGTAGCTTTTATTTTTTATTTTTTATTTATTTTTTTTTGTCATTCGCTTGAGGACATACATATATAGCTTATTATGCCACTTGATTTGTTTATAGAAGTGTTTGTCTTGTTTAGTTTGGAGTTTTGGGCCTAGGGGCATCAATTACTGACTTCCTGTGTCTGTTCTGCAATTTTGTCTCACATTTTGATACATGCCCTTCGTTTGTGATGTTTGCATTTCCCTATTCTTGGCTATGTTTTCAAATGATTTAGGTAATATCATTTTAAAAGGTGCTCATGAGTAACTTTAGGTGATTACAAGGCATCTATCAAAATTTTGGTTATGATTAACCTTTAAATATTCTGGTTTGATGTTTATACGTGCAGGATCATCGATCTTTTATAGAGCCATCAAAGCTTTTTGAGAGCATGGTAGTTGTTGGGCTCCCTCCCAGTTTTGATGCTCAGTCACTAAGAAAAAGACTACTTGCTAGGAAGTCTGAAGGTTCAGGGAAATTTCGAATTGCTTTAAGTGGACATAATCATTCTCGTGTTGAGCCAAACTTTGAGCCCCAGGTGCATACCCGCACATGTGAATTGCTTTAAAGGTGGTTGATCATCATCCCTTTTGCCTTATCTTCTATTTTCTCTGGTCCCAGGTTCTATTTGTTTATCCTCCAGAAAAGCAGTTACCACTCAAGTACAGGGATCTTTTATCATTTTGCTTCCCTGGTGGTGTTGAGGTAGGTTCCGCAATTTTGGTGTTTTATGCAAAATTTTAATTTTAATCTCAAAGAATAATTCCACCATATTGTGCTCTAAAATTTTTTAGTGTCACGTTATGTGCAAAGATTATCTTGTGTTAGTGTGTTATTACCTATTCTTGTAGACCCTGTAATCACCAGGAAACATAAAATTATTTGACAATTTGATGCTAATTATATATGTTGTTTATTTATAGTATTGATATACGTAGGCCTAAACATTTATTAGTGTATAAGCCAATTACGTATTTGTAAAATTTGATTCAGATAGACAGTTGTAGTTTTTTGGTAAGTTAGAAACTTAGAATGGAGGTCACTTAAAACATCTAACCTTAACCATCTTGAACTCTGTGTACATTGAGGTCCTATAAGTGTTTTTTCTGTAATCAGAACTTGTTTCATGTGCCAAAGTTCATATTGAAGAGATCAATTTGTTGTAGATCTTACCAGGCTGAACCTGAAGCCTCGTGAAAGAGTTTTGGCGTCAGATTTAGTTCCATAATGCCTCTTAACTTATTTCTATCTTCTATTGTTTTCGTTGTTTTTGAACCATGGAATCATGACTTAAAGTTTTAGTTTAAGTTTTTTTTTTTTTTTTTTTTTTTTTTTTTTTTTTTTTTTTTTTTTTTTTGGGTACTGATAAATGAACAACGGTAAATTCTTATTATGTTTGCCTCAACCCCCCCCCCCCCTTCCCCCCCAACCCTACCCTATCCTATGAAATTATTTCAAATTTTTAATAACATACTCCTATTTGTGTCGTTATGACTGGTGTTTTGTTTTGTTTTGTTTTTGCCCCCTCTGGAAGGGTCTTCACATGATTCTGGAATGTGCTTACAGGTTCATGCTGTTGAGAAAAGTTCTTCAATGAGCGAGTTAAATGAAATACTTCTTGGACAGGTATTTGTCATTTTGCTGACTTCGTTGTGATGTGTATATCTTGGATCTCAATTTTGGTGAAATAGTATGTGCTCTTTCTCTCTTTAACGAAATTAGGACCAAGTTTAATATCAGAAAGGAGAGCCAATTTGGGCATTCTTGTAAAGAGTTTTTTAAATGTTAATGGCAACTTCTTTGTCCATTGTACCTCTTCTATCCCCTATCCCCTCCTTAAGCTGTCAGCCATTTATGCTGGCAATGGTAAGTTTTTGCTCTGTAAATCGTTTTATAAATAGTATTATATCTAGTCTGTGACCTGCTTGTACATTTTGCCCAAAGTTTTGCAATTTTGCAAGTTTTCAAATTTATAGGGTCAATCAGGCACGCACATATTTTGCCTAATTGATTTAGTTGGCACTTGGATAGCTAAAAAAGCTTTGAAAGGAAATAGGAGAGATAAGAAGAGGATTATGGGGTTTTATAAGAATAGGAGATAAATTAAAAGGGGGTACATGAAGAAGGCTAGCAGGGGTGTGGGGTATGTTGTGGTGAAGATCTAATCTTAAGAAATAATGCATTTCTGAGCTGAATGGTATTGGGGTAGAGTGGGAGAAGGAAAGGCAGAAGAGGGAAGAGAAAACAGAAGAAAAGGTTATGGAGCTTGCTTACTAGGAAGAGAGCAAAGGAAACGTGTGGCTAAGCTGAGTAGAGAGAGTGGTGGAGGGAAGTGGCTACCTGATGGGGAATGTGCTGTGCTATATTTATTGGGGGCGGAGAACTGCTGGAAAGAAAATAATGGGCACGGAGGGAGCTGGGCAATTGTAATGTTTGGTTATACGGATTGTTATCATTACTCATTAGAGGTTAATTTGGAGCATTGTTGAAAGAAAAGAGAAAGCGGTGGGAGCTGCAGCTTTATAAAGCTTGGTTGTATACAATATTGGCTTTAACTAAGCCCAATTTGGGTTTCCTCTTGTTATTTTTATGTTTGATTTTCTATAAGCCACAACTTTTATTTATTGCTGTTATGGAATATAGATGACTGATAATGGCTCTTTCATTGTTTGATTCTTACGAGGATCCACCTGTAATGACTTCAATCTAATGCTTTAGGCTTCCAGCTAGGCAGGGTTTAGTTGGTTGTAAACAATTTATACAGGCTGGTTTACCACTTTGCAACAGAAAAAGGGGACATTGTAGTATTGTTGTCAATAAAAAGCACATCACCTGTGCTTGAATGTGGTGAGATCAAAGCTCTTTGAGGTTAATTTTAGCTGAGAATTACTTTAAGCATTGCATTCCAGATTTCCAGCTGCAAAGCTGCTCGATTATAATGCCTCTGTAGCTACTAATTGAAATCAGATCCAACCTTTTCTTTTCTTTTCATTTTTCCTTTTCTTTGATCTCCATTTGTGTGTGGATTTAAGCATTTTGTTATTTTAGGGGGAACTGTTATTACAATATTCATTTTTTTTGCAGGAACATCTCAAACAAAGTGAGTTGTCCTTTGTGTTTCGATTGCAGCAGGTAGTTTGCCATTGGATTCATATTTGATGTTATATGTGTTGCCTACTTTCTAATGCTCTGTTTGGTTCATTTTCGATGCAAACAACCATAAAGAAGCCTCTTCCTAGTTCCTACACACTAAAAACGGGTACAACTTAGAGTGAGACATGAGTACAAAGGGGATAGGAAATTATTATGACAGAACTGCAAATCTCTGATTCGGTCATGGAATAGTTTTGGGGAGCTATGCAGATGATTTGCAGCTGCTGCCTGCTAATATCACGGTGGTAGTAAGCTAAAAAAATCTATATAATGTTATAGTGATGTGGTTGAGATTATATTTCCTTGGAATACCATATAGCAAATGGCAGTTATTCATTCTAGGCTCTTACTGAGTAGTATTTTTCCTGTTTAC
Source organism: Chenopodium formosanum (assembly GCA_024500155.1). NCBI lineage: Eukaryota > Viridiplantae > Streptophyta > Magnoliopsida > Caryophyllales > Amaranthaceae > Chenopodium > Chenopodium formosanum. The sequence goes on from CM044877.1 coordinate 9,675,796, forward strand.
CTTTGCTTAGAGTAGAGCTAAACAGTTCGTTCTAACGCAAAAAAATAAGCAAAAAAAAAGAGCTTGTAACAGAACATCTATTTTGACAGCTATGGACCTCATGGTTATAAGAAAGGCTTCCTTGATAGGTTTTGGTGTGATGTTTTCAGTTAGTTTACTATTATGTGGTCTTCTAGTCTTCAAAATGTATTCTATTTCTTCCTTTCTAAGCAAATGTTTCTTATCTTACAGAAAAATTGGTTTCAAAAATGACTCTGTAGCTACTAATTGAAGCTATCTGTTCACTGTCAACCTTAAAGACCATGTTATTCGCATAGTTGATACAAACAATTATTCTTTTTTTTTTTCTATAAGAAAAGTGTTCTTATAAACAAAAATGAATTCAAGATTGTATTTTGGTATATTAGTTTAAGCTGGGCAGCTTCTTACACAGATTATGTTTATCAGGGTGCTGATAATTCAACTTTGTATGGATGTTGTATTTTGATGGAAGAACTTGTGGATAAGCCTTCACGGTTAATTTCTATGCTTTCTGACAGTCAACCTGTTAGCTCATGTTTGGGACGGTATATATTTACAACAAAACGCTGTTATTGCATACTTTCACGGGTACCCTTCTTCGACTTGCATTTTGGTGTACTAAAAAGGTTGGTTTATATGTAATCTTAAATTTACTATGAGTTATGAATTTTGTTGCTTGCATTCATTGAAGTTTATTATATGCTACGGGTTTTTACTTTTTAGATCGACTTGACCAGCTATAGCTGTACCTGTAAGGCCTTGGGTTTTACCATTATGGCAACATTTCACAATTCTCACACAACTTCATATTTGGATTTAAGCACCTTTTGTACCGGTTGTGTATAGGGGGGCTAATTTCCTGTTATGAATTGTGAATTTTTTGGTACTCCAATAGATATCTCCCCAGTGACTTGAATTTTTGACAAATCCTTGTAGTAGGACGACTTGAAGACTTAAGTAGGTAAAAAAATATATATTCAGAGTTTTTTGTTTTAATTTTCTCTTTTGTATTGGGAGGAGGGGAGACTAGGAGAGGGGTAGGGTAGGGTGACAGCCTTAAACAGAAGGCACCTGCATTTACATTGAACAACTTAACCCCTGCTTTATTATTTATGGAATGATACTTTATGAAGTATCAAAGATCCAGCATTATGACCTCCTTATTACTTATTATTTGCTGGATATGCTGCCCCAGCAGGATGAACTTGACAGAGGATGTAGAATGATAATGGATTTATATAGTTTTTCTTAAATTTTTTTCCTTACACACGAGTGTTTTGGGTCTTTACTAATCATTGAAGTATCAGGTATGCAACTGAATGCTTGGCAGGTGTCTACTCTTCAGTAAAAGGAGAAATTAATCAATTATAGTGATGCATTTCTAGGTATTCTTGACATGATTAAGTGCTGTTATTCTGGCCTTTTAACATCCTGATATATGTCTCTTTCTCAAAAACAAAGACCAAAAGTAAAACTTAGGGTTATTTCTTGCGTTACACTGACCTTGTGAAGAGCATTTACATCCAAATATGCCATGATAGTATGTAGTTATGGTCATTCATTGTATAATTTTCATGAGTGTTTGAGAAGTCTGTATGTTTTTCCCAAATTCAAGTCTAAGCTAGAATTTCTTGGGGATGATTTGGGACTTATTGGACGTTCTGGCCTTGCAGAAAAAGAACTATATTTTCTGAAAGCGGGAAATAATTCTAGTATGAGACGAAATGTAACCTCTATAATCCTCATGTTAATTAGAAATGTAAATCCTTTATTCTGTATAAAGTATAAGTCATCCCTAGTTCAGAAGATTATACTACGTATGTGAGATAGTGAGTATTTTCTTTCCTCATTGTGGTGCTTTTTAAAGGAAGTGTTTCCCTGTCTAGGCTTATGTGAAATTTGGTTTAGTTGTCGTGTTTACAATAGCTGCTCTTTAGAAAGTCCTAGTCCACTTAATGTTGTCTTGTTCCTTTTATTATTATAACACTTGTATAATTTTCTGTATTTACTAAACCTGGCAATCCTGACTAGACTCGATGACCCGACCCGAATGACCCATAAACATCGACCCAAAATTGACCCGAAACCAACCCGACCCGACTCATACTTGACCTGATTTTGACCCAACCTTATTGTACCCGAACCAATACTCGAAATGACCAGACCGAAATTGACTCGACCAAAAGTTGACTCGATGTGTTTGACCCGGACATACTTGATACCCGAAATGTTCTGAACTAAAATTACCTTATAACTGAACTAAAAAGGTCTGGTGACAAAAATGACTCAAATTGTTCATCTCCAAGCGTAGCCAAGCTCTGAGTTGATAGTTCTTTTTATAATAATAATAAAATATAAAATTATCGATTTGAGCTTGATCCACGAATGGAACCACCCAAACATGACCCTACCTGATTTGAACCGACTTGAATATGACCCGAAAATGGCATGACATGAACAAACCCGACCCAAACTCAACCCCATACCCGAATTGACCCGACCCGTACCCGACCTGAATGTTAGCTGACCCGAAATGACCTAACCCAGACCCAACCCGACTGACCCGTTTGCCTGGTCTAGTATTTACTGAGTGCAATCTCCTTCCATTTGACCTTTTACAACTTTTTCATGGGAACTCATGTACACTCATTCAGATACCCTGTCCAACAACTGGAAAAAGCAATTACACTTGTTTCCAGATATCTATGGAGCAGATTTTTGCAGTTGGGGTTGAAAAAGGTCCATGATGTGGCTATATTGATAGCTTAGTCAACTATCCCCATTAGTTGTTGGGTTCATAATATCATATACTTCGTATCTAAATGACTTAATAAAAGTATATATAGCATTAGTCATTTAAAAATTCTGCTCTGCTAAAGTCAACCTACTAAACCAGGCCTTATTACAGGTTCCGACTACTGCCTCAATACTGAAATTCATAAAATTAACTATTTCAATTATTACATTTTTTTTAATTTTAATTTTTTGTACGAGAACGCTCTTATTAAAAGTGTAGGATGTACTTCACGTTTCTTGGGCATCTTTTTTTTCCCTGTTTGAGAACTTTATGGAGCCATAGTATGGATGATATGGGGATCCAAGTAAACTGGTGGAGTTAAGTAACTTAAATCTTTTAGTTAAGATGAAAGAAATTTGAGCCATCAACAAGTCTGTCAGAGATACCCACCGATAGTTAACTCACGTCCTTCTCTCAATTGATTTCTGCATGCTGAAATTTTTGTATTAGTTTCTTGGACATTCTGCTGGCTCTTTGTAATAGTTAGGATTAAGATACAGCTGGTAGATCTCATATCAGTGATATCATGGTATTTTTATTTTGTTTTTACTGCAGCATATTCATGGAAGAAAGGTTGGAACGCTTAACAAAAAGTATCAGTGTCTTAGATCTGGAAGTGCCAGATACCATCAAAACGATGGAAGGATTAGAAGAAAATGGAAGAATGTCTACACAGCATGTCTCAGAGGATGAGGCAAATGAAACTGTGGGAACTCCTCAATCAAGTTCTAGTGGAACTACTGTTTCTACTAGAGTGACTGATGTGGGAAGTCCCCTTGGCGATCTAGCCAACTCTGATCTCGAGGGAATCTCCTCTTTTAGGGATGATAGTCATGATACTGATGATTCTCTTACAACCACAACTTTTGAAAGAGATACCCTTGCATCTGATAAAGAGCCAGCTGTAACCATGCAAAATTCTGAAGCAAATGATGTCGATTTTGATAATTCATCTTTGAGCAAGCCAACTTTGGAAAAGTCTGCACCTGGTGCTGTTTGGCCACTGCTTCGGTACCCGCAGTTTGAGAGTTCTGAACCTTCGTGCAGGTATGTAATTGACTTTTGTGTTAGTTCATACTCTTGTGCTTAAATTGGGACATGCCTTTGATTACATTGAATCGATTCCTGCATTTATTAATCTACTTTGTTTTTGAATGTAATGCTGTATAGTGTATACTCTTGTCGCACATGAGAGTCACAAATATATCAGAAAATATTTCTTTTGAGGCAGTGAATCAATTCTATCGAAAAATACCCTTGAGGCACAAGGCTCAAACTGCTCAAAGTCTCTCCTTGAAGGTGCCTTAATGAGCAAGAGGCGTATTCTAATCTCTTACGCACTTGTTTGATTTATAATTTTCGTTAAAATATTTTCTCAAACCAGAACAAAAACAAAAGAACTCACTAGTCTTCGAAATTTCCTAATATAATGTCGGAGTTAACATCACTTTCAATGCCTGAAGTGTTTTTATCTTGGAGGACCTTAATATGAATGGATGTTATACGCTGTTAAGGGAAAGAGGATTGGGCTGTTTAGACAATGATATATTGATATTTGACCAAAATTTTATGAAAAACACAGTGATATAAAATTAAGTTAAACTTTGTTAGATTCTCTTTCTCCATCTCACATCTCACTGTTATTTATCTTCATGAAACACTGGAAAAAAAAGGGGGAAACAAAAAAGCTCCAAAAATTCCAAATCCCAAGTTCAATGAGCCGATAAAGTTAAACGCTTCCACTCTCAAAGTCATGATTTCTTCAACTTCTATTCCTTAAGCCTGCATTAAAAATAAATCAAGCAAAGAAAAGGTAATCAAATATTTTGATGCCTGTCTACAGTACCCCAACAAGAAGAAATTGGGGAAAGCAAGTGGAACACATCTCTCTGAAATGACAGTGGATATGGATTACTGTTGATAATCATGGGTCAGATCTTGGTATAGTAGTTGTAGAGAGTGTTTATCTCTATTTTGATTTCTTTTCATTTTTTTAGAGGAGAAAAATGGGTGGTGAGGGGTAAAATGCAAATCAAGTTCTGCCAAAGCTATAGCAAAGGATTCCCATTAAATAATAATTATTGCTACATGATCCTTGAATTTAACTCGAGCATGCTTTAATGCTTTGTTTTAATTGCCCTATGTAGTCTGGGTTCTCCTTCTGAAGAGAGGCAGTTGAGAAGTGAAAATGATGAGACAGATATTAAAGAAACATCTATCTCTGGCCAGGAAGATTTCAGCAGCCATATTGACATACTTGAATGGGCTAAGGTCTGTATGTCATTTACCCACGTATATGGACAATTGTTAGCATCCATCTTGTAACTTATGTTGTAATTATTACTGTTGCTAATGCATTGATCCAAATCCTTACAGGCAAATAATCACGGGTCTTTGCAAATTATATGTGAATATTACAAGGTGGATTTTCCGCCAAGGGGTACAAGCATTACTTTTCATCCATTAGATTATTTGCACCCTTTGGAGTTTCATCGGCCTAGTGAAAGAGCGCTAGATGTTTGTGGCTCCCCACTTGATTTAAGATCATGTAGGACAAGTCTTGAGAGAATTGAGGTAATAATTTATTGTTTTTCATGTTAAGATTTATTTTTCCCGGCATTACAAAAGATATGCTCTTCCTATACCATTTGTAACACCTCAACCCCAAACAAATTAGGGAGGGGTCTATTGTTACGAAATGCGCATCAAGGGCCAACAACTCTTCTCACAGACCAACACGAGTCCTTTCGGTGCATTTTATCCTCACTCATGCGCACCTAGGGATAATTTCCCATGAAGTCACCCATCTCAAGACTACTCCAAGCCAAGCACACTTAACTATGGAGTATCTTCGCATATAGGCTCTCTAAAAGGAAGATTCATCTTGTTGATATGAGAAGTATATCAAACTCCTTTAAAGCAATCATGAGGGGTATTACATACACCCCCACTTGAAAACGGTAATGCCCTCGTTGTGCCTGGAAAGCTAGGGACTCCAGTATTACGCCTAATGGCAACTGGGTAGCCAAAGTGTTACATCCAGTCTGGTTATGGCTAAATAGCCCTAGAATTCTCCCCCGCTAGGCTACTGACATAGGATTAAGGCCCTGTTCTCTTTACATTAAAAAAATAATATTAAGTAAAAATAATTTCAGTTCAGTCATTTTCAGTAAAAATAAGTTCAATTCAGTAAAATTCAGTTTTCTTAAAAAAGAATTATAATAGAAAATCTGTAATTATTTTAGTTTAATAAAATTAATTTAAGTTCAGTAAAAATAATTTAAGTTCAGCAAATATAATTTTGTTTCAGTAAAAATAATTTCAGTTCAGCAAAAATAAGGTGAACAGAACGGGGCCTAATTATCCATGATCAGCATGCGGTTGCAGGGTCGCTCCAATACCATTTGTAACACCCCGACCCCAAACAAATTAGGGAGGGGCCTATTGTCACGAAATGCGCATTAAGGGCCAACAACTGTCCTCACAAACCAACACGAGTCCTTCCAGCGCATTTTGTCCATATAGTATGCTCACATTTCTTTATCATCCCTACCAACTAAGTTTGTCCAATTCTAATTTCAACATTGGTCCACTAGTTTATTACTTCTCTTTTCCCATTACTAGAAGCTAGGGTCTGATAATCTCTCTCATTCGATGGTAAATATACTTTTTATCTCCCATTAAATCATTAATCCTGCTTTATTATCAGAATAACATTGAAAACTAAACACCACCTCCTTAAACTATTAACTATGTGTCACGGAGGTAAGCACACTATGATACTATCAAATACTTTCACAAAAAGGTTTTGTGAAGGGAGATAATGATTTATTTGTGGATTATTGAATGAGAGAGAATCTAAGTCTGTAACTATTAGTAGCGGGAATAGGAGAAAGTAACAATAGAATAATGGGGCATTGTTTTTGAATTGGACAAACTAAATAAGAATGGATGAAAAAGGTATGTGAGCAAAATAGGACAGAAGGAATAGAATGTTTTACCATTTACTTTTTGTATACTCGAGATAAGCTTTTATTTTTATGTAATTAGGAATCTTGATTTTTGGTTACTTATTCTTTGTTGGATTGGTACACGTAACAAGTTTAGTATCTGAAAATGTTCTCTTTTCAAAGGTACTTAATGCGCTTATAGCTGAGGAGGAGGCTATATCTTTATCAGTAGTGACCATTTCATGTATTTGTGGTTATCTAAGACTTGAGAATGTAAGTTTCTTCTAAATTGAAGTTAAATCTCGTACTTTCCCTGTTCTTTATTATCATTTGTTATAATTATATAAGAACCACAAGCTTTAGAAGAGTTGCTTGAAATTTGATTTTTTTTATCCCCCCCTTGCACTTTTTGGTCTAAAATAAGACATTGTACCTATTGAACAGTGTTTAAATAAAAAATTCCAGGAAGTAATATTTTTTTTAGTCTCTATCTCTCTCCCGTCTTTGCCTTTCTAGTTGCTCAACTAGTTATATGATGTTGTTGGGTAAAGCCTTCATATGGCATAAAGCTAACAGTGTTATATTGGCTTGAAAACTCGCATATAGTAGGAGCATATAGTAAATTAATTATAATTTTTGTTTACTATCGTTAATTGCATCCTTAGACTTTTAACAAATTTTTTAGGGTATCGATTGAATGATTTGTCATATTTGCAGATATTGACATTGTTCGCAGGAGCCCTGCTAGAGAAACAAATCATATTCGTTTGCTCTAATTTGGTATGTATAATGCTAATGAATTTTGTGGTCTCTCTCTCTCTCTCTCTCTCTCTCTCTCTCTCTCTCTCTCTCTCTCTCTCTCTCTCTCTCTCTCTCTCTCTCTCTCTCATATTGTAAATACTACGTAAGATAGTTTTACTTTGCATCAACAAGAAGAATCTTTTACTTGATATGGAGATGCCAAGGCCTATACTTTTATATACCATGTCTTATCTTGAGCTAGACGTGTAATACGGATCCCTTGGTTTGGAGACTTATTAGCTCACATTTTATAGCCTTATTTGAGCCCACCTTTTGATAAGGAAACTTGTGAAAATTTAAGTCGTTGTTCCTACAAAGTTGGTGATTCAACTACTAATGATGCACAGGCTCGGGATTATCGTGTGGAACTTTGATGTTCAATGTTTAAGGGCAGGATTCTATGTTTCTTTCTCAATTGTGTAGATGGGGGAAACTGTCTTCCAATTATAAGAAACTGAATAAAATTTAGTTTAATGTATCCTGAGATCCATGTGTTCACATTTGCTTTCATTTTATGTTGTTATTTACCTCCATGGTCCTTTTTTTTTTTCTTGATTCAGGGAATATTGTCTGCCTCAGTTCTCTCATTTATACCTTTAATACGTCCTTATCAGTGGCAAAGCTTGTTGATGCCGGTACCTTTTTTTTCCTGTGATTGTTTTTCAAAAACATATGCTACCAAGAGGTTTTCTTTTTTGTTTTTTGATAACTTATGTCATGTATTGCCAGGTTCTGCCTAATGATATGCTCGAATTTCTTGATGCCCCTGAGCCATATATAGTAAGTTTGATTTTCTATGGTTATATATTATGCTTTGTTTGGTAATGAAGCTGACTTTAGTTTTGTTTTTGTGTTTTCTTACATTTAAGCAACTGTCGTCCTGAGAGAAAGAGCCTCTATTTGTCTTTCTTTCTCTTTGTTCTATTTGGCAAGCTTTTTGCTATTATGTCTGTGTCTACTACTGTTTTTTTTTTCCTTTCTTCTTGCTACCCTTTCTTTGGCACTAAGAACAATTTTTCTTTTTTTCAATGTATTTTTATTGATGGTGTACCCACTTTCCTTTGTTTGATATACCCACTTCTTTCTTTATTATTCATTCACTATCTTACCCCCTTACCCCACAATATTTACAACTTTCCACTCGCTCTTATTTACCTTATCCACCTTTTTACATCTCTTTATCCACCTTTTTCTTACACCCACTCAACTCTCTAAAATAAAAATTTACAATTTAATGGGTACACCAAAAGAAAGTGAAGGGAGTATCAGTTTTTGTATAGGAGTTTCAGTCAGTATATGGGAAGAAGCAAGTTTTACTGGTGTGATACTGTAGGAAAGATCTTTTGACTTGTTTGGGTTTACACCATATGCTTGTCTGTTGTGAAAAGCGTATTGATATATGTCATATACCTGGGCTTCTTTGTACTTATGTTGTGATTCTGTAAGGTTATTTTTACATATTTTAGCTTTTGAACCCTAAGTTCAAGCACTTTTGATGCTTAATACATGTAATATCTTGTTTCATACTGGTAATAATGCAGTTATGAGCATCTAATTAGCAACTTTGCATATGTAGGTTGGGGTACAGAGTAAATCTTCAGAAGTTCTCTCGAAGTTGCCAAATGCCATCCTGGTGGACATCAGCAAGAATCAGGTATATTTAAGTGTCTTAACTTTAGCCTTTTTTCCCCTTGCTAGACCATGGTACTGATTTATTGATAGTAATCCAGCCTGTTTTAACCCATCTCTTCATCTTTCAAAATGATACTGTACAAGGGTCTGTTGACTCTTCCCTCGGTTATTTGTTTTCTTGCATGAAGAAAGTACTTTGAGAAGTGTAAATTGCTCAACTTCAATTTTGTTGAATTTGATAATCTTATCTTTGGAGTTTTGAGTTTGGACTGGAATCATGAGCATGTTGAGACATCATCTTTGTTAACCGATTATGTGAGATTTGTATAGGTATAATATTCTGATAGCCCTATGCGCAAGTTTGGTTGCAGTGTTATATGCAACGTTTTAAAAGATGTTATCCTCTTGCATTAATAACATTTCAGTTCCAGCTAGTGTAATACTATTACAGTATTTTTGATAAACCTTGATGAATTTTTCACTGTAAATTTCTTGGAAGTAATAGGCTATAAATTTCATTTCTTGTGAGTATAGGTGAAATCACAATCGATGCCACAACTGCCGCAACAAAGAGAATTACTTGCATCGTTGGCTCCCTACCATGCTAAGCTTGTTGGAGAAAGCTATTTGGGGAAAAGGCGACCCATATATGAATATACAGATGTACAGGTATCTGTATTATCCTGTTATGTTGGTTCTAGCCAGTGATTTCAAAACTGTTCTATTAATAATATGAAAGGGGGTAGCCTGTATTTGCTTCATCTCACTGTACCAACTTACTGTTTATTTGATTAGTTTTTATGTCATATTTTCTTTATTTTCTAACCTGTTGTACCAATCATTTCTACTTTAGGCTGAAGCTGCCAAAGGATTCATGGACGTGTTAAAGAATTACTTAGATTCCCTTTGCTCTAATCTACGTTCTCATACAATAACTAATGTTCAGTCCAATGACGATAAGGTATGTCTAATTTGGGCTGAACACTTGTGTGTGTGTGCTTTTTTGGCTGATTAATTCAAGTGTTTATGCTCCTGCTGTTGTCAACAATGAAAAATATGTTTTAAAATGTTCGGGTATACATGTGTTATTGAGTTAGTGAATAATGAATGATTAGATTTGCATCATGATAATTAGTCTGTGTTTTGATAATACGTAAACTTGGGCACATTGAAGTTAACGACGAATAGATACACACCAGAAAGAAAACATTGTTAGCAAAATTAAGGATATAGTATATGAGAAGATAGGCCTGACTGAATCTGCTAGTCTGATTATTTTGAATTAGTCTTTTGTACCTGCGGTGTATTTTCGTGGCTGTAGGAGGATCTGTGATTAGGCATTTGGACCTTTACCCCACCCCCACTTCCCACTTTAGGCACTAGCCTGACTTGTTCGGGCACCCGTCCTATGTACCACAGAAGGCAAGTAGGCTCACTGTCCTTTATCTTATTTTTGTGTTGTGAGGCTAGGGTCATATTGAACTCTTAGAGCATAAGTACCCAGTCTCTTCCTTTCTCGAATGACTAGATAACTTCTTCTATTTATCTTTTATCTTTCTTTTTTTTTTTTTTTTTTTTTTTTTAATGGCTTGATAATTTCTTGAATACTTTCTCTGGTACCAAGTACTCTTTTAAATCCCATTATATATGTTAATGGTATATATATCTCTAAACTCTACAGTCACTGAATAGTGCAAGTAAATCGACCCGTTACTTGAATATTAATCTAATAAAGATTTTCATATTCATCAATTCATGATCTTGAACCATATAACACATCTGCAACATAAGGTGCTGGCATATTGCTCTCTGCCAAGTTGAACTTTAGATGAGATAATAATGTTGGTTAATTTTCCATGTAAAGGAATAATTCTTCCTTTTTTTTTCTTTGATTGTTTGCTTGAACTCCTAAGTTTTATGCACTTGGTAACCTTGTTGGAGTTAGAACTCTCCTCTTTCTCTCTCTTCCTGTTTTTTTACTTAGTTTTGAGCTATATATATTTATTTTGATGTCATTTTATTGTCTTTTTTATCCTCAGGTTTCACTTCTTCTAAAGGAGAGCTTCATCGACTCATTTCCTAGTCGTGATCGAGCTTTTATGAAGGTTTGTTCCTCTAGCTTTCGAGTGTATACTTTGCATTACTCTAGGCCAGAATTATACTGCAGTTTGAATTTGAATGACACCTTAATACATTTATTTGCCTTTCAAGAAGACTAGTAAACCTATTCCTTTATCTGTGAATCCATGACATGTCTCCTTAGTTTACAACTGAAATAATACGTCTATGCTACAGGGAAAATTTAAGATATTTTGGGGGGGGGGGGGGGGGGGGGGGGTTGTGAAATAATGAAAAACTCTTTGGGATGGAGGAAGATGTGATATCGATCATGTAGATTATAATATCATTGAGACTAAAAAATTATTAATCATATTAATCAAACCATTAGAGGATATACCGATTGCCTTTCGATGAGGGTTTCATTTCTAGGTTGGCCTACCCCAGTCCAAGAAGAACAAAGACCACAAGCCTTATCCAAGTTGTTCATTTTCCCGGGCCATTCAGCCATAAACCATGTCTGGTGTTACCAACCTGGAGGGCCAAACTGCTCCATTTTGGGGCCCTCCTAATTTTATGCATCAAGGCAAACAACAATTTAGAACACAAAATATCTTCTGATTTCTGAAGCTGGATCCTTTTTATCTTCTTCACATCCAGCTACTACTTTTCAAGGTCTTTTGCTGGGAAACCAATAGCAACCATTGCTTCATAACGCCCAACATGGACCATTAACACTTCTGCAGAAGAAGATAATAGCTTATTGTTTCAGAAATCAGAATATTGTCCCCATAATCACTGGCCTTGATAATTTAGTCTTCGATGATTCAATGGGAAATTGTTAAACTTAACTTGGTGGTTTCTAGTTGACATCAACATACCGTTGGTGAAGTACTGGGAGGTTATTGATTTACGGATTTTTTTTTTTTTGTATGCAGCTATTTATCGACACACAAATGTTCTCTGTACATACAGATCTTGTTCTGTCCTTTTATCAGAAGGAATAAGGTTATTTCTGAAAGTTGGAATCTTTACATATACTTAACAGCTCCAAAACTGTACTTATGTAGCTCCCAAACTCGATTAGTGGTCGTTTGGTTAGGCATAGGAAGTATCACTTCCCGAAATGCCAAAATCCGTTTGGTTTTCCATCAAAAAAAATTATTTGATTGGAAACAAGAATTTCTACTATCCGTGAAAGGCGATAGTTAAGCAACTTCCTTCATCATTTGGTGAAAGTTTTTCCCAAGAAGCTACACTTCATGCATTATTGTCACCAAACAACCACTCAATAATTATACACAATGGCCGAATTGCTTTCAGCGCCAGAAACGGAGCTTAATAGGCGTGACGACAATATACTTGCACATGTAAACACTTTGTTAGTTTGTTATACAAAACTACAAAAGAAAAAAAACTGTATATATCTTGTGAAAATTTCGGTTTGTAATTTTCTGTGTGTATGTATGGGGGGTGTTTGAGGGCAGATCGAAAAATCGCTTTCGAATCATTAAGAAGGCTTTCACTGAAGTAGATCATGTACGTGTTAGGGTTTCATGTTTCCTTAGTGGTGATCTTAAAGCTTTGTTTTTGTGGTCCTAAACACCACTGTTGAGCTGTGTGGTATTGGACCACCATTTCTCCCATCATTGCTAACACAAAATGGCTGTCTTCCTCTAAGGAGCAGCTTTCTTTGTGGTCTATACATGAGAGAATTTTCATCTGATTGTGATTTTACAGTATAGGGTCGTTCTCAATACGTCTTTGTGGTCTATACAAGAGTCCACGATGTATACGTTGTTATAAAGTCTTTATTGTGCACCTGGGTATACCTACACCTTAAAACTACAGCAAGGTGTACCTCAGGGTATTTTTAATACGTAACTTGATTGTACCCTTACAAAATATTCTAGAATTTGTATAAAATGTTAGTTTTATCATCAATTTTTAATTTTTGATTGAATCTGTAGAGATTTAGCAGCTATCATACAAGTACATTATCAGTGTTTTGTTCTAATCTTTGCACGTGTGTGTTGATACTGTGCACGTGTGCACCCTGCGCATGTGTGATAAGTTCTGCATAAAAAGTAGGGAGTATAGTTGAAGCTCTTATTTGTTTAATTGATTGTTCTTGCTTTAATTATACTCAGTATATCTTTGTAAGATCTGAAGAATAGTCTACTGATAATTTTTAGCCATAATTAAATGTAAATTTGAAGGTGACCTCTCATGCTTGTTTGTCATTGAACTTTATTATCTTTGGCTATTTCGAAAACGAAAATTAATGAATTCGTATTGTTTGATACGCTACAACTCATTTAACATGATGATAGAGTCGAGTTCTTGGTTTATACACGAGGATGGTAAGTATGAGTTTTAAGTTTTAACCGGTGTTAATAATTAGTTAATGTTCTTCAAAAATGGACGGAAGGAGTATTCATAGTTTCATAGACAAGTTTGAGGTAAAGAGAATATGTGTGTTAAAATGAGGATTAAATTTTATCAGTTGCCAAGGTGCTGACGTGTCCACCATATTTGTTTTTTTTTTTTTTTTTTTTTTTTTTTTTTTTTTTTTTTTTTTTTTTTTTTTTTTTTGTTGAAATAATCCACCATATTTGTTTTCAGTGTTTTAAACTTTTGGAAAATACGGAGTATAAAGAAGTGAACATTTCATCTACTGGCTACAGTGTTAATAATGTAGCTATGTAGTCAAACTATGTGGTAATGTTATCTTTTGCTGGTTTAGATGTTTCAGTTTTAGGCCTTATTTGGTAAAGAACTTTTTAAAGAGTTTTTAGCTTATTTTGTCTTATTAAAGGTTAGACCATTTAAAAAAACTAATTTGAGTGTGTTTGGTAAATAGCTTAAAAAGTTCATAAACCCTTTTTAAATTAGTTTATTGAACAATTAGATTTTTAGCTATTAAATATATTAAAGCAACTAACAATTAACATGTACAGAGTATTTACTAGACATTTACACACTATTAGCTAGTTAAACCAACTAATACAAGCAGTTATATCAATCAGTTACCACCTAATTTCTAACCAGAGTCTTGAAATATTTAGGGGCTGTTGGGTTCACAAAGGAGAAAATGAATGATTAAGATAAAGGGAAAGAGGTAGAATGGAAAGCGACTCCCTAATTTATCATAGGTTGTTAGTTTTACTTAAAAAGAATGGAATGAAGATGGAAGTACCAACTACACTGCCAACAACCAACTTCAATCTCCCCCCACCCCCTTCGTCGGTTCCCACCCCTCCCTGTCGGCGACCTACTCCCCTTTTCCTGCAACGCTGCCACCCCTCCTTCGTCTACTACTGCATCGACTCCATTGCTAAATGTCAATGTTCTCCCTCTTTTTTAAGTGATTTTTTTTATAGGTCTAGTAGGTGTTTGTTAATAGAGTGTTATATATTTTGGGGATTGTTTATGGGGTGGTTATGGGTTTTTTTGTTGACAGTTAGGGTTTTGGGTGGTTTTCATGGTGGGTATGGTGATTTCGTGGGTAAAGGATGGTGAATGTGGACATGTGGTGGGTGAGAGTTATTTCGAATGGAGTTGGGTAGTTTCGGGAAGATGAGTTTTTTTTTTCCAGGTGGACTTGGGTGGTTTCGGTGGAGAATGGTGGTTTTAGGTGGTTTCGGTGGTGGCTAGATGATGGCGTCAGGGCGTCGGCGATTTTATGGTGGTTAGGTGGTGGTTCTGGTGGTGTTAGGGTGGATGGGCGGTGGTGTTGGTGGTCAATTGGTGTTTTCAAATTGGTCAAGGTAGTTGGCTGAAGAGGAGTTTGGGGTTTTGAGTGATTCCCTTTGGGGGGGAGATAGAGGATAATGAGAGGGGTAAAGGTAATGATTAAATTTGTCTATCAAACATTAACAAAGGGATTCATGGTAGTTGATTCTAATTCCCTTTATTGAATACCCCTAAACAAACGGCCCCTTAATCAAATTGGTCAACTGTGTAGATTTGTTAACTAATGTTGTAATGTGTTATAAACTTATAATCTAGATGTCTTTGCTAGCTCAACTAACATAAGGCATTTGCATCTAAGCGCCTCTTGATCGTTTATTCCCTTTATCTCTCAAAGGTTGCTCTAATTTCCTTTTCTGTGTTTCCATTTAAGTTTGATTCGTATAATTGTATTATAAGTCCATTAGGCGCCATCACTTCACTTTGACCTACACAGCTTCAGTCTCATTTTTGTTTTTGTTTTTTTTTTTCACCACCACCTAAACAAAACCTTTTCTTTTAGTAACAAAATTCCATTGGGACAATAATAAAGAGATGAAAAAAAATATATATATTTCCAAAAAATCTAGTGTGCTACTTAGGGGTGTCCGTTCGGTTTTCGGTTTGGATTTAGTCCAAATCCGATCCAATCCGAAATATAATTCGGTTTTCAATTTTCCAATCCGATCCGATCCGAATTTCTCTCTTGATCCAATCCGATCCAATCCGAATTAAAATTCGGTTATTTGGATCCGATCCGAAAATCCAAATTATAATACATTATTTTTTTAGCGCCTAATACAATTATAAAAACAAAGCTGTACTATAAATAAAATTCTTCAAAATCATGATTAAAATAAATAGTTCAACGTCAAGTCATTAATTAATTAATACAAAGTCTCTCTAATTTATTTTATGTAGTAGTAAGTATTTGAGCTAAACTTCAAAATATACAGAAATTCATATTTATACAAGCTTAATTTTACAATTCGGTTTTCAGTTTGGATTGGATCCAATTAGGGTCAATCCGATCCAATCCGAAAATCCGAATTTCCAAAAAATTTCAATCCGATCCGATCCGATTTAAAGTTCGGATCCGATCCGAATTGATAATTCGGTTTGGATTTCGGTTTTTATCCGAATTATGGACACCCCTAGTGCTACTATCAGTTTTGCGATTGCTAGCTTGCTAGGAAGAGTGCACACTCATACATATGACATAAACTCATAATTTGAATGTACCATTAAAAAAAAAAAGCCATAAACTCATTATTTGATTCCAAATAAGTCATAAAATCATTATTAGGATTTGTTCCAATTTACTGAAAACAACTGAACTGAATTGATTAGAGCTGAAATGAAGTGAATTGAAATTAAGCTGACAGAGCCTGCCCTAAATGAGGAGGAGAAATTCGAATTCTAAGGGCTTGTTCTCATTGACTGAACTCAGCTGAACTGAACTGAATTGAGCTGAACTGAACTGAACTGAACTGAACTGAACTGAAATGAATATTTTATAAGAGAAGAAAATTAGGAGCTGAGCTGAGCTGAAATGAACTTAACAGAACTGAACTGAACTGAACTGAGCCGAGCTGAGCTGAGCTGAACTGAACTGAACTGAACTGAACTGAAATGAATATTTTATAAGAGAAGAAAATTAGGAGCTGAACTGAAATGAACTAAACAAAACTGAACTGAACTGAGCCGAGCTGAGCTGAACTGAACTGAACTGAACTGAGCTGAACTAAACTGAACTGAACTGAGCTGAACTGAACTGAACTGAATTTCAACATAAGAGAACATACCCTAATTATACACCGACTTCACTCGGTCTTTACCATTGCACCAAGACATCATTAATACAAGTAGTATGAATTTATTTACTGGACATAAGAGATGTTAAACTGAGATGTATAATTTTAATTTACTACCTCTGTTACATACTATCTCCGTTTTTAAATATTTGCTCCACTTTTTTTTCGGCAACTGTTAAATACTTGCTTTATTTCCTTAATTGGAAAAATTTTATAACATTTAATAAATTTCTCTCAAATAGTGGACCTAGCATAAATCATATTTTATTAATTTTATATTCTCTTTTCTGTAATTCTCTCAATTACTTTATTCTTTCACCTACCTCATCACCTTTATATTTTATTACTTTATCCTAATTCTCCTTAAATTTTGTTTGTGGAGAAATAAAGTAAGTACTACCTCTGGTCCAAATTACTCGCAACTTTAGGGTATTATTTGTGAGATATAAAATATTTAAAAGTTGCGAGTAATTTGGATCGGGTGTAGTATTTAAAAATGAGGGGAGTATTTGAGACGGAAGAGACTTGAGTAAATCTTGAGGCCACGAGAGTCAGAAATAAATAAGGAAAACACACTGAATATCTTTCTCTTTTTCTCTGTGATGACTTTTTGGAGTGAAGTGGGAAAAACAGTGTCATGCGCCTCTGACAACTCTGACACTCTGACCCCCCTGACCCTGAATCCTTTGATAGTAAATGCTCTTTTTCTGATCAACTACCAGAATTTATAACCTTTAGGAATCAAATTCTCCCTCACCATTTTTTTTTTTTTTAATTTCTTAAAGGTTATGAAATAAAATTGTAATATTTGTTGCTTATTATTATTTTATTTTATTTTTACTTCATACGGCATAAACTTTTCATTAATAGAGATAATCAAGTTGTGAAATAAAGTATGAGTGCAAAAGATGGTCAAAACAAATTATTCAGGGGAAATCGTAAGGTGGGAAAATTAAGAAAAAAAATGCAAGTGAGATTAGTTTAACAATAAACTATTTATATCTTATTATGATATTTTCTTTTCAGTTTAATAATCATATTCCATATATACTCCAAATAAAATATTTATATATATTTCCTTTGTCTCTTAATTAGATGTGTACTTCTCTTTAGTGAGTAATAAATGCTAGAAATAAGCATCTAATAAAGGAATTAAGGAATAGATAGAGTACCTTCATATACTTTATACTCCATTTTGTAATATTATTAACAAAAATATATACTATACAACTATGCATTGCACGGAATTTTAACCTAGTTATATCATAAAAATAAAAATAGAAGAAATTTTAGAACAGTTCAAGATGGCTAATAAAGTCCAATATGTTCCCATTCATTAATTTAAAATTTTGTTAAGAGGGGGGTTGTTAATGGTGCAGAAATTGTTGGTGTTTGCATGTGTCTGTGATTCAGAAAGAGTACCTCAACAGTGAACAGTACTAGTTCACTTTCAATCCTTTTTCTCTCTATCTCTGCCAAATCTTACATATTAATACAGTACATCTTATGTTATTTTTATTTAATGACCTTAATACTGTTTTATACCAATGAATATCTCAACCAAACACATGTATGATGTATCTTATCTACCAATTGAAAATACCTCATTACTAAGAAAACCCAATCCTCCTTTTTTAGTCCTTCATTCCCCACCATTCAAGTAACATATTCAATATGATTATTATTTTTATTATATGTCACTAGATTAGACAATATTCTGAATATTATAGAACAACCAAGACAAAAAAGTTGTACATTTTTCTAAATTTTATCACATGATGCTAATAGTATTTTTCCTAGCTAGCTTTAGCTGAGCATAATAAAATTGATTGATAATGTATAGTAATAATCATGAGTCAAAGTGGTTTTGTGCCAAGTTTAGTCAATTGTCTATTAGTCTTAGCTATTCTACATCTAGATTTCATCAGCTTCCATGCAACCTTAACTGCTAAGATGGGTTTAGCCATTTTTATAAAGGTCATAATAGTGTATTACTCGTGAGTCGTGTAGTATAGGACTCGTGTCGTTTTGTATATAAGATGGTAGTGAGTCGGGTCGTTTGTACATACAGACAGACGTATGTGAAAGGTGACATAACATACCGGCTACTCAAGTTGTTATTTTGTGGTTAGTTAACCCCGGTCTAGCCCCTTACTACGTGGGCTAGAAGTCATGGCCCACCATGATGATGCGTCTGACTCTTTGACTTGCTTGACTTGATAGCAAGGGCTAATGCATGCTCAACTGCGTACGTGAACTAGCAATGCCAGATGCCTTATCTTTTGCTAAACATAAAGATTCTATTTTTAGGGAAAACATGGTTAAATGAAAGTAGATCATATTATAGCATATCCAATGCTTATCTTTAAATGGTTGTGCTTTACATGTATCATCAGTCTAATCAATAAAAAGGTATCCATCTACAATATATTTAATACTTCCTCCAATTTTTTTTACTTGACCCGTTTTGACTTTTACACTATTTATCAACCCACCTTTGACCGTCTTTTATGAATTATAGGTAAAGAAAAACATATTCATGTAGGATCTTGTTAGAATCAAGTACTATCACAATATATAACTTTTATAATTTTTACTTATAGAGTATTAAAATTATTGATGGTTAAACTTGTGCATTGACAAACGTGATAAAAGAAACAAGTTAAGTAAAAAAGAACAGAGGAAGTATATTACTCTCTCCGTTATTAAATACTTGCTTTACTTTTCATTTTGACCGTTTTTAAATACTTACTTCATGGATTGCTAAATACCGCCAACGTTTTTAATCAAACCGCCAACAAAAAGTGTTGAAGGGACAAAATTACCCTTAATCATCCCCACTTTGCTTTCTTTCTCCTAAGTCCATCAAGCCAAAACTCAACCGTCAACCACGCACTACAAAGGCTACCACCATTGCCACCACCACCCACGCCACCTTGAGCACGACCACCACCATCTACGCTTCTAGGACCACGACCACCTACCCACCATCACTGCCCACAAGTCCACAACTACCAAGACTAGAGCTACCATATTTTTGTTTGTGTTGTCGAAATTAAACCACCAGCAACCTTCATTAATCATTTTGTTTGTGTTGTCAAAATTAAACCACCAGCAACCTTCATTAATCATCTAAAAAACGACCCACCAGCTTCCTTCGTTTGTAGGAGGGTGGTGGATTTTTTATATTGCCGGCGACCATCACAATCGGCACGCAAAATCGATGACCCGAGACGGTAATTGGTTTCAAAGGACGGTTGACCACGGCAACCGGTGTCAAAAACCGGTTACCGTCCCTGGTGATCGGTTTTTCACGCTGGTTGACTACGGTAACCGGCGTCCAAAACCGGTTACCATGGTGTTTAATCGGTTTTACTTGCCGGAGATTATTAAAAAAATAGATCGGGGACGAACTAATTTGACGACCACTGTGATGCCAGTTCATTACTCCGTTCGTCGCCATCGCTACCCTATCAACTCCGATGTACGGCTGCCGCTTCCCTTCACCTCCGACATAAAGCCATTGTTGTGGTTGATGGGGTTGAATTGGGTTATGAGAGAGAAAAAAATAAAAGAGAAAGAAGAAGATGAGTGGGGGATATAGTAAGGGCATAAGTGTCCATTCACCTTAAATGTTGGCGATTTTGATAAAAAAATGTTGCATAAGTGTCCATTCACCTTAAATGTTGGCGATTTTGATAAAAAAATGTTGGCGGTATTTAACACACCCCTTCCTTATTTGAAAAGCTTTTACAATATTTAATTCATTTCTCCTCAATTGGTAGACTCAACATAAATCATACTACGTATTTTATTAATTTCATTTTCTCTATTCTTCAATTCCCTCAACTACTTTTATTTTTTATTCTTTCACCTTTCCTGTAACCTCCATATTTTATTACTCTCTTCAATCTCTTCTAAAACTCTGGGCATAAAAAAAATGAACCAAGTACTCCGTATTTAAAAAGGAGTGGAGTATAGACTAGATAATACGATATTTTTTTTTTATGAAAAACTGTACACTATAACCCTCTAGCATTGACTTTCTAAGCTATGTCCCCTTATTTTGAAGGTTATATAAAGGGAGGGCTGAGAGATAATAAAATCATATCTCACAAGGTAATATAGGTATTTCAGGCGTCAGTTTAAAGTTGTCTTATTGAATTATTAAATAATATCACTGGAGTTTCAGTGGAACAAAATACCCTCTCAGTTGTACAAAATATACTCAGTGGTACTTCAAAAAGCTTCACTGGAGTTTTAGTGGAATAAAATATAAACTCAGTGGTAGTCGTCCCCAAAATTTTTTGTCCATTTTTGCACGTGATATGTGTCTGAAAAGTTTAGTAGGGGCCCACACCATCTTTTTCACTCTTCCTATCTATCTCCTCCTTTCTCCCTCTTCCTTACACTTTTATATTATTTTAATAGTTGTGAGACATGTTCAATTGTCTCACAACCCTTGATTTATACTTCCTCCTTATTTTGAAAGTTTACACAGTATAACCTTTAACATACAGTTATATACCCCGTATCAAACTATCAAATTATTTGTCACAGTCATTATAACCTTCAACTTAAAATGATAAGGATGTTCTTGCTTTCAATTTCACTGTTTTATTGTTCAGTATCTATAGAAGAGTTGAGGATAAAGGAATCTCTATCCCCAAATATATGCACGTGGCATGATTTCTAAGCAAACTAGACAACTAGAGTACTAGTAGTAGGCCGGTTATATATTAAAAGTATTTAGGTCATATTCATTTCACCTTATATTTATTGTATTGAAATTATTTTTTACTGTATCTATATTATATTGCCTTATTCACTTCACCTTATTTTCGCCAAACAAAAATTAATTTTACTTAATTTAAATTATTTTAGCTAAACTTAAATTATTTTTACTCAACTCAAATTAATTATGCTGAACTGAAATTATTTTTATTGAACGGAATCTTTTTTTTTTTTTTTTTGAAGGTTAAGCGAATAGGTTATAAGCAAGTATTGTATTTGTATTTGTTTATTTAATTAGTAGTAGAGTAGACAAAATTAGATTTGATCCTACCATAATTTTTAAATTTTCGTTCCCTAATTTGCTAATTATATAACTTGGTATTGAATTTTATATTTAAAAAACATATGAGAAGTGGTTAAAAACTACTTTCTATGTTCCCATAATAATGTAACAACGATGAAATTACGTATCAGCTAACAAATAAAACATACCAGCCGATATATATATATATATATATATATATATATATATATATATATATATATATATATATATATATATATATATATATATATATATATATAAACACATATCAGCCAACAAAATTAAACATATAAGCCAACAAAAGGATAATATTAATAAACAAAAACAACATATAAGCCAACAAAATAAACATATCAGACAACAAAAATGAAACATATAATCCAACAAAATAAAGATATATATAAGCCAACTAAGGAAACATATCAGTCAATTGATGACTGATAGTAGCCAACAAAGGCAACATATCAAATATTAAAATAAAATTAAAAAAAAAAAAAAAACATATCAACCAACAAAAGAAATATATCAGTTATTACAAAAAAATACTACGTAGCTAAATGAAACATATCAGCCAACAAGTGAAACATATCAGCCAGGCCTACCGTATTATTATTATTATTATTATTATTATTATTATTATTATTATTATTATTATTATTATTATTATTTCAATTATTATTGTATCAGAAAAAACCTACAAAGTCAATCAATTTACAAGAAATTAGTGGGGAGCCGAGATACAATCTGGGCCCCCACCCCTCTAGCTATAGCGAACCCGATCCTGCTGAAAATGTGAGCTGTTGCACGAGCACCAATATCCTGAATCTTAGCAAACGCTTGAACCCGCTTCATCAACGCAATAGCATCCTTATCTAATTCCCCCAACGAAGAAAAGGAGAAAGGAAGAAAACCGTAGCCAATAGCCCTGCAACGCGCCCCATACTTGTCCCGCTTCCGCTGAGCCGCCGAAGACACAACACGACCAGGAACGAAGTCAGACAACCCCGATTGTGTCAAAGGTGAAGATCCCGTCAAGTCAACACATACATCAAGGCCTCTATCCCAGGAATAAAGCAACATATCTGCTGGTCGAAGAGCCCCGTCGTTCCCTCCAGTTAACCCAACGTTAACCTCTTTTCGAGCAGAAATCCCAGACCGAAAACAAATATCAACAAGGGTATCACGAACAACGTTGTGCCGATGTTTAATACCCACCATCCCAGCACAAGACACTGCATGATCCCCATAAATATCCCCATCAAAAACCCTTGAGCAAGCAGAACACGGTGCTGAAATGGAGAACAAAGGAACACCCAACCTATAGCAAAGAACACTACGGTAAGTCTTACCATTCATAGTCTGACCCAAACCCGATATCGAAACCGCCCGCAACCAGGCCGAAGAGTGATCCCCCTGCTGGGACTTCCATAAGGCAACCTGACGCGCAGATAAGGAGAAAGTGGAATCTGCAGATGCAGTGACCTTCGTGAAATATATATCTGCCAATTTTTTCATGAGTCTGGGGCAGTGACCTTCGTGAAATATATATCTAACCCTTATTATTATTATTATTATTATTATTATTATTATTATTATTATTATTATTATTATTATATAAATATTAGTTATTTTTAATAAATATGAATTATTTCATTTTTATTATATTATTATTATTATTATTATTATTATTATTATTATTATTTTAAGCAGAGCAGAGAACAAATTTCGGTAGAGTAGAGCATGGCAAAGCACAATAGCTCTAAGGGCCCGTTCCCATTTATTGAAATGAGCTGAATTGAACTGAATTAAAGTGAAATGAATTATTTATAAAAGAAGAAAATTAAAAACTGAGGAAACTGAACAACTAAGCTGAATTGAACTGAAAGCTAAACAGAACGTGCCCTAAAGAACACGATAGTAGTTGGTGTTGCTCTGAGATTTCCACCAACTCAAAAGCTTGGTAAGGTAAACTAAATTTAGCCTAAACATAACTGCAGTGAATTATGTTGTTAAAAAAAAAAAAAAAGAAAAAAAGAAAAAAAAGTCAAATAGGAAGTGGGTGGACTGAAGAGATAAAGTAAAAGACAGTTTTTGCAGTAAAATGCTCAGATCGTACCCACTCTTGTCTCTGCCCTCCCATTTGGCTTCTACGACTGCTTCTCACAACTCCACCTAAATTTGGTTAAATTTTTTACGAATTTTTGCTCAAACACGTATAGACCAAAGAAGAAACATTAACTTCAGATCTTTTTTTTGTTTGTTTATACGAGTATATATATTCAACTATTGAAGATTAAGATCTTTCTTAGTTGATGATTTTTGAAAACGGACAGTAAATATAGAGGTTAGTGCAACTATTTTAATGACTAGAGTAGGTATGTTGAACTATATGCTATTAAATTGACATATGGTTTTAGGATGGAACCTCCTTTGATCGAGTTAAGTACATTGTTGGGGTCTAAGTTTTTTATTTTTTCACCTTTTGGGACCTAAGTTTTTTTTGTTCACCTTTTGGGACCTAGAGTTAAGAATCCGATAACTTAACTCACCTTTAACTCACCTGAGTAAAAACTTAGTCCCTTAGCATTAAATATTGTCCAAAAAACATAATCCCTTGATAAAAAACATAATCCCTTAATAAATTTTGTCAAAGCAAATACACCCTTGATTTTTTGAATTCTACTTGATTTTTTTGTTTAGTATATATAAGAGTCTTGGGATTACACCAAAAGTGTAGTAGTGTACGTTTAATTAATTATCCTAACTATAACAAAATTGTATTTTTAATATTTGCATCAAAAAGAAATTATATCTTTTTAATATTTACTCATATCAAATACGGAGTACTATCTGATGATAAAAGTTTGAGAAAATTTCCTAATTTAATTAAACTACTTTGTTTTCTGTTGAAGTACTTTTATCTGTATGTGTAATAGGATAAAAATTGTTTAAGTCTAAATTATTTGTGTTAGAATTTTTGTTTTCTTAAGAATTGTTTGTAATTGTTATTTGACTATCTTTTATTATGAAATCTTTTTTCACCTGTAAATAAAAATAAAATAAAAGTAACTCCACAATAATCATTGGATTTCATTAGGATTTATAGAATTGTTGTTGTTGTTTTTTTTTTTTTTTTCCAAAAAGAGTAGACTTATTAGTAGATTAAAAGTACGCCACCTATGAGCCATAGCATATATGAACAACTATACTTGTTTGATTATACGATTATGAGGCTGGTTTAAATTTATACCAAAATGACGCTTCTTGCATACACTTCCAATACCCCAAGCACACACGTGTCTCTTTTTGAAAGGCCACCAATCAAATCAGTCAGAAAAATGCTTTTAGGGGTCTAAGTTTTATAGGGGACTAAGTTTTTTTTTTTCCTACCAACTTTCTAACTGACTAAGTTCTTAACTAAGGGACTAAGTTATTTAACCCAACCTAGTTAAATATACACCGGAAATTGCACATGAGGTCCCAAACGGTGAAAAAAAAAAACATAGGTCCCAAAAGGTGAAAAAAATAAAAACTTAGACCCCACTATTGTACTTAACTCTCCTTTGATCTTATAAAGTGGATTATTTCTATTAGTGACAAATTCGGCCCAGACCAAACTCGTATTTAACATGATACATCATACATACATGCATAATTTCGACATGGACGTGTGTGCATCCGTGATAGGGATGACAATATTAAGTGGATATCCGCTAACGAATAATAATTTTTTATCTAAGAATAATATGAAATGTGCAAGAAAATACTACATTGTCTTTGAAACACATCAAAAAAACACCAAAGATACTTGTAAAAGTATCGCATGATTACAACCAAACTAAAATAAACCAAAAATTACTAAAAACTTTTAAGACTCAAACCAACTAAAATGACCTTAAAACAGGTATAAAAAGGACTTTCAGGATCCCTATTCATTGCATCATCTAAAAATTAAAATCACTTAAAAGTGTTAACGACACAAGATTCCCATACACACAATATAGTTAATCACAGTGCCATTGAATGAACAAGACATGACAAACACACAAACAAATAAAGAGTTGATAACCATTGCTAGTAATGTTCACAAATACTAAAAAGGACATACACTTAAGTACGGTGGCGTACAAAAGGGAAGAAAGATAGAGCAAAAGAGTCGTCAACAAGTTTTAGGAACTTGTAAACCGTTCACAGGGTGAAGGTTACACCCCTTAACGATCCAAGAGATCGTCAACTCCATAAGGTCTTGAACCAAATAAGGGTTCGGGGATGAAGGTACAAATCCAACCTAAAAGAGATTGAACCTGCCCTAATACAAGGGTCTCTACTTTATTCTGATCGTATTCATGTGCGCTTTCTGATTAACATGCTATCATTAGGATTAACCCTAAACCTGTTTAATCTATGTTGGTTGAATATTAATGCACAAACAAATCTATTATTGGCGATCACTTGAATTATAATCAAAATTAACCCTAAACAAGGTTATTAATATCTTATTAAGCGTGATTACAAGTACCAATTCCCTTTAAACATGCATAAAAGGTGTGATCAAGCAATAACAATAAATATCAAGCAACATAATAATAATCATCATAACGATAATCAAAATAATAATTATAATCATAACCATAACAATAATCATCATAATAACAATCATATTAATCATAATAATAATCATGTTAATAATAATAATAATTATAGCAATAATAAAATTATAATCATAATCAAAATAATTATAAAAATAATCATAAATCATGTTAAAGCATAATAAAAATAGCAAGATCCTGGCATGATACTAACAAGATTAATAACAAACCCTAGCATGTCACTAAGCAATAAAAATCAAATCTTTAACCTTAAGATGATACTAACAATCATAAATATTAGGAAGAACATAAAAGGCATCATACTTTCAATCATACTTGATATTAAAATTACCCTAGACATGATACTAGGAATATCAAAATAACAATCTAAGCATGAACTCTATATCATAACATCAATAAAAACATTAAAGTACTTACTTTGATGCCTCGTAGCTCTTTCTAATAACAAAATACACGCGTTAGTAACTTCAAGGAAAATAATAAACAAAACAATTAAATTAAATAATTGAAAGAGAGATTTGGGACCAAACCCTCAGAAATTAAATCTTTCACGTCTAGGGCGAAGGCAATTTCGAATATGGCTAGGTGTTTCTAGATCTAATGAATGCGGAATTTTGTATGTAAAAAGCGAGTTTAGAAAAAGAATAAGAGATGGTGAATGCTTAAAGAGAGAATGAGAGAATTGATGAATGAAAACTGGTTGTTGATGAATGAAAACGGAGTTTTTAATACGTTATTTATAGAGAAAACTAGCCAAAAAAGATAAAATATAAAAACAGAGCATTGGCGCACCTAAAACAGAGATGGCGCCAACGTTAGCTTATTGGCGTCAGGCGCCAACATTAGCGCCAGACGCCAATGCTAGCGCTAGGCACCAATGCCTGGCATTGGGCGCTAATCCTGTTTTTGACGCGTTTTATAAAATCAGATAAATTTTGCCGTACATGAGGATAAAATCGTATTTTTTCCTCAAAAATGTTCTTTGATTTTAATTAAAACTCTGAAAAGTCAACAAAAGTCAATTTATCAATGCTAATTGAATTAGGAATGAAAAGAACCTTCTAGAAGAATCTAGAAGACTAAAACCATTTCTAATTGCATTAGGAATGATAAATCATATTAGGCTCTCCCCTAGATCATTGGGCCGCACATAAGGCTCAAACCGGGCCCAGTTTAGTAAATTGGCCATAACTTCCTCAATATTCATCGGAATTGGGCTTATAATATATCGTTGGAAATGTCTTGTCAAGCCTCATCCAACTACACTACTATTGGACCCATATCATGGACCAACCAAACTGGATTGACTGTTTTCTTAAAATAAGTTTTCAAAAACAGAGAGAAGAGAAAAGAAATTAAAACTTTCCACAACACTCAACTTTCCACACTTTCGCTTCATTCGATTATGATTCGACGTGAAAGATACTCATCACTGGGTTTGGTTTTAGGGAGACACAAATGGGTGTCTACACCTGTCAAAGTGATCGATGTACTTTAAAACAGAGAATAAATTAGATTTAGGAATGCTAGTGGAACTAATCAAAGACCTGTCTCACCCCCGCTCATAGGGGAGAGGGGGGAGTTGGGGTTGGATTGATCAAAATTCACATCTCTAAGTGGATTACGTACCAAATGAGTTGATGTAATACTTTTTAGTCAGATCATATATTCTTACATTTAAGGTCTAGAGAAACACTATAAATATGAATTAGAGATGACAAATGATAAAGATAAGATCTTGTTATTTTGAGCATAGGCGGATCTAGGGGGTCCTACCCGGGCCTTGCCCCCCCCCCCCAGATTTTGATACATATAAATAAGAAATCTTGTGTAAAATTAATTAATATTATGTGCACCTAGAAATAGGTGCACCTAAAAATAGGTGCACCATATCTATACTTTTGAACATTTAGTAAAAAAATTTGAACATTTTACAAAAAAATGAACATTTAGTAAAAAAAAAAATATGAACACGTCACAAAAACTTAACATAAACATGCAATTTTTATGTTCATATTTTTTAAAGAAATGTTCATTTTGTATACAATAAATGTTCACTTGACATTATAAAAGTATTGAATTATTATGAGTCACACAAATTTATAATTCAAAATTTGCGATTGTTCGGATTTTTATACTAAATGTTCAAAATTTGTTTGTTCATATTTTTTTTACTAAATATTCAAAAGTATTTGTGTGGTGCATTGCGATTGTTCAGATTTTTTTATTAAATAATCAAAACTTGCAATGTTCAAATTTTGTTACTAAATGTTCAAAATTCACGATTGTTCAGTTTTTTTTATTAAATGTTCAAAAGTATAAGCGTGATGCATAGGGATGACAATTCTAAATGGATACCCGCAAATCCGATCCACCCGAAATAAATATATGGACGGAAATCCGCATTAAATGGATGAAGGGCGGGTGATGGATGAAGCGGGTGACGGATCGGGTCGGATTCGGGTGGGGCTCCGTTTCATCCGTCACCTGATCCGTCATCCGTTTATCACCCGATCCGCAGTCCATCCGTATATATATATAAAAAAATTCCCAATTTTCTTATATATACTAGTATACGACACTATGTACTGTATATTTCTAAAAAAAAAAAATCTAAAAATTCCTTAATTTTATTTTAAAAAATTTAAAACCTCCCTCAATTCCCAATTATGTAATACCGAAATAAGTTCATGATTCCGTTCAAAAAAAAAAAGTAAGTTCATGATTATTATTATTGCTATACTTTGGAATAAAAATTTAATTAATGGTTTACTTTTTAAATTTAAAATTGGCTAAAAGTTTTTATTTTTTTTAATTTTTTTTTTTATTCTAACGTATTAGATTTTATAGTTAGAGTAGGATTATAATTATCACCCGTTAAGCATCCGATCCACCTGTTTCATCCGCGGATGACGGATGGATCGGATGCGGGTTATGGGTTTTGCGGGTGACGGGTGGATCGGGTGGAGCGGATGATTAATTCGGGTGGATGCGGGTGGAGCTCCATCCGACCCGAATCCGATCCGTTGCCATTCCTAGTGATGCATTGCGATTGTTCAGATTTTTTAACTAAATGTTTAAAATTTGCGATGTTCAAATATTTTTACTACATGTTCAAAATTTGCAATTGTTCAGATTTTTTTATTAAATGTTCAAAAATATAGGCATGTTGCACCTATTTCTAGGTGCACCATGGTGCATCTTAAAATTTGCGGTGTAAAATATATAAGTTTTGTAGTTGGTTTAGGGTCTGTTCACATTTACTTAATTTCAGTTCAGTTCAGCTTCAATTAGTTCAGTTTAGTTCAGCTCCAATCAGTTCAGTTCTGTTCAGCTCAACTCCTAATTTCCTTCTCTCATAAAATATTCATTTCAGCTCAGTTCCAATCAGTTCAGTTCAGTAAATGTGAATAGACCCTTAGTTGGTTAGTTACTTGATGTATAGATATGGAAGGTCAAGGGTTCAATTCCCCTTATTTGCACATTAATTGAAATACTTTATAACTTCGGCCCGATCTATAAATAAATTTTGGATCCGCCCTTGATTTTGAGTGGAACTAGACTAGTTTGAAAAGAAATAAAATGAATTATTATTATTATTATTATTATTATTATTATTATTATTATTATTATTATTAAGTTTAAAAGAATCGGGCCTAACTGTTTAAGAGAGCATATTAAAAAAATAAAATTATAAACATGTGCCAATAGATTTTGTTATCAGAAATCTTACAAGAAAAATTATAAGCTGGTAGTTGTGATCTAAGGATAGATAGTAGGATGGTGGGGTGAAGCAAAGAGAATGAGAAATTGAGGCAGCTTGTAATTTATGTTATTCTGCAAATTCATGTTCATCAGTTAATTTAATAACAGTAGTAAAATTATTCAGTAAGTGGTCCAAAAAGCTTTAAAGAGCAGGAGGTGAAACTCATGTGAAAAAAGCTAGTACTCGTACAAGATTGTCAAGGTAAATTTATAGAAAGATACATTTGGCAATAAGATGTGAATATTCATTTATCACTCCATTTATTTTTATGATTATGAGACCAATTTCTGTAATATCATGAATATGACAGTACATTGGAATGATTTTTCTTTTTTTATCCCCACATAATTATTAGGAAAGTTTTGGTGCAATTACAAAGTAATGTAACAAATGATTTAAGAGAATTGTACATAGATGAAAAGGCTTCAATGCACTTGCTTTTTGCAATTTACGCTTTCAACTAAAAAACAAATATACATATACTCACTCGGTTTTAAATTACTTGCTATAATTATTACATCTACTCTATGAAGAATCACTATTAGATTATTTATGTACTTCTCTACCCCACTAAATTATACCGGAATACTTTATACTCCAAAATAAATGGAGTGCATTATAAGGAGTACTTATAATTTTATTGTTGATTCTTATAATCTTGTCAAATAATCATGTGATAATTCCTTAGATTTTTGAGAAAAGGCTTTATATGTTTGACACAAAGTATTTGTTAGTTTGTTACACTACTTGTAGGTTCCTTTACTCTACAAGATTCAAATCCAAGGGTGATCATTTCTCAAACACTTTAGAATCGTTAGGGACATATCATATGGACTTATGGAGTATGAATATATATTTTTATTTTCTAAGGTTTTTAAAGATACCTCGTTTTATTATCTATTATTATTATATTTTAAACTAGGTAAATTAAGAATTACATTAGGTTAGGAACCATCCTCACTAGAGTCAAGCCAGACTCATCTGGAGAATGCATTGGAGATAAGTAGATTACTTAGAATTACTACAACAATTTTTTGTTTTTGTTTTTTTTTTTTTTTTTCTAAAACAATTACTACAACAATTGATAGATGCTCATCTTTCTCCCCCCTCCCCCCCAAAAAAAAAAAAAAAAAAAAAAAACCACATTTGCAATTAACTTTGCTGCTTGGTTAGCTTCTCACAATAAATGTGACAAATATCTAATGCTAAATTTTGGAGAGTATGAAGATATCTCTAATATTATTTGCAATCTTCCGTAGTTGACTGCAAAAACATTATCAATTTTGATACGAGTGTTGCAAAACCTCGTTTTATATTGTGGTGGACTTGGAGCATAATAAGATTGGAGGCCTAAATTGTAGTTGGTGATGGTCAACACTTCTGCTTTAGAATTGCAAAAGATGAACCGCAACATTTCATGATTTTGTCAACTAAACAACTCTATCTTAGGGTTTGTTCTCTTACGTAGAAATTCAGTTCAGTTCAGTTCAGCTCAACTCAATTCAGTTCAGCTCCGCTCCTAATTTCCTTCTCTTATAAAATATTTATTTCAGTTCACTTCAGTTCAGTTCAGCTGAGTTCAGTCAATGAGAACAGACCCTATTCCCTAATTTATTGAGTATAAAGTCAAATGCGGCTATGCCCCTCAGTATATTTCACATGTTTATCAAATAGATCGACTTATATTTTCTCTAGTTTATGTGAAGCAGAACACTTAGCTATATCGCCTATATGCCAATACACTCAATAGTTTATGGTACAAAATTCACGAGATTGGAGTTGAGCTAGTCTCTACTAAGGTTAAACTTTCCAAATTAAAAATGTTCCAAGATAGGACAGAGAGAAATTAACAGTTAGTGAAAGATGTAAAAACAAAGAATTAGCTGTCTAAATCTGAGCACATAAACCAACAAATCTTTTACTAACACCTCTCATCTTTCTTTCATTAGTTTTTGTTTTATGGGATTCTGTAAAAGATTGGCAGAGACAAATAGCTGCACACATGCAGCAGTTTTAGCCATAACATTTCAGCATCCCTGAAACCTAACAGCAATAGCACTTACACCAGCATCTGCTGCTTCAGACTTTCAGAGTTGCAGTCATTATTTCTGCAGTAGACTTCTGCATTTCACAGCATACCCCCCTTCTCTTCTAGAGAGAGAAACCAAAATCTTAGAGAGAGAAACAAAACCCAAAAAAAAATTTATTTATTTTTTACAAAAAATGAGGTGGGTTACAGTTACAGTAACAGTAGCAGCAGTATAGCAGCAGAACCTCTGCTCATCTGAACCATTAGTTTTATCCATGTACAGAAGATTCTGCCAAACACTCCCCTTCTTTCTCTCTCTACTTTCTCTCTCTAAGTGGTCCCTTAAAATAAATATTTCCTCCCCCTCCTCTTAAATCTTCCCACTTCACTTCAATTCACACTACTTCCACTCTTCTTTCTCTATCTCATTCTCTTCAAAAGAAGCCATCTTTTTTTCTTTTTTTCACTTCCCCTGTTTTTGCTTGCTCTGTTCTTACAATTTCCCCTGTTTTTTTGTTCAAAAAATCACAAAGTTCTCTTACTTTCTGTGTTAATTTTACCACAATGAGTACTGCAACTGCAACAGCAGCAGGAGGAGGAAGAACAAAGTTCCCATTTACAGCAACACAATGGCAAGAACTTGAACACCAAGCTCTAATCTACAAATACATGGCTGCTGGAATCCCTATTCCCTCTGATCTCCTCTTTACTGTTAAGCGCAGCCTCGATTCATCTATTTCATCTAAGCTATTCCCTTATCAACCTTCCCCTTGTAAGTTTGTTTTTTTTTGTTCATTTCGAGACATCGAACACTTTGTATTTTTAATGCTTTGTCGTTCATTTTGATCATGAAATAATGTAATCGATGTTTTGGCAGTGGGATGGAATCCGTATCAAATGGGTTACGGTAAAAAAATCGACCCAGAACCCGGAAGATGCAGAAGAACAGATGGTAAAAAATGGAGATGTTCAAAAGAAGCATACCCAGATTCAAAGTACTGTGAAAGGCACATGCACAGAGGCAAGAACCGTTCAAGAAAGCCTGTGGAATCATCACCTTTGACTACTGCAAATTCAAATTCTTCAAATAATAATCACAATCATAGTCATAATAATAATAATATTAGTATTAGTAGTAATAATAATAATAATTGCTCAACTACAAATTCATCACTGACAGTTGCATCAGCAGCAGCATCTTTGACCAATCAATCACTTCTCAGTAAAAACCCTTGTTCTGTTTCTTCTGCTTCTCTGTTTTCTCTCCCTTCTCCTGATTCCTCTTGTAATTCTCTTTACCCTCCATTCAAAAACAGTCACAAGGACTATAACAGGTTTTTCTTTGTTTCCCTTTTTAATTTCCGTCTCAATTTAGTTGTCACATTACGAGTTTATAATAAATTACACTATCAGCGTGACTATTTATCGCTAACTGTCATTATATGGGATGTGGGTGTTATGTTATGCAGGGAAAGGTATTACCAAGGGTTAAAAGAGGAAGTGGGGGAACATGCATTTTTCACAGAAAGTTCAGGATCAAGTATGAGAGGATTCTCAGGATCATCAATGGAAGAAACATGGCAACTAGGTAACTTAGATCATCATTCAAAGCAAAGTGGTGGGTATCCCAATTACTTGCAGCAGCTTAACAATGGTAGTGCTGCCGCCGCGGCAAAGCAGCAACAAGAGAAGCAATGCTACATTTGGGGTAGAGATTTTAACTGTGATTTATCAATGAAAGTTGAAGATGAAAGAGAGAATTTTCATGAAAAAACAACCCATCATTTCTTTGATGAATGGCCTATAAAAGGTGGTGGAGGAAGAGGAGGAAGAGAGAATTCATGGCTTGATTCTTCATCAACTACTCAGCTTTCAATTTCCATCCCTAATTCTTCTTCTTCTCATCATCATGACTTTTTCCTCACAAATTCTAGGGAAACTTAATTATAATTGGTAATTGTGTTTTACATTCTTAAATTTTTCATAATAAGAGTATATAATACTATGCTTTTTAGTTCTAATTTTTTTTGCCCTTTTTTGGAGGGGTTGTTTGGTGTTGGCTTTTAATGTGACAAATATTTGTTTGTCATATTATGTCCTTTCTTTTTTCTACTCCGTAGTAAATAATTATTTTTATTTATTTTTTGCAGATGGAGTTGAGAATTTCAAGAGCTGGGTGTGAGTGGGACTCTGAATCAAAGGTCACCAGAAAAAGAGAGCTGTTACTGAAATTTGGTGGGTGGGGTGTCAGTCTGCTGTTAATTTTTTTTAACTTTTTCATTTTATTTTATTTTAGGTTTTTTTTTTGAACTTTTTTGTATTTCTGTTTCTATCTCTGTAGTCTGTAAGTTGTGGAGTGATAGGACTTGGTACTGGACTGTGGAAGAGACAATGTATTTTCATTGGAGTTTTTCTGAAAAGTGTGACTGACTCAAATTATGTGCCAATTTAATCTTTTATGTTATTATCATTGTGTTAATATTTTTCTTTTTTCTTTTGGTATACACTATCATAATTTCTAAAGTAAAAGAACCCATGTTTTTTTTTTTCCTATGGCCTTTTCTTGATTCTATTCTATTCCTTTCTGTCCTGTCAATTGTGAAATGACTCTGCACGGAACACTCATTTTAGTATTTAGCCTTCTTAAAATATCTCTGAAATAAGTGTTCCCGTCATTTGTCGCTATTGAATTATTGATACGAGTACTATTTATGTGTATGAGATTGATCAATACTCCATATTTTATACTACGCTTTTGGAGAAATAAGCTTGTTGAGGATATTTTTAGGTTTTAGGAGGTGTTAGTTTCCCTCTGCTTGAAAGGCAGATGACAGCTTGACCCTTTTGGCAGGTTCTGAAGTTGGTTTTTCAGTTTTCAGAGCTTTTGTTGTTTGTTTTAAGACTTCTACTTGTTTGATTATATTAAGGTTGGGTCCCACAGATATGCCAGTTTTGGCTTTTCCCTTGTGATAAACCTTCATGTTATTCAGAACTTAAGAAAAGATTAATTAAACTGCCATTAAAATCTTAGACAGATAGTGTAATAAATTTAACTTGTGGAATCCAATTACTATTAATAGAGTAGTAACTGAATAAGACAGGCAACTAGATAGCTGATAGCTACATTTATGACCCTTATTTTTAAGGGTGTGTTTTTTGTAGTTTGGTAAGCTAATCTAATTGGAATCCAAGGTAGACAAATACTCCATTTCAATTGCATTACATCTCTTGGTTCTATTTTTTTTTTTAATAGCTGGTCTTAATTTTGGAGTATGGCAATACACAGGCTACACTATTACTTGAATACTCGTATGATACGAGAATATATACCATTTGAATCCCCCAACTGAGGATTGTAATAGGAAGATCTCTTATCCTTTCCCCTCGCTTCTAACTTTCAAGTGTTTAACCCACAAATATTGGACCCAAAAACCGTAAAGGTTGGGATCTTCTCAATCTCAATATGTATTAAGGTGATTAACTGTTGAAACTGAACTGTGTACAAGACAAATACAAGGCACTATAAGCACTTTTAATCAGACAAAATTCTTCAAGAAAAATATAATGAATTAAGGGTGTCACTAGGTCTACTATTATTATGTGAGCTCGGGAACATACACAAGAATAACAATAAATTCTACCTAAGTTAGTACAGTATATTCCTATAATATTCAGCAGAAGGAAAAATAATCACTGTATATAAAAACTAGGGCAGCTTGATACAGAGAGAAAAGAAGAAAAAAAAGGCACAGCCCCTTCATAAAAACTAATGTACAGAAAAAGATTGGGAAACATAACCTAAACAACTCTAATCTATGAGTAAAACCTAAGTTAAACTTTTATACTACAAGTTCTTAATGGCACGTGAATCCTCTGGGAAAACTGATATTGAACAACTTCCAAACACCAAAGAGCAACTGAATTTGAGGTCAGGACCTTTAGGCTTCAGCCCTTGTTGCCTGTAGTTGCACTCGAGTCCTCGAGGGCCAAATCTCCATCTAGCCTAAAGAAAACTTAGCACACTTTTGTTACCTTTTGGGAAGCTTGCGCTCATATCAATCTATATCATCATCAGCCTCAACATTTGTTTCGTTTTCATCATCTCTTACGGTTCCAGTCTCATGCTGCTGTGTGTTTTCTCCTAATGGACTGGAATCTTCATGCCTATATACAGGTTCATCCTCGTCGGATTCAGCCCAAGCCTGTCTCCGCCGACTCGCAGTTGTAGGTGCACCCTTTATCAAGTGGAGATGGAGCCATTTCAGCAAAACAAAGTAATCTCACTACTTTTGTGCACATAGTATAAGAGCAAAATTTCAATTTATACTAGCATATTTTATGTTTGGAGATGTTGGAGGTAATCTTCAGCATTCTATCAAATTGATCATGCATAAGCATCCCACCGAAGGAAAAGAAAATTTTATGTAGTATGAGAAATAAAAGATGTACTTAACACAAGAAATACTACTACATAAAAGATAATCAATGCAAGGTTGCCTTATCACGACATCAATGAAAGAAAGTGCATAAAATATAATAGTGAGCTTACCATATCGTCCTCTACATCTGAATCTTCAAGCCCAACTGCAGCAAGAGGATCTTGAGCCATATCTTCCTCATCATCATAAACCGTATCGAGCTGATTAGTGGGTTCCTCATAATCGTTGTGGTGTTCATCCATATCTTCTTGAAATTCCATTCTGTCAGCTTCAACTTCCTCAGTCTCATAATGCGATTTCTCGCTCTTGTCCCTCCTCTTCTTCTTTCCTCCTTTCCTCCTCTTCTTCTCACTATGCTCACCCTCCTCGTCTTCACTTTGAGCTCTTTCCTTTCGTTTGGATGGTTGACTGC
Organism: Chenopodium formosanum; assembly: GCA_024500155.1. NCBI lineage: Eukaryota > Viridiplantae > Streptophyta > Magnoliopsida > Caryophyllales > Amaranthaceae > Chenopodium > Chenopodium formosanum. The sequence continues at coordinate 9,712,916 of CM044877.1, forward strand.
TACTTTTCAATTGCTCCTGAAATATCCAAGTTTTCAGTTTTCATAGAAAAAAGACCCACAAGTACTTGTAAGCTATAACATCTTAAGAAAAAGACCATTGTGTTTTCCCCTTTTTAAAAAATTTAAATAAAGCCCCAAAGTGCAAGCTAATTTTGATTATCAAAGCTGAAAGGCAGTCTGTAAGTCAGTAAAGACATCTAAAAAAAGATAGAGAAAATACTCAGTCCACACTAATCTACCAATCACCCATGGCACACAATGAACAGGCTCAATAGCAATCCTCGCCTATGAACATAGCTTCTCTAAGACACGCTAAATAAGGACCTATCAAAATAAATTACATGACTAGAGTGGCCATCTTCTGACTAACTTAACCATTCTTCAATAATGGATTATGGTGAATATTTGAGCTCAGAATCTCAGATACCAACAGACTAAATCCAACGAAGATGAAAATGACCTGTGTTCAATACTCTTTGTCAAGTGTTACGCATCTAGAGATGATACAATGATACGATATTGAATAAGGTGATAAAAAATCATTATGATAAATGTCCTATCGTCCTTTGTCAATAACTACTCGAAACACCCAAAAGAGATTGATACTTAAATATACAGAGACAAATAATACCATCATATCAGCTTATTAAACGATAAATTCCCTCTGCAGTATTAACATCACATATGAGCTTATGTATCCCATAGATTTACTCAAATTGCTGAAATGAAACTAGCAGCAGATAGCAATTCATTCCCTGAAATCATGTTGATATACTTAAATTATAACGGGTATTGCCCAAAGCTCAAATTGAGTATGGCGAAGGGATAATGGGTATACTTCAATTAAACTCATATTGCCAAAATCATGTTAAAATACTTTATTGTAAGAAAAATGGGACAGTTGAACACTTGAACTACAGAATACTAAATCTAGACAGGAGTTTTAGCAGTGACAACTTTGATTGCTACATATTAATCAGACATTCCAATTCCCAAGTTACCATTCATATATGAATGGATGCTTTCTGCACACCCTAATTTATCATATTACACAGTGGCAACCTTATTTTCATTCTAAGAGCATTGGAATTTGGAAAGCAGTTTCTTAAGGGTAAGCTTTGGATTGATGATCACTGGGACTCATCATTTACCACAACCAACTAATGAGATATTTGTTTTATGTACATTGCAAGAGTGCAAAATTATTCCACTCAGAGTTGAATAATATCAGAACAATATTATAACACATCAAATGTAAGCAGGTTGAAATCCAACAAGTTCAATGGAAAATTAGAGAACTGCATGTCTTGAATCACTGAAAGAAGAAGACTAAGATGGGAAAAGGAATGCAAGTGTGAAAACATACAAATGCATACATTTAAAAGAGATTAAAGACCATCTGGATTGAATAAACAAAACTTGCAAGAGCTACTACAAAATATTAAAATGAAAATTGAGACAAAGGCACACATTATACTTCCACTACATGGCAAGCCAACAGCAGCAACAAGCCAGAAACTACCAAGATAAACAGTATATGTTTTATTTAAAGTTCTTAGTGATACTTGCCTTGACACGTTCAAATCGCTGTTCCATTTCCTTCACTCGCTTCAGCTCTTCCTCTTGCTTTCTCTTTTCCATCTGTTTTGGAAATTATCAGTGTATTGTAAACAGCATGACATAATTCGTCTCTAATGAACAGTGAATTAAGAAATCTAACCTGAAGTCTCTGCTGTTCTTCAGCTTTACGACGAGCTTCCTCAGCTAATGTGACCTGACGAGCGAGCTCCAGCCTCTGCCGGCTCTGCTGCTCCTCGAGTTCAGCAGCTTCTCTATAAACTTTTGCAACTTCCAACAAGTGCTTGCAGTAGCTAACATGTGTCTCAATCTTTTTTTCATCAATCCCGTGAATATTCTGATTAAAAGCCACAGCGAGCTGTCCAAACACGCTAATAGCAATCTCCAGCTCTGAAACCGTTGTGCGCATCTATAACAAGCCATTAAAAAAGTTTTTTAAAAAAAAGGTTTAATAAAATAAATGAATGACACTAAAACCCATTTACAAATCAAGGCGAGGTAAAAATTAGAACCAGAAATTAAAATAGAAATCTAATAGCATAAATTTTGAAACCAAAAAAATCGGAGCTAGGAGGCTAGCAGGAAGACAGTTAATTGTGCAATCACGGATTACAATTAAGTTCAGGAGAAAACTAATGCTTCCTCTGTTCTTTGACAATTAGAAAAATTGGACTATTGCACTATTCATACACCAATTTTTTAAAAACTAAGACATGTATATGAATTACCCCCAAATCATTTTGGGGCTAAGGCTTGGTTGTTGTTGTAAGACATGAATTATATTTTATTACGTAAATTATTAATAGACAACTTCATTTTTTTTTTAAGAACAAAAATATTAATGGTCAAAGTTGTGCATTGGCAAACATAAAAGTCGAATTGTTGCAATATTTAAATGATGGAAGAAGTATAACATATTGAGAGAATCAGCTAATTCAAACAGAAAGTGTTAACCAAATAAAATTTCTTCCCACACCTTCATCGGAACAATCAATGTATTTAAATTTGACATTATCCTTTACTAATTGGCGTAGCTATATTCCTTTATCGTCTCTCTCTCTCTCTCTCTCTCTCTCTCTCCCTCCTACTCTTTTATCTGATTGTAGCCACTATACCTTGACCCTTCCACTGTCTGGGTATCATCCCCCCCCCCCCCCCCCCCCCTCCTTTTTTATTCTTTTGACAGAAATACAAATAGTATGGATAGAAGGTATGTAGAGAATTATTCTTGCAAAGGACTAGCAGAGTTCATTCAGGAAAAATGTCTTGGATGAAATAGAAATTCAAATATTTGAAATTATTGGATGCCGAAGCTTGAAAGCGAAGCAATAATAGGAAAATTGGCTACCAGCGAACTTAATTAATGATATTGACAGCCTTAGATATTAGCCTTGGCAAAGCCTAGAGATTCAAAGTCATAGAAAAGAAGGCTGGAGGGAGAAACTACGCTAGTGATTAAAGTTTATCTACTGCCAAGTCCATTGTTAAAATTGGTAACTTAGCTGGATACTGGCTTTAGATTGTGAGAATGGGTAGCTAAAGAATCCAAGGGAGCAGAGAAATAAACGAGTTACCTGCACCAGCGTTGTGCTTAGATATTCACTGTAATGGTAGCAACTAGCAACGTATTAGACACAGAAAGAGGAAAGCTGTTGGCCAGCTACACTGTATTTTTTTCTAGCAGACAGATTTTGAAGATTATCACAAGTAAACTCAGGACTCAGGTGACCCACAGTGTCAGATTTTGGTGCAGAAATGCATTCACCTATATGAAAGCAATTGGTAGGTATAAAGTAAGCCATGAATTTTCTAAGGGTAACCCGGGTAGCCCAAAAAATGTTTAGGAGGCCCCAGAATTAGTAATTATTTTGATCAATAATTCACCCCACAAAGAGCACTAAATGAAAGCAAGACTTGCTACATATGTACAGTGCAAAAGTAAACACAGGCTCCAACATGGAAACCTACTTGGTAGCTCACATTCTCTTTCATCCAATTCCAAAATGGCCTTTACACAGTCGATAATATATAGCCTTTCCATACTTAAAAGATGCTTCACATTTCCAGAAACCAAGACATTTAAAGAATTCACATAAAAGCAAATTAGTAGGTATGGTAAATCACCTCATCGGCAGACCTCTTTTCTTTATTCAACAAGGATGCTGAAAACTTCTGCATCACAACACCAAGATTGAATCTAAGTGTATAATTCGAAGGTGACAAACGAATGGCCCTGAGTAGCGTCCTCTTGCTTTCTTGCCACTGTTCAGCTTCATAATGAGTCCGGGCGAGATAAAGAAAAAGTTGACTCTCTGTGTTGTAGTAAAACTTCCGCAAGCAATTCTGATACTGCAAAATAGGCAACACAACAATGATGTTACCTTGGTTCAGGAACTAAATAACAAATTGAGCACATGAGAAGGAAAAAGAGTGGGCAAGCACCATCTTTACAGCCAATGTATAATTTCCCTGAGCAAAGTACACATGTGCCAAATTTATCCACACATCTGGCATTTGAGAGAAAATTGTTCCACTTCCAGCTTCTTGGACCTGAAGCAGATGTATAAATAAGTTAGACACTCTAAGGTAATTAGCCATTTACACAATGATGGAATTCAGTAGATTTTAGGTGACCCCACCTTACCCCCCCCCCCCCCCCAAAAAAAAAAAAAAAAAAAAAAAAAATCCTCTCATTGATGTGGTGGAAACTGATGGTGTTCATTGTTCAGTAAGAGTAAGTGGCGACTAGTGTCAAAGAGAAACCACTAGAGCTGACATGGTGGGACAAAATATACAATTCTGCAGTAACATACTCTGACTGGGTAAGGGTTTTAATCGAGTGAGAGAATTCACACAATGAAAACAGAGGATCTGAAGCATAAATTTAAAATAGAAAACAGATATCTAACTCAGAAAAAGCACACAATTCTTCTAAAGGAAAAAGTCATGCAAAACTTGCCTGTGTGAATATTTCTTTGGAAACATCAAATTGTCCCTTTTCTGCAAGAATCATTCCCAGCCCATTGGCAGCATACAGATTGGAGGTGCACTTCTTTAAGACCTAGTCACACAATAGACAAAGAAATTTCAAAATTAATTGTCAGCAAGTAAAATTTGACAGAAAGGGCATAGGTCAAGATCAAAGGTAACCAACCCACCCCTGGCCTAAATATATATGAATACTGAAGGAGAAAGGTGGTACAACCGCACAATCTGTTATCAAGTATTATAAATATAATCTATTCTAGTAATGACAAGAAAATGATATCTTCAGAAAAAATTACATTTGAGTACATATCCTTCGCTTTCTCTAGATGAACGGGAATGTGCTTGACTTGTTTCTTCAACTCGCTTACAAGTGCAGCAAAGTAGTTCCAGTTTCCCTAATAAGAGCAAAAGAAAACAAAATGTAAACAATAAACAGATGCGTAAATAAAATAAGAAGTTTACAGTAAATACTATTATTAAACTGAAAAGATCTTTTATAAGAACAATGACAAGGTTGCAATCTAGCAATGATACAGAAAGAGATGACTGTTAATACTTGATATGATTAGTAAACAACAGCTAGGGGAGAATTGGGAGAGATCATGATGTACACATTCTCCCCAGTGACAAACTATAAGGACTGCTTCTAAAAAACCCACAAAAGTGCCGTTTTGAAGCGAAAATATAGTATACAATGAAATCACAAATGAAGCTTAACAGTAGCAGGTTTAACGTTATTTTATATCTAACAATTTATTTATTTTAGAAAAAGCCAGAACAAGAGTTAGCTATACTAGAGTAATTATGTTTGGAGTAAAGTCTGATTCTCACCAGACAGACAGAAGCGTAAAAATCCTTCCCATCAGCAGCCTCACTAGCAGCACGGAAAGTCTCCTTAGCCTTAACCCATTCATCATTCTTCAGCTCCAAGCATCCCAGAATAGCAAGAGCACCAGGACACTTATCATTCACCTTAAGTGCTTCACCAACCTGAAAAATTAAAGATTCTCACCATCAAAAAGACATAAAAGCAACATAAGAAACCAAGGACTTGTTTGTAATATTTCCTTTTTTTTTTTGGTTGTCAGATTCTGTTTTTTACAAAATGAAATTATGAAACACATAATTATGGAAACCACAAAAAGCATTTTCCAGTATTTTTTGTCCCTTTTTCAAAATAACCATGATTATTATAGTTATGAGCACACGAATAACTGGAAAATGCTTTTAAAATAACTTTTAATTTATTGAAAAAAGTATATAAAAATAAAATAAAATAAAAACAAACTGACAGTGGTACTGAATGGGCCCTAAGATACTAAGTCATTGTGAAACCCTCATATATTACATAAACAAGCTAGTACATCCAAAGGTATCCTTTTGTAATGTCAGCCTTCAGAATTTGGGGTTCCAGATCATCAAGCATCACAAGTTTCCATAGAATGATAAGAAGTGGTTTAGGAATGATTTGAAAAGAGATTGTTTCCAGAACATTAGCCCTTTAGGCCACCAGAATAAAAAATTCATGTAAGTGAGCTCTTTGAGGAATAAAATATGCTGTATCATACGTATGGACTTACCAATTCAATGCTCAATTGAATGTTGCTTCGAGCCTTAGCTATGGCAGCAAGCCTTAGAAGAGCATCTACATACTCTGGATACTGCAAAATAAGTTAGAAACAATTAAGGCTAGAAAATCATACAGAACTCAGTGGAAGAATATTAAATTTCATTCCTTCCAAGGGGGAGGAGAGTAGAAGAGTTGAGTAGTTAGAACTGGGCTCCTGTGTAAACAAGAAGCAATTAAGTCCATATCCTGGAGAGCTAGTAATGAAAAGGCATCTAAAGCCATTAAGGAGGTATGATTCAGCATCAACAATTATCCATATGTTATTAACAAGGCCTTAGTCTGGTAGGGTTAAAGGGGCAAAATAATAAGGCTGTACCTTCACGTAAAATGCAATCACAATCTGCTAGTTATAAAATCAAGCATGGATAGTTTAACACACCATTTCGATTCATAACAACCTCCATAACTACATTGGAAACAGATTCTCTATGTAAAATATTCTCTAGAAGCTATTCATAGCTCATACACCATTCAAAGTAAACCTTTGTAAATAAGAATGCTATGGTAATGACACTTTCGTTTTTAAGCAGTCGGGAAAACCAAGGCCTCCTTAACTATTTCAACGTTTAACAGAATCGATATTGGCTCAAATGCCCCCACCCCCAAGTGACAGATTCTCTTGAACGATGATGGCATCGTCATTTCACATATTGGCTCAATAGAATATTCTTAAATAACAGGTTGCCCTTGTACTTCTCAGTTCACAGAAATAATTTTTATGCCCTTGAAGAAATCTTTGCTAGTAGTAATTAATGTGGGCTATCACTGGTGCCAGAAATAGAAGCTATTATTAATTAATGTGGGCTATCACTGGTGCCAGAAATATTCAAGGGCAACCAGTTCAAGAGTATTCATTAATTACAGAAATAGTATTATTTATGAATACCCTTAAACTGGGGCCAGAAATAGAAGCAATCAATTTTACTTCAATGTGGGCTGACAACCTCAGTGTGTTCACAATTGATTGAGATTCCCACTTTTTCAATGAACATATATTTTAGCTTCTCACACAAAAATCTTTCTTGCACATTAAATACAAATACATAGCATAGACTTTTCAAAGGGACTAAAAACCTAAGTCCTCCAAGATACAGCCCCTCCAATCCCATATTGTATGAATAACTATATAATATAAAAATGTAAAATATGCTATAGATGTGAAAAATTCAATAAGGGGGTACTGGGGTATTAGCATACTTCATTATAGCACACGGAATATCTCATTTGCTCCACTACATCCATAAGCAATTTCGCTAATATTCCTAACAAGAGAAATTACAATTAACAGGCCATCCTCTACTTTTCAAATTTTCAAAAGAATCTTAAGACACCATTCACTGCATTTAGAAAGGAAAAACTCCTAGAAAACTTTGTTAAAACTTTACTCAGTTATTGAATAGGAAACAGGGACTTTTAAATTTTAATATATGCCTTATGATCAATAGATTTTCATAACCAATTTAGCCTAACATGAAATGAGACCTAATATTGCTTATTGAAAAGTATTGAGTGCACTTTCATCAATGGGGAATCATATTTAGCATATCGATAAAAAGATGAAATTATTTCAGCCATATTCTATTTTTACCTTATATAAAATCAAGCGATACAGCAAAATAGCGCTTAGAGTTTTATGTGACTCCTCGAGTAATCGGGCCAGGTTAAAGATTGTTGAAACTTTGCTCCATGGTAGTTCCACACTACTTCCTTCTTCCTCAAGACGATGGAAAATTTGCACATCCTTGTACTGAACCAAAGCTGTGAATGCATCCACAACATAATTGTTTTCTTTCCCATTTATCAGTGAAAGCCATACACCACTACCTAAAGCATCCTTGAAAGTTTGCTCTGCAAGCTAAAATTAAATACCAAGAATTTACTATGCTATCTTGAAAAAGCCAATAGTTAAACAACCTTCAGAAATAAACAAACCTCGAATTCTCCCCTCTCAAAGTGAAGAACCCCAATGTTGTTAAAAAGATCTATTGGTACATCTTCACCAACTTTCCTTAGCAGAACGCGCGCCTATCAAGAAGCATGAAATTGTGAATACTGAATACAATAAGTGTAGTCAGGGTAAGAGAACTAAAAAAGACAAAATACAGTATCTGATAGTAGACAAGCCCTCACATTTCTGTAAGCTTCTAGAGCAGCTCCAGTATCAGATGTAATCAAAATTTCACCCAGATCTAAAAATGCCTGCGTATAAGTTGCATTATATATTATTCCAAACACCAAAACTACAATAAGACAATTATTATATGGCAATCCATGCAGCCAAAAACTGCATATATATATATATATATATATATATATATATATATATATATATATATATATATATATATATATATATATATATATATATATATATATATATATATATATATATATATATATATATATATCACTTTAAAAACCCACCATTATTAGACATCCCAAGTTTTAGCCAAAACAAATTAAAGTTATAATTACGCAATACATTCCCTCCTGCTTTCTAGGTTCTACTTTTTTCTTCAAAAGGTGTCACTTTAAGTTTCCTAACTTATATAACAGATTTTTTTTTTCTTCATTAAACAACCATCTTATTATTTTGCATGGTATTTTTTTACAAATGATCCCAACTTAATATATACATGGAAATTGGAGCAAACACTTGGAGAAGTAGAGAATATATCACCTGAGCATCACGTGGATCAATTCTAGTAACCTTCCTTAAAACCTCTAAAGCTTTGTCTGTCTGGTGAAGTATAGCATAAATGTGTCCAAGCGACTAAAAATAAACGAAACAGAAAAAGCAATAAAAATAATCAGCAAACAAATTGAAACGTCATTCCTGAGTCTATAAAGCCTGAATGCAAGAAGGAAAATTCCAGTATTAGCAGCCAACCTTCAGAGTTTCGCAGTTCTCAGGATAGACCTCCAAAACCTTTTCAAAGTTGGCAAGGGAACTTCTGTAGTCTCCTAATTTGAGCTGTACTTGGCCCAGACCTGCAGAAGGCCTTGACTTTAGCCCAGGTCTTAAGTATGAGGTAAAAAGATAGGTAGCAAACAAATCATGTGATGTAGCCAGTTTAAAAGGCAAAAAAGAGTCAGGGTGTAGTACTGTAGTGTATATTTTACAAAACCCCCCAAAAAGTGTCTTACACTTATATCTGTACCTGTAGTGATGTAGCAGTATAATCAAGCTTTAACATTGCAGACACAGTCAAATTAGTCCAATGCCTTACCCTAGAATCTAAATTAAGCACAAATAGACATGTATCCTACACAAATATCTTTTAAGTTTCCCAGGGTTGAGAGAAAGTTCTGCTACTTTGGAACAGAAAGAAGCTGTCAAGATATACGGGTGACAATTACAAGGCAACAAACAGACGCATTTCTAGGAATTAAGACTGTTTCACACAGAATGACAGGTCCTAAACCAATCTTATCGTAAATGTAATTAATATCGGTGAGTGTCACCAAAATAATAGTAATCCCTTCGTTCCTTGTCTTCTTCCCATTTCCTTTAGATACGTTTGACAATGCACATTTTCAATAGTTAACTAGTGTGTATCCCGGGCGATGCCCCGGATTGCTAGTTTGTACTTCTTTAATTTGATAATTATGTTCAACTGTTGTATAGCTAGTGTGTGATTTGGGCGTTGTCTCGGATGTTACGGTTTTTTTACTTCATATATATTCATTTTCTAATCTTCTGAAAAATAAATAAATTAAATAACCTCTAATTTAAAAGGAATATATAATGTTAAATATGTAAAATTTAAAACACTAATAAAATTTGGTTGAGATGGTAAGTGTCTAGCATTTATTTGTTTGAGGTTGAGGGTTCGAAACTAGATAAAACCATATTTTATTAATTTTGTTAAACGGACAAATTAGTCAAAATAAATAGAACTGCAATACCCTAGCCCTTTTCTCGTATTGGTGCAATTTTCTAAAAACAATTTGTTTGTTAACCCTCCTTAAATTGCGTTCCCAAATGGTGAGTTGCAAGTAAAAAGAACCGGAGGAAGTATATGGCTAGCTTTAATCATAGGAAACACCAAAAGATGGATTTGCTAAGAACTAAACCAAACCCTTTCTCTTAACACAAAGTCAATTGAAACAACTTCATTGGACATACCATAATATGGTAACACGAATTCCTGAGGCTTGCTGCTTTCCTTAACAGAGGCCATGTAGTAACGACCTGCTTTTTCATAATCTCCCTGCAGGAATGATACACCAACATATTAACACAGATAGAGGAGATCAATCTTCATAGTTCAAAACCACCCATTACCAGTTACAAGGTAAGAGGAAGAGGAAGAAATCAGAAATCTAACACACTGATACTATCTAAAACATTATATCAAGCCAACAAGATAATTAGGCTATCAAAATACAAAAAACTTGTAGCAGGAGAAACATGATCAGTTACAATTTTACATTACAATTCAGAATGACCTGGTAGGCTGGTACAGCAGATAAAAGGGAAGTAGAATCAGCAGAACTAGGGTTTAGAAATAATGAAAGCAGGAAAAAACCGGATGAGTGGCACGAAAACAAAACTGAACAGCTGGATAGAATTAATATAAGGGAAAAAGGGTTCACTCTAGATCTTTTTCTCCTTAGTCAATTGTATACTTTACACAATAGGAAGTTTCACATTTATTTACATTAAAATAATAAAGAACATTCTCAGACCTTGCTGTGATAAGATCGAGCCAAGTTGTAGTATGAATGAGCTTTAGTTGGTCCGTGATTTGTAACAGCCAACGCAGTTTCTGTCAGCTGCTCAACTAAAAAATGTTGACCAGTGAAAAAGAAGTGATTCGCCAGATAATTCAAAGACAATGCATTGTAGGGATATATCTCAAATGCAAGCAGCATTTTTTCCATCCCTTTTCTAATCCCAGCAGCTGTCAATTTTTCACCAAAGAGGAAACTTCAGTTAAATAGAGATTAAGCTCAGAGCACAACCACCATCCAGAAAATTCACAGGTCACTAACCATCATTTGCATGCAAATCCATAACCCCAAGAGCCACAAGAGCTTCAACATTTTCTGGATCTAACTGCAAATCAAAAACCAACTTAATTATATCAAGAATCTCATATCATAAAGTAATCATGATCAATGGTAATAATAAGCCAGGAAATCAAGCAACTCCCCCACCCCCACAACCCCTTGAAAAAAAAACATATAAAGAAAATATGGGAAAAAATGAATAAGTCTTTTAACTTTACTAAAAACATAAACAAGCTATAGATACACGTAGAATCCCTTGAGATCAATGGAAAAACATATGTTCTTTAGTGTTAGGCCATAATCACAGTTAAATTGCTTTAACTTGGCTACTAGTGCCAGACATGAGTTAAAGTCCAAAAATTAACTATGTTAAGAAAATTCTAATCTTTTAGGATTGAAACAAAGTTCTAAGTATCCATAACAACATTGAAGCATCAAATACCCAGCAAGGGCAGGTAAGGTTAAAACATAACGTATGTGTATCGTGTATATAGAATCCCATGATATTCATCTATACCAAATTTGTGTGTTTATGTCTGTGGCCAACTGTGCGCTCAAGTGTGCCTAAACATACGTGAATCTTGGTCTTATTCCCAAATGTCAAAAGAAACAGCAAATAAAAGAAGTTTTCTTACCTGCAATACACGCTCAAAAGCTTGACGGGCCCTTTCAAAGTGACCTAACTTGTAACGACATAAACCTATGCCTAATCTGACGGCTCCAGGACAATCAGGATACACTCTCAAGGCTCTCTAACAAAGATTGATAAATTAAATTAGTAACTCCTTCAAGGAATCCCACAGATAGCATAAGCCAGGCTAAACTGACCTTGTACAATTCCAAGGATTCAGAATAACGTCCACGATTAAACTGGACAGATGCCTGCAATTACATAGATCATTAATACATGAAGAGAAAGCTACACATACAGAGCATGCTTGAAACAATCAAATTGAAATAATGAACCGGTCAAAAAACAAAACATATGCTAAGCTAACAGGACTGCGTTCACCCCACTTCAGGTTTGTGATTAACAAGAAGAAAATAAGGGCGGAGTAGAGGGGGTAGAATTGCAATAGATTGGAAAAAAAAAAAAAAAAAAAAAAGTCACAGCTCACAAGGCTATTGGACATAATCATGCTAAACAAACTTGAAAGAGACAGCCTGAATTCAAATATAACAAGGTCAGTTTTTCAAAGCTGAGTCCCAAGTTCAGTTACCAATGAGTTCAGGATAGCATGCATAATATTGTTGAGAGACTAACTTTTCTAAGCTGCTGCATATGACATAGTAACAAGGCGAATTCCCTGTCTTTAATTCTTCAAATTAAGAAATTAAATTAATTCTCCAAAATTTTCATTTTCTTATCTTACCAACATTTCCTCTGTCCCCAAATTGACTTCCCACTTTTCTTTTTGGAATGTAACCAATAAAGTTCCTCATTTCCTTTTTAAAGTTGAAAACTCTCTCTCATGATTCACATAAATCCTTTTGTTTTCTCTCTCAACATCAATGCTTCAGTGCCTCTTCCTACTTTTCCATCTTTATCCATCATCAATTTTCCCTTTGACTTTGGACAATATTATTTAATCTCTAAGCGTAAGCCACTCAAAATGGAAAGCTAAATATAGGACACGAGGAGTATGGTTAAAAGGCCAATAATCAAATACGAGATGTATTGGTCAAGTCCAATTAGTTTTCCAGCAGGCTAACTAATATATCTTGACTTAGGGACCCTGACATATCAATTGAATGGCAAATAAACCAAAAAAAATAAAAAATAAAAAAAGCAGACAAAGGACGATACAGATGAATGACCCATACAACAATTACGGCACATCAACCACAACACGTAACACAACACCATAATAAAGTATGTGCCACTAAATAATTTACCACAATGGTTACAAGTTTACAACAGCAGCAACTTAACACCATGATACAAATAAACTGCAGGAATGAACTGTAAGAAACATAAAAGAACTTGCACATAACAAAGGGAGAATTACAGAATGAGCCACCAGAAAGCTATTATCGAGCTTCCTTATCTCAAGTAATAAATGTCCCTTCTTCATTAACCAAGATAGAGAGCATAGATACCTGTCCAAGAAGAGCGGGAACATTATCGGGATCACCATCAAGTACAATCTTGAATGTATTAAATGCTTGCTCTACATCACCCTTAGCTAGTAAAAGCTGGCCTGCGGCAGCAAAGATGATAAAAAGTTTACCATTAAGTCCTTATCCGGAGTATTGATAGTATAAAATCGCCAGAGAATAATCCTCAACGAAGTTCCATGAAACAATAAATCTCTTTTGGCATGTCATTCAATTCATAAGCTATGCCTGCTGAATACAAGTGAATAACTATTCTCATCTCTTAATGACTATAAATATGATTGCAGATGAGAGCATGAGATACCAACCAACCACATTGCTCACAGGAAAACTGTTGCACACAACTATAAATCCTTCTTGACAAGCCACTCAATTGAAAAGTACTTATGCTTAGCGCTTACCTTTGCCAACCCAAGTAGACGATTCATGCATGTCAATTCTTGACGCTCTATTGTAGTATTGCGTTGCTTTAGCGAAATGGTTATCCTTCTCCTTAAGACCCGTCTCGATTTTTCCAATATAGCTATAATAAGCGCCCAGCGCATTAAGAATGGCAATCCTTTCATATCTCACATCAGCATAGTATTCATTGATTTCTGAAAATTACATAAAACAGATTAAGCCTCAAACTCTATAGTAGAGAAAGCCAACTAATAACAAAGCACAACTTCTTCTGAAATTACCTGGACTTGAACCTTCTTCTAAAATTTGAAAAAATTGTTCAATCTTCCCTTGCTTAAAGTACTCCCTCTACAAAACACCACCACATTCCCAACCACAATAAATCATAAACTTAACAGAAAGCAGAATTTGTACTTAAATTACATAATCACTGCCATTTTAAGCGGAATTAACAAGGGACCCCGGAATCAATTCGAGCCGATTTTCAGCAACAATGCCGAAGTGCATGAACTAGGCCACAGCTAAATCCTACACAACTAAACATAACAATAACAACAACAATAATAAACCTTTCCATTGATTTTTTCAAGTAGAAACCGGAAAATCTCAAAAAGTTCTCGTTTTAAAGTTGAATTACATAATCTTTTTACAATTTAACAACCCTAACAAGCAGAAACCATGAATTTAACCTAAATCAACAATTCCAGTAATTCAAATTCAATAAACGCCCTAATTTATTGAAAATCGAACAGAAGCGAAGAGAGAAAGCGAACCGCGATGACGAGCCAGAGGTCGAGGGGAGCTTGTTCGGCCTTAAGAATATCAAGAATGTCAGTGACATCACGAGGCAATTGATCGAGAGAAACTCTAACTTCTTCCTCAGAATTCTGAACTGGAATGTATACGCACGCCATTGATGAATTGGCTGATTGATTTTCCCCTTTCAAAACCCTAGTTCATCAAATTTTTCTGGAATTTTTCCAGAATCAGCAGAGAAGAAAGAGCAGGAGAACTGTGCTTAATAGTGGTGAACTGGTGATTTGATTTTGTATGTGCAATTGAAGGTTGTAGTCTTCACCGCCAAGAGAGGTAGTAATTTTATTTAGATTCACTGCGTTTGCCACTACAACTGTATAGCGTGTACGATTTGATTTTACGGTTTTTTTTTTTTTTTTTTTTTTTTTTTTTTGAAAAAAAGTCCTGAAGGACGTTAAATTTCATTAATAACAGTCATACGACATCTACAATTGACAATTAACTGAAAACGAATTTAACAAAATCAAACAAGAATTAATCGGGGAAGGGCTAAGAATCCAAATACATAAATATAACAATTCGGCACATTCTCGGTTCGTTGTCTCATACAACTTTTTGAGTGGATCCGCTGCCGCTTCGAAATTTTGTGAGAAAGTAAATTCTTGTGTTGATTCCGTAACCCGAATCCGAGCCATAATCAATAGTAGCCCCGCACAACCAGAGACCAAATTAAGCGCAAATAAAACCTTATCTTTCGAAGGAGTGCAAAAAACCTTGTCTTTCGAAGGAAATCGAAAAAACCTTGTCTTTCGAAGAGATAAACCCTTTCTTTCGAGGGAGACATTATTGTAACCTAAGAAACAAAAAACTTAAAAGAAAATAAAGATTGGGGCTTTCCACCGGTGAAATCCGATGGAAGCCCCTTCAAAATTGACAATGGAGGCTAAAGTTTAGGAGAGAGAAGAGAGAGGAGGGTAGGGTTTTTTTTTGTGATTTTACGATTTGATTAAACATTATTTTTATGGTAAATAAACGGATTGGGTTAGCATAGATGCTTCCCAATTTATTTAACTTCGAGCACTAATATGAGAATGACACAGCACGTTTGCTAGCTCTAAACACAACATGACCATACTGGACTTAGGTGAAAAAAAGATGGCTTGTTATCAGGCCAAAGATTTGGATCGGGCTTAAGTTCAAGCCAAAAAAAACTTGTTTCCAACCACTATTTTAGAGGCGTTTAGAGAGCCACAATAGTGGGGTAAGAATCGATCCCAGAACCTCCTAGAATCGGAAGGAAAGTGATGTATCCATTTTATATAGTATTTTACCCCCGTCCCTTGGTCATAATTAGTAGTGTTTTTGGCTCTTTAGAGCCACTTTTATTACTAATTGGTGTTTTCTAGTGTTTTCGTAGATTTGGTTGACTTTTGCAGGGATTTATGCTTTTGGAGTATTTTCCCGGGATATTTAGGAGCAATCACGAGCACTGGAGAAGCACGACCAGATTTTATAGCCCAGGGCCGGTTGGAGCCATCGAACCGGTGATTAAGGGCTCGGTAGAGGTGATACCGGGGCGTTTGGACCGAGTATTCAAGACCCAAAGAGGAAACCCAGATTGGCCCGAAGAATTGGAGCCCAATCGAAGTCCAAATATTGGCCCAAATGATCCGCCCGGCCAAAAAGGCTGGCGCCCGGAGGCGCGCCCGGCCAAAAAGGCTGGCGCCCGGAGGCGCGCCCGGCCGGGCGGGAGGAGCGCCCGGTGACGCGCCCGGCCGGGCGCGAGATTGTTTTTAGGCGCGCCCGATCGGGCGGTGCCTCGCCCGATCGGGCGCGTGTTTATTTAGGAGACAATTAGAGTCGTTTTAATTTGTTTTAGTTTAGGATTTTTGTACGGAGTATAAATACTCCTCCGTAATACGATTTGAGATCTCTTCTTCTTCTTCTCTTAATCTTTTCTCTTAGACTTTCTCTCTTTACTTAGTTTTCTCTCTCTAAACTCTCTCTCCCAAAACCTTTGTTCTTATTTCTTTGATTAATTCCAGATTTATTTTGGTGACGATTTTTCTTCCCTTAATCTTAGTTATTTACTTTATTCCTTTGATCATGATTTATTTTATTGCTTTGCTTAGTTTATATTTAATTATGTGTGAGTAGTTTAATTTCTAGGGTTTATGGGGATCTAATAAATAATATGAAGGGGTAAATTATTGTTGTTGATTATCAATGCTAGATTAATTTCCTATTGATTGATTTAATGCTCTGTGACTAGATTAGGCCTATCTTTTATGCATGAGTTTGACAATATTGATTCAAGAATCGAGAGATGAGAATTAATGTTTAGGTCTAGTTTCAATAGGCAAGTTAATTTATAAATGATTAAGTCAAGATTCGAGAGATGAGATTTAATACCGGTAATTTAATTGTGTGATTGTAATAAGTAGCGAGAGCCCTTTACAATCTGATTAATTGATGCATTGATGATTGACTATTATTGATTGATGATACTGCATGATGATTTCTTATTGGATTGTTTTAATGTTTTACAATTGCGGCTTGTAAAAGTATAGCAATATTAAATTGATGAATCGAGCAGATGTTAATTTGATATTAAAGGCTATTTTCAATAAGAACTTAGATCTAGTAAATTGCGAGAGCCTGTTAGATCTATGTTGGTTAATAAATTGCGAGAGCCTGTTAATCATGTTATTTATGTAATGTCAATGATTGATTACCCTATTTTACCCCGGAATATTATTTATTGGTGAACCTATGCCCTAGATCCTTTTATATATTATTTTCTCCCTTTTCCTACTCTTTTTAGTTTAATTTCATATTCAACTTTTAATATTGGTTACTTAAATAATTTAGATTATAATATTTAATTAGGAGTAAAAAGACTTGTTTCCCTGTGGAGATCGACCCTACTTCCCTATCTACTTTAGTTAGTGAATTAGGTAATTATTTTTGATTAGGGGATACGACTTTACCCTGTCAAAATTTGGCGCCGTTGCCGGGGAAACGGTTTTATTTTTATTTCTGATTATTTTTGTAGTTTAGATTATTTCCCTTTTTGTCTCAGAGAGCGTTAGTTCTCTGAGACAAATCTCATATTTGCTTCTAGTTTTTGTTTATGCCCAGGTGTTCCAGATCAGGTTACATCCCATTCGATCCTGAGATCGAACGTTCCTTCCATAGACAGAAAAACTTCTACAAGCAAATCCTGGCGGATTCTGGTGATAATAACAATAATCACCGAGATTTTCCAACTGGTTCTAGCAATTCAGAGGCATCATCCGACACAAAATCAGAGATGGAGGTTCCAAAGAAACTTAGTGATTATTCACAACCAAAGCTTACGGATTTTCCACATCTCACCCCTACTCCGGCTCTTGATGGGGTTCAATTCGAAATCAAACCCCAATTTATAACGATGATAGAGAGGAAGCAATTCAGTGGAGCCAAGGGTGAAGACCCGAATCTTCACATTGCCGACTATTGTCAATATTGCAACACCATAAGGCAAGCCGGGGTCACTCAAGACCAAATCAGGGAGATTCTCTTTCCCTTTTCTTTAACTGGAAAAGCTAAATTGTGGTTTAATGGTCTAAATAGAACTACGCTTGGTATAACTGACTGGGAAACTCTTGTTTTGAATTTTTATAACAAATATTATCCTGCAGAGAGAACAGCAGTACTACGGAGTGCGATTCAGAATTTCGCCCAAGAAGCCGATGAGTCTTTATATGAGGCTTGGGAGAGGTTCAAGGACTTACAAAGAGAATGCCCTCACCACAATTTAGCACAATGGCAGTTAATCCAAGCCTTTTATAACGGCATTGGAAATTCTTCTAGAATAATTTTAGACTCTGCAGCTAGTGGGAGATTTATGAATCTTAATGTTGATGACGCAGGTCAGGTTATTGAAGATATGGCGATACACAATTCCCAATATGGGAATCCCAGAGGATTTGCTAACAAGGGGAAACATAGCGTCGACTCTGTATCCTTTTTGCAAGCTCAACTGACCTCTATTTGTCAAAAATTAGATAATCTAAGCACTGCTAACGTAGCTAATGTTTCTGCGATTAATAATAATTCTAATGAGGCTTTCTGTGAAAATTGTGGTATTGTAGGTCATTGGGAGCAGGATTGCAGGAGTTCCGTGGAGCAAGTTAATGCCTTCCAAGCTTATAGGCAGAATAACCCATACTCCAACACTTACAATCCTGGGTATCGGAATCATCCATACCTTTCCTACCGGAGCACTAATGTTCAAAATCCACCACCACAAGAACCACAGGTGCCACAGCAACAGCAGCAGAAATACTATCATCCCAATGCTGGCCAAAAGAATCAACCACAACAACCCCCCTCATCTACAGACCCTTCTTTAGGGGAAATTAGAGCAATGTTGGTTAATATGCAAAAGCACATGGAGAGCAGAGATGCGACAATTGATCAAATTCTAGCGCATAACAAAATTATAGATAATCAAATTGCGCAACTCTCCGCTACTCTACAAGCACGCCAACAGGGAGCCCTGTCGGCACAGCCGACTAGGCCTACGGATCAAGCATTTGCAATCACTCTAAGGAGTGGTTCAAACTATGAAGGGCCCTCTATGCCCAGAGTTGATGAACCTATTTTATTAAATAATGCTAATCTTGATTCCATTAAACCAAACAATGTAGTTGCTAGCCCTGCAGGGCTAGAAGATAATACTAACACATCTAATCCTACATTGCAGGTTAAATCTCCAGAGAAGGTGGCTACTCCAGACAAAGAGAAGAATGCTCAAAAGCCAATTATCAAACTTCCTTTCCCCAATCGTCAATTGAAGACAAACTTGGATAAGCAGTTTGGTAAGTTCCTGGAGGTGGTTAAGGATTTGAAGGTAACAGTTCCCTTTACTGAATTGATCACGCAAATCCCCTCATATGCAAAATTTATGAAAGAAATTTTGACGAGAAAAAGGTCTATTAGTGAGGTAGAGACAGTAGCTTTCACTGCAGAGTGTAGTGTCGTACTTCAAAATAAGTCTGCACCTAAATTGAAAGATCCGGGTAGTTTTTCTATCCCTTGTCATATTGGTAATCTTCTGATTGATAATGCATTATGTGATTCGGGTGCTAGTGTTAGCGTTATGCCATTATCTGTGTGTTCTAAGTTAAATATGGGTAAATTAAAAGCTACCAATATAACTCTGCAAATGGCCGACCGTTCTTTCAAATACCCCCTAGGTGTTTTAGAGGACGTCCCCGTTAGAGTAGGTAAATTTTATATACCTGTAGACTTTGTTGTTCTTGATATGGCTGAGGATATGCAAACCCCAATTATTTTGGGTAGACCATTCCTTAACACTACAGGAGCGGTCATAGATGTTAGAAGTGGTAAGCTAACACTATCTGTAGGGGATGATAAAGTGGTTTTTAATCTGAATAATACCCTCAAAAGCTCCATGACTGAGGAGAAATGTTTCAGTGTTAATGTGGTTGTAAATTATTCTAATAAGCCCCAAGCTCTTGAAAAAGATTCCTTGGTGGCGGTATCTTGTGTTGCATCCCTTTCAGATGAGATAGACAAATGGCAGAAGGAAGTCGATGCAATAGAAAGAGCATTCTACAATGTTGGTCTTGGTTTCGAGGATGAACAAGTGGAACCGATAGAGCAAGTTGTGCGAATCGAGCCTACGGTAAGTGTTCCGCCAGATCGAGTTGCAAGTGTTGAACACAATGACAATTTGAAGCAACATTCGATCGAAGAAGGGTTTTTAGTGCGTAGCATTGAAGATCCCCCAGTCCAAGTCATGGAGGATCCACCAGATAAGGCGACTTGGCGTCCCACAGGATATGTCAGGAAGCCGCATCGCAGCTTAAACATCGCTAGACCGGGTGAGAAACCACCCGATCAAGCGTTGGGCCAAGGGTCTTAGGAATTGTACTTGGTAAGAAGGTCGTGCGGGACCTAGATAAACCAGCGCTTTGCGGGAGGCAACTCGTATTTTTCATTTTTATTTTTTAGACCAGCTTTTCTTTTCGTTTTCTTAAGTGAGGAGAGATGGGGGAATTTAATGAGTTTTTTTTTTTTTTGAGTATTTGTGCAGGTTTGAAGGAAAATAGTTAGACAAATTTTTGAGAACAGAAGGAATTTCGCCCCTGATTTAGTCTCGGGCCCGACCGGGCGAAGCTCGCCCGATCGGGCGCGAGAGTAGAGTTCCAAAAACAAGAAATTTCGCCCGACCGGGCACGAATTTTGACGTTTACGGACTAAATTGTCTGCCCGATCGGGCAAGCCTCGCCCGACCGGGCGCGAGAAGTGAAAAATTCTGGGCAAAAATTTCGCCCGATCGGGCGAATGGCGCCCGACCGGGCGCGAGAACAAGATGGAAAATTTTGGCCAGATCGCCCGACCGGACGAGAAGCGCCCGATCGGGCGCGAGAAATAGCCCAAAATTCTCCAGATCGCCCGACCGGGCGACCCACCGCCCGACCGGGCGCGAGTCCACTTACGCGTCTATTCCTCTTTCTTTCTTCTTTCTTTCTTCATTTCTTCTTTCCTCCATTACTTTCTCTCTCTAAAACTCATATTTTCTCCGACTTCTCTCTAAGATTTCTCCTCCATTACCAATCCAAATTCAAAACTTTTTATATATTTGTAATCCTCTCTTCATCCTCTTCACTCTCATACAAAAATTTTTCAGTTTTAATTCCAAAAAATTTTCGATCCATTTCTCTACATGGCCTCAAAGAGGACAAGATCAATTTTTGGTAGGAACTTCAGCTCGAGGGAGGAGTACGACCCAGACTTACAGCTCCCGTATTGGCCGACGATCCGGATCGTGAGCTGGGAACAGAAAGAACGTTTGGAGCATTTGGTCGGTCGTGAGGTAATCCCTTCTCGATGGTTACACCGCCCTACCTTAGAATCATATGGTTTGTTTGATTATGTTAAACGATTTTTGAATGATATTGGCATGAGAAAATTCGTCGACATGCATTATCCTACATACCGAGAACTTACATGTGAATTTTTGTCCACTTTTCATGTTGTTAGTAGTAGAAATGGACCCAATTTATTTTTTAGGTTAAACAATAGAAATATTAGTTTAACTTTTGTTGAATTTTGTAAAATTTTTGAATTAAATTCTGAATTATCTCACCAGTGGCATGAAGATTATAAAATGGGTGATTTATATTTTGCTTTGACTGGTTTACCTGCCCCCGACCCCCAACATGCTAGTACCAAACCCATTCACCACCCTGTCCCGAAAATCTGGCAAAGGTTTGCGGGATTGTGTTTCTTGGGTAGGGCTGAGCCTCATAACGCTCAAACCAACGAACTAGCTATAATAGGACATTATGTATACGGGTTCGGGAAATTGAACATCGGCAGGTTCATAGTTCATCACCTGAGTCGGCATGCCACAGCCAGCACCACTTCCAAGTCCCCTATCCGTTTAGGTGGCCTTATCACTCGTTTAGCGGTGAAAAAGGCCGGTTTTGTAGTAGACAGACCCCACCAGCTGACTAACTGTGGACCAGATAACTACATGACTGCTAGGTATTTTGAGGATGTGGGGTGGGTTAGGCCGGATAGTGAGCAGACACCCTTTTGGTGTATTCGGACTGGAAACGAGCAACCTTTGCCTATTTTTCCTCTTCCCAGTCCAGACTTGACCGCCTTTCCCCCAGGGCAACTTTCTTACACCTATGATGCTTTAGTTGCCAACGCTAGGGGACAGGCACCACCACCACCAGTTCCACCACCTCAGCCCCAGCCCGAGGTGACTTTCTCTCCACCTCGTATGTCTCATTCCGTCTCTCATGTTGACTCTGACCCAGTTTGGGATTTTCAGAGTATAGGTCAGGCCCTAGGACGTATTGAGCATGCACAGACTGACCTTAGGAGGATGGTGGGTTCTATTGACCACAGGTTAGGGTACCTAGAGAGGAACCAGGGTAGAGCTCTCTACCCTATGTACGATGATTATGCTCGTCGGGGCAACATTCCCGACGACGCTATCCACCCTGACTGGTTTCAGCCCCCACCCCAGGGATACGGTAGGGATCCCACTGCCCGTGGTATTTATTCTGACTATTCTTCCTTTTTCGGGTACGGGCAGGATATTCCTTTCGGGGGACCGGCGGGGGGGAGTTTTCACGCTGACTATTTTGGTGGTAGCTCTTCTGGTGCAGGTGGTGCAGGTGGCAGTGGAGGTGCGAGCTTCGGCTCGATGGACGAGGATGATGAGGACTAGCTATTCTGGGCTAGTTTCCGAGCCAATGAGGACATTGTCTGATTCTGGCTTGGGGGAGATTTTGGTTTGGTATTTTTCTTTTTTTTCTCTTTTCCTTTATTTTTGGTGTGTTTTCTTAGGTTAGATTTTTCGCTTTCTAGGTGAGCTTTATTGTTTTTTTTATATATAAAAATAAAAAAAAAATTAAAAAATTAAAAATACAAAAAAATACGTTCCAATGAATTATAAATTATGCTTCCCCGTGCCCCTTACTTTACAAATTGTTTTGATTCCTGATATTTGATGATAAGCATTGTGGATTAGTTGATCATGATATGATGTTTGATTGCCTTGAAACCTTTACATGCGTCAATTTTGTCCAACTACTTGTGAATATAGTGCTTGACTAGTTGATTTGGTTAGGAAATGTGTGATAGTTCCATTTTTCCTGGTATGTCAATGAATTTGAGTATTGGTTTGCAACTATAAGTAATGTTTATATGATTCATTATTATGCACATTGTGGAGGACGAAGGCATTTGTTCTTTTAGGTAGCCTCCAGATATTGTAGATACATTTGTTCCCTTCTTGCTACCCATGTTGTTGCCTTTACTTTTTATTGTTTATTAGCCACATTACAAGCCTATTTTGCCCCATTGGTTACTAGTCCCAAGCTTGACTTGGGGGAGCTATTAGTGAGTGAGGTGAGGGAGTTTGTAGTGTGCTATTTATTTGCACAATTTGGGTGAGATTTTGAGAAATAGTTTTGTTGGTTGTTCATGTTTATTTTTGATGAGTTTGAGAGTTATATTTTCTTGAAAAAATAAAGCATGATATTATGAAAAAAAAAGAGAAGTTCAAAGAAAAAAAAATGTGAAAAAATAAACGAACTTCAAAAGAAAAAAATGTTCAAATGTTCTAGTTGGAGGTTTGTAAAGAATAATTTTGAGCCCTCAATGGAAAAAAATTTCAAGTTTGGGAAATAAAGTTTGTTTATTCACTCTATTACTCCATTATTATATCTTATGAGTGAAATTGTAAGAGTTGGGTTTATTTATTATGATTGGAGTATATTTGGTGGATGTTAGAGTTGGTTATGTAGGAGATGTTGATCATTATTTATTCTTGATCATGGGTTTTATTAGGATATTGCTCCCTTAAGCATAGCTTTTCTCTCACGTATTTCCAAATTTATCCTACCCTTTACCCTAGCCTTACATTACAAGCTTTAAAGACCTTCCGACCTTTGTGCATAGAATTGTATGAATGTGAAAGTGTTGTTTATTAATGCAAGTTATGATTTGGCATATTTCGAGTCGACTAGTAGGATTGAGCGTTCATTGTTTTTATACACACGAGAGTGTGAGTTGGGAGGGCATTGTTCACATTAAAGGGGTGGTTGGAGAGCGATCGAGTACATATTTTACTCGCCACATAAATGAGAGTCGAGTGTGTGAGCACTAGTCTTGAATTCTATATGCTCTTGTGGTTTGCTCTGTTTGACAATTGTTAGGGAAGAAAGGTAATTGGATGGATTTGATTGGTTGACTCTGAAGCGTGTTTATTTGATTAACCCTGGATCGTTTGTGCTTGATTTTTACTTATTGGGGTGAAGCATATTTATTGATTCATTGATGAGATCTTTGCTTAGGGACAAGCAAAGGTTTGGCTTGGGGGAGTTTGATGTATCCATTTTATATAGTATTTTACCCCCGTCCCTTGGTCATAATTAGTAGTGTTTTTGGCTCTTTAGAGCCACTTTTATTACTAATTGGTGTTTTCTAGCGTTTTCGTAGATTTGGTTGACTTTTGCAGGGATTTATGCTTTTGGAGTATTTTCCCGGGATATTTAGGAGCAATCACGAGCACTGGAGAAGCACGACCAGATTTTATAGCCCAGGGCCGGTTGGAGCCATCGAACCGGTGATTAAGGGCTCGGTAGAGGTGATACCGGGGCGTTTGGACCGAGTATTCAAGACCCAAAGAGGAAACCCAGATTGGCCCGAAGAATTGGAGCCCAATCGAAGTCCAAATATTGGCCCAAATGATCCGCCCGGCCAAAAAGGCTGGCGCCCGGAGGCGCGCCCGGCCGAGCGGGAGGAGCGCCCGGTGACGCGCCCGGCCGGGCGCGAGATTGTTTTTAGGCGCGCCCGATCGGGCGGTGCCTCGCCCGATCGGGCGCGTGTTTATTTAGGAGACAATTAGAGTCGTTTTAATTTGTTTTAGTTTAGGATTTTTGTACGGAGTATAAATACTCCTCCGTAATACGATTTGAGATCTCTTCTTCTTCTTCTCTTAGACTTTCTCTCTTTACTTAGTTTTCTCTCTCTAAACTCTCTCTCCCAAAACCTTTGTTCTTATTTCTTTGATTAATTCCAGATTTATTTTGGTGACGATTTCTCTTCCCTTAATCTTAGTTATTTACTTTATTCCTTTGATCATGATTTATTTTATTGCTTTGCTTAGTTTATATTTAATTATGTGTGAGTAGTTTAATTTCTAGGGTTTATGGGGATCTAATAAATAATATGAAGGGGTAAATTATTGTTGTTGATTATCAATGCTAGATTAATTTCCTATTGATTGATTTAATGCTCTGTGACTAGATTAGGCCTATCTTTTATGCATGAGTTTGACAATATTGATTCAAGAATCGAGAGATGAGAATTAATGTTTAGGTCTAGTTTCAATAGGCAAGTTAATTTATAAATGGTTAAGTCAAGATTCGAGAGATGAGATTTAATACCGGTAATTTAATTGTGTGATTGTAATAAGTAGCGAGAGCCTTTTACAATCTGATTAATTGATGCATTGATGATTGACTATTATTGATTGATGATACTGCATGATGATTTCTTATTGGATTGTTTTAATGTTTTACAATTGCGGCTTGTAAAAGTATAGCAATATTAAATTGATGAATCGAGCAGATGTTAATTTGATATTAAAGGCTATTTTCAATAAGAACTTAGATCTAGTAAATTGCGAGAGCCTGTTAGATCTATGTTGGTTAATAAATTGCGAGAGCCTGTTAATCATGTTATTTATGTAATGTCAATGATTGATTACCCTATTTTACCCCGGAATATTATTTATTGGTGAACCTATGCCCTAGGTCCTTTTATATATTATTTTCTCCCTTTTCCTACTCTTTTTAGTTTAGTTTCATATTCAACTTTTAATATTGGTTACTTAAATAATTTAGATTATAATATTTAATTAGGAGTAAAAAGACTTGTTTCCCTGTGGAGATCGACCTTACTTCCCTATCTACTTTAGTTAGTGAATTAGGTAATTATTTTTGATTAGGGGATACGACTTTACCCTGTCAGAAAGCTCTAACCACTTGAGCTATCCCTCACTCTCAAGTCTAATATAATTAGCTCTAAGCATTTTTCATATCACTTTAGCATGTGTTATGCTTTTAGAGAAAACTAATGACATTATTAAAACATTTGGATCTTGGTTGAGACTTGAGAGTAGAGAATTACATACACATTTTTATTTATTTATTTATTTTTTTTTTTTTAAAAAAAAAGAAAGGAAAATTCTAATTTATAGAATTGAACATAATCAATGGTAACAAAAAAAAAATTTAAAAATATCTTAATTAAATAGCATTAAAGTTATAATAATTCTTTAATCTAGTATTATTTTAAATTCAACAATGATTAACCTTTAGGGGCTGCCTGGAATGGGTGTAATGGGAGGGGAAAAACTACACGAGTGAAATTTCTGGAATTGTTTTTAGTATGAATCAAGGGTAATTAATTAGTGGGGTAATCTATTTCCTTAAAAAGGAGGTTAATAAGTACCCACCTCCCCCCTAGGGTAACAATCTCCCCTGTAAAAAAAAATACTCTCCACCGTTATATTGTACCTTCCTTCTCCCCTGCTCATGCTATCTCCTACACCTCCATATCACTCCGCCCAATTGAAGCTGTTGGCCGCCATTATTGCTGCCCGATGGAAGCTGCTAGCCGCCACCATAGCTCATCAATTCTGACGAATTACGAACAAGTGTCATGAACTCAGCCATTGGTTGAAGAGATAGTCGAACAAAAGGTTAGGGCTTTTAATCTTTCAAGTGAGGCGATGCTTGTGGTGGTCTTAAATTTATCAACGACATGATGGTTGCCGTCGTCCGTCGATTGCCATGAAGTGGCTGTCTTTACCCCAGGATACTTGCCAAACCTTAGAAAATGAAATATTACTCACTAAATCAAAACTCAAGCAGAATCTACCCCATTAGATATTACCCCCTATTAATTTATGAAATTCCAGGCATGCCCTTAATGAATAATCATGGTCAACTAATTAACGCCCTCACCACCATGCCATACGCTCACGCTCAGCATCACTGCACTACCTTGCAACCCTAAACTAGAGGTGTCAAAACCGAACCGACCCGAAAAAAATTATTCGTTTCAAATTGTAACCGATCCGATTTGATCCGAGAAATTCAAGACCCAAACCCGAATTGAACTCAACCCGAATCCGAACTTGACCCGATCTGAACTTAACCCGGCACCGATTTGATCCGACCTGAACTCAACCCGAATCCGATTTGACCCGACCTGAACTCAAACCGAACCGATTTGACCCGACCCGAGCTCAACCCGATCCGAAATTGACCCAAAAAATAACTGATCTAATCCGATCTGTTTTGACCCGAACTGATATTAACCCGATCCGATTTGATTTTTACCGATCCGAATTTAACCCGATCATAATTAATTATTTACTTTTTTATTCAAGTTCTTATACTACATATTTACTAATTATTAATAAGTTAACTTTTTTACTACAAAGAAATAATCCGGAGTCTTAAGTTTACTTCATGTACATATCAATTATATTAATTTACTTTCTAAGCTTTAATAAATGCCACAAGAGCTAATAAACCTAAACATTAAGCGGGAGTTAATTGATTTGCTTGTAAAGCTCTAGTTAAATGCTGTCTAAAGCCCATTGTCATTTTTAATGAATTCCTCCAATTCTGTTATATTTTATGAACTAATAATTCTTTTCTCTAACACCTACAACCAATTATATCATCACATTACTACTAGTATGATGCAACCTATAAGAAACAATTATGAAAGCAAAATAAATAAAGTTTTAAAGGATATATTGTTCGTCAATATATCACTAGCTCGGTCTTACTTCTCACTTATATAGGGGATAAGTCATCGATAATTATTCAATCTCAATTTTCCTCAAAGACAAAAATTACACATAACTTGATCAAATGAGAAAACTAAAACTTCGTGCTTCGTAATTAATAATCATATTGACCCAATAATAAGGTAAAAACTAAACAATATCTCTAGTTTCAAAATAACCTTATTTGGATATGAATTTGGTCAACTCAACCAAAATCCAGCCAAACACAAAAAGGAATTGAACCGAAATTGACCGAACCAAACTTGACCGAACCGAAATCAACCGACCCGGCTAAACCCGATCCAAATATATCCGAACCGAAAGTGAATCGATCTGAAGTTGACCCAACCTGTATCCGACCTGGACTCGATAGACCATGACCCGAATTTGTCCCGACCCGAATTTGACCCGATCCGAGTTAAAAGGATAATTTTGATCCGAACATATCCGACCCGAACAGACCCGACCCAAATAGACCCGACCCAAACTCCATTCGGTTATCCGAATTGACACCTCTACCCTAAACTATAAAAACACAACAAATATGTTTTTTAAAAAAAAAATAAAATAGTTATAAATTGGGTACAAAAGTAAAATTCTACAAATAGGACAGAAAATGAATCAGATTACGAGAGCAAGGTCGACACAAAAAGGTGATGATGAGTATTGTGTTGTATGCGACGTGGTGATGGGTTTTTTTTGGCATGGTGTTCACTGATCATGAGAAAAGGAAGTTTGAAAGAGTAAATAAAAGAAGTGAAAATTAGCATATTTTATATTCATCAAATGCGTGCATTCATATTTATATATATATAGGAAATTTTTAGAAATCGATGAGGTAATTATTGTACTGTAGATGAGTAAGTAGATTGATTACTGGAGAGTATAATTCTACTATTATAGGAAAACCGTGAATTGATTTTATAGGTTGATTGAATTGTTAAATTCATTGATTGTGGAATTGATGAAATTATTTAAATACTTAAGAAATTAATTTATTGTGATAAGATGATGGCATAAATCATGACAATAATGACATAATCTTATCAGGTCAATTGATTAATTATTATAATTAATTGATTGAATCAATTAAAGACATAATTGATTAATAATTATGAATGAATAATTTTTGTAAATTAATTGAATCAATTTAAAAAATAGAATTATTTTTAAACGCTTTTTAGTATATATATAGGGGTATTAAAGTCTTTTTAGGAAGACTACATAGCCTCTCCTTTGACTTATATAATACAGATATTAAAACAAATTTAAACACCGAAAGGAACATTGGAATAATAACTTGTCAAAAGAGCCAACTTGTTCTTCAAGAATTTGCTTGAATGCAACATACAATTAAATATATTTGTTCAGTGTACTAGCTCAACAAAGTCAAAATTCAACACACAAACATAGGAAGTAATAAACAAATTATTACAAGTCCTAAACTTACCAAAAGCTACAAACATATCTAGACTTGCAATAACTTGTCAAAGTAGCTAACTTCTCCTCCAAGATTATGTTAACTATTATAATGTTAAAATAATCTATAGTAAAATATACTTGTAATATTATTACATGATCTTGAAGATTATAAATTCAACCCAAATTCTAAATAGAATTATATCTACAACAAACTGTTTATTTTCATCAGAAAATGGATCCTTTAATACTAATCCTCATCACCCCTATAATATTTTTGGTTCTATATTCTCTTACTAAAGTATTATATTCACTTTGGTGGAAGCCAAAATGGTTGGAAAAGAAACTAAAGCAACAAGGCATAAAAGGCACCCCTTACACTTTCTTGACTGGAGACATGAAAGAATGGGTGAAGCAAGTAGAGGATGCTTGGTCCAAACCAGCCAACCTTAACCATCAGATCGCAGCTCGTGTCGATCCTTTCACTCATAGTATATCCCAGAAGTATGGTATGTATCATGTATGTGACTTTGTGTGAGTTGTGTCTATCCAACTTGTTAATCTTTCTAAGAATGACAATATTATATGTGAGTTGTTACAACTATCGTACAAAATTTAGGATCTTACAATTCTACGATCCAAAGAAATTTGATGGGTTGGAATCCTTGTTTAAGTCTATGTTTGTGTCATTACTTATATTATTCTTTGTTTTAATATCATTACTTGTAAAGTAAAGAGTCAACCTTTCAGAGACCAGGTATAATCTAGCATTTCATCCATAATTTTGTGAGAATCAACTTCTTTGACTCTTTCTAATTTTAGTATAGCCAAACTAGTAAACTACCACCTGCAGATACATATGTATATATACACCCGCCACCCGCCTATTGGCCTATATTGGTTGTAAGTTAAATGGAACTGATTACATAAAATTTGTGGCGAACAGTTGAAATTTGCTGTAAAACAATCAGTTCAGTATAAGATTGGGATTGAACATGTTTTATGAAAACAGGGAAGGTAGCCATGTGCTGGGCAGGCTCAACACCGAGGCTGATTATCAAGGACGCGGAGATGATGAAACAAGTGTTAAGTAACAAGGAAGGTCATTTTGAAAAGCCATACATAGACCCACAACTCTTAGTCCTAACTAAGGGTCTTACGATTTTGGAAGGTGAAAAGTGGACAAAACACAGAAGGATCATCAACCCTGCTTTCCATATAGAGAGGCTAAAGGTATGTTCCGTAATTCTGTTATTCCAATTTTTTGCTTCAGAAGTCTGATTCTGTCATTTATTGGTTTAATTTAGAACATGGTGCCTGATATGGCTGCTGCTTGTGGTGAGTTCATCGAGAAATGGAAGAACTTGGCTGGTGCTGAGGGAAGTTGTGAAGTCGACATCTGGCCTGAGTTTCAGAATCTGACAGCAGATGTAATTTCGAGGACAGCTTTTGGGAGCAACTATGCAGAAGGGAGACACATTTTTGAGCTTCAGAAGGAGCTTTTGAATCTTGTGATCGAAGCAATGCAGACGTTGTACATTCCTTGTCTCAGGTATATCATATTAGTGCTTCTGTAAGTTAGTCTAAGGGGAGAACAGTTCATGATAAAACAGGATTAAATTTCCTGCAGATGTATTCCTACTAAAAAGAATCGGAGGAGAAAAGAATTGAGCAAGATGATCACATCAATGCTCACAGATGTGATCAGGAAAAAGGAGAGTGCTGTCAAAGCAGGAGAATCAAAGGCGGATGACTTGCTAGGCTTGCTTCTGCTGTCTAATCAACACAGCAATGAAGCAGAAAATGCTACAATTCTGAAACATGGCGGGTTAACAACAGAGGAAGTGATTGAAGAGTGCAAGCAATTCTACTTAGCTGGCCAAGAAACAACCGCCAGCTTACTTAATTGGGCTATGATAGTATTAGCTATGCATCCAGATTGGCAAGAGAAAGCGAGAAAAGAAGTCATAGGAGTTTGTGGGAAAAACTCAATTGATTTTGAAGCAACTACTTACCTCAGGACAGTAATTTTGTCTTGTCAAATTGTATTTCAGTTCTAAGAGTTATGTGAATTACAAAATATAACAAATGCCACCACTTAAAGAAATAATGCTCTAAACTTTATGATCTGTAAGACATAAAAGTGGTTTAAGAATATTTTCATCTCTGGTTTTTAGGTTAATATGATACTTCAGGAGGTTCTAAGACTATACTCACCTGTCATTGCTCAATACCAGCATACTTACAAAGAAACCAAACTTGGAGACTTCGTCATCCCTGCAGGAGTTGATATTACACTTCCGACACTACTTATCCATCACGACCCTGATATCTGGGGAGACGATGTAGATGAGTTCAACCCAGAGAGATTTTCTGAGGGAGTTTCAAAAGCATCCAAAGAGCAACTCGCGTTCTTCCCCTTTGGATTTGGTCCAAGGACTTGTGTTGGTCAAACTTTTGCTCTTGTTGAAGCTAAGGTGGCTTTATCTATGATTCTACAGAACTTCTCCTTTCAGCTCTCCGCATCCTACAGTCATGCTCCCCACACTGTTATGATGCTTCAACCGCAGCATGGAGCTCATATAATAATGCATCCTTACCATGCTCATTAGTTCAAAAACTTTAAACATTAAACAAGCTGCAACTTTGTTATAAATCTCCTACCATGTGTATACTAGTGCTTTGGTGTTGTCATAATCTTACTTTTATATCTAAAGAACTAGAGTGTACTCGTGCTATATACGGAATAATACAAGTCTTTTTTTTTTCAAATGTAGGAAGTTGATTTTGATAGTATCAAAGAAAAAAAAAATTATATAGTATGAGTTATTAGATTATAGTAGTTGTAGTTAAGTGAGAAATTAGGGGGATACATATTTATTAAAAAATTTCTTTCTTATATATTAAAATGAAAAAAAAAAAAAAAAAAAAAAAAAAACTATTACATTCAAGGATTTACAAAGACCAGTGCAACCAACAAAGGAAGAAGTGAAAGAAATGCAGCATTATGAATGAAACAAGCCACAAATGTGTACACTCATGGTTATTTTGGTGAAGACTCAATGAGTGATAAGACTCATTCTTTGTTCTCATTAATTTTGCTATAATCACATCAACGATATCACAGTAATGTAGTACAACGTAACAACGAGTTAACTGCATCTACACATTGCTATTGTCAAGGAACAGAACCATTTTACAAGTCTAGCATAAGAGTCTTAATTTGGAAATCAAAATTTATAGCAAGAAACTTCACATAAAAAAAAAAAAGTGAAAATATTCATTCAATCATTATCTTTTTTTACGAATGATGTCAAAATTTTACATCATTTCAAGCACAGATGGCTTTAAATGATGTTAGGTACACTTTCCAGAGGAAAAAAAAAAAAAAAATGAGTAAAAGGAACCTCTCCCTTTCATTGACAGGTTCTAAAAATGGCTTATTTTTTTTGGTAACTATCATTGAAGGAATTATAAGGTATGGAAAGCAGACTTCTATAGAGCCTCGCGTTTAGACTGTATATTCTCTTTTCTGTAGACTATCAAATCTAAGTACTCCGTATCTTAAAGCTTAACCATTAGCAACCCAAGTCAGCAAATTTATCCAAAATAGAGTCCACATCAGGAGTTAGAATAGCACGCTTATTGAGCTCCCCAACAACACAGCAATGCTTCTCCGCAGAATTAATAGCCACAACATCCTGGGCAAATGTACAATCTGAACCAAGGCTTGCCTGCAGCAAAAAGTTTAACCATAAAAATGGGATGTCAATGCAGTGAAAACTATTGGGAAATTAGAGGGGGATAGGGAAATTCCCTACAGCAAAGAAATAGAACAATCACAATTCAGCAAATGTAGGCAAATAGGCAATCTTTACATTCCAAGATATTTTAACTTACATATAGAACAGTCCAATCCAAATAGACAGAGTTGTGAGAGTTGCTAGTGGGCAATATAATGAATTGTTTTAAGAAGGCTAAAGGAAATAACTTGCTCTTTTGTCCTTGTAGGTCAACTGTTGAGTTTTCAGTGGAGGGTATATCTATGGCTGTATAACATCAGGTAAATCAACTATGGTAGAAGCCATAGAAGCCTTGTGCATTGAGTGGTTGTCATAGCAATCATATGTTGTTATACATGATGTAAAGAGTAAAGGCAACAAAAGGGATGTTAAAGTTGTACAATCCAATTGAAGTCAAAGGCATCACGCAACCAATTCAACCACTCAAAATATACCATCTCATTTTTTATCTTTCTAGCCAGTATAGGTTAGACTCATATTACAGCCTTTTAAAATTTGCACTTACATCATAAAGGGTATCTCCAAGCTTAAGCTTCACAGCACCACTTTTGTAAATCAGCATTTTTCCCATGATACCTGCTTGTAAATCTTTTAATCCAGCAGCCTTCTCTACGGGGTTTGAGCCACTTGGTGGTTTGGAGCTGCTGGATGAATCTTGGCCTGCAGCTGAAGTTTGTTTTGTCATCGGGATAGTCGTTGGTAGCTGAAAAAACATCATCCTAGGCTCAGAATCTTCCTCCTGCCATGAACAAGTTCAGATACATTATGCAATCTGGAACTCTATTGTCATAAATTCACATCACGTGGAGCTATTTATAATACTCACCATAAGGCCAAGCTCCACCGCTGGGTTGGACATATTTTCATCAAAAGTAGACAATTGCCCAAATTCTTCTTCATTAAGGATATCTGAAAGCAAGGAAAAATTGAAATTTTTTAAAAATAAAATTAAAAGGCTAATTTCATCTGTTATGCTTGCATATATGACTTAAAACAAATTACATTGAGCCACAAATTGATGGTACTCAAAATCACTAACAAAAATATGTAACATGCCTTGACATACCTGGATTTCCAGAATAAGGCCTTCGAAGAGGAAGAGTTACAGGATAATAGCTGTAATAATTCTGTGAAAGCATGTACAGAATCAATTACGGTTCAATAAGTTCAACTCAGAGGAAAAAGGCAGAACAAACCAAATAAATTAAATGAGTAGGGTAATGACCAATTTGACCCATTAATGAAAAAACCTACCCATGGTTCTTTGTATTCTTTGTTCTCTCTCAGGTTGGAAAACTGAGCTTTATCTGGGTTACAAAAAATTTCTTAAGTTCATAGGAGTTTAAGCAGTGAAATCATCAAAGTTATTGCTCACCAAAACACTATACCTTGATTCCAAGAATTATTTCCATTGGAGGCACTGAATTGATTACTGGGGATTGATGATCCGTACCCAAATGCAACTCGTTGAACAGGTTCTGCTGCATACCATAAAACCAAGAGGAAACTTCAGGTGTTATCAAAAAGAAAAAAAGAAGATTCCGTACAGATTTGAAAATATTGATTAAGAACCATGTCACTTGACATTTATCCCCATCATCTCAAAAAGGCAAGAATTTTCTCTCCAAATAGGCAAATAGCAAACAAATATGCATGCAGCCATGCAGGGATCATCAATAAGGGGAAGTAATGTAGATTAACATCAAGCATGAAGATAGGTTTTGACGACAACATGCATAAGCTGGCAGCCAATAAGCAGATAGCTTGATTACATTAGGCTAACTTGTCTATGGTCACTGTTAACCATTATGATTCAATCCCTAGTGGTATTTCTCTCCTATTACTTGGTGATGAGGAGTATCAGGTTGGTAGGGTTGGGCTTAACTCAAGTCACTATCAAAGAATATGGTCCCTTAGAAAATTTACCCAATCATTAATGAAGCCTTGGAAGATTAGGGGTCCAGTCCTAGTCCTTACCTACCAAAAGAGGGGAGAGAAAGCTCATGAGGATATTTTTAAAAGAAAAAAAAATTGAGTCAAATCAATGTAAACAACATATTAATGCTAACTTGACTAAACAACATTTGTCAGCTTTCAGGAATCAGGATTCACCAATAAAATGGGTAATTTTCGTACCCTTGTGCATTCTTGATCATAATGCTCATGTGCTTGACGCTCATATCTTAGATGCAGCAAGGAGTAAAGACTCAGAAAAAAGAACTCACATTTTTTATTAATCTTAGGCTTCGCTGTTAAGGCATCCTATGAAGGAAAAGCAATAGATTAGAACAGGAAAATTTTGGTTACATATAACAACGACAGAAGATGGGAAAATAGATAAGCAAAACCTGAAAACGTCGCACTAACTCCTTTGCCTCAGCAGTTTCAGCATCATCAATCACTTCACTGCAAACAAAAGACATTAACTAGCTATATATACACTGCAGAGTTAATCCCCCAAAAACCAGACTACTAAAGCAATAACACCATACGATTTTGCAACAGCAGCTTTTGTTGATTTGCGTACTGGAGCTTTTGGTTGAAATCTGACCTACAATGAGAAAGACACATATTATAGAAAAGCCTAGGAACAATAAATGTGTTTGTGATGAAAGAATGAGATGTAAACCTTTCGTGGTGCTGGTTTTTGGTCAAACGATCCTGGATTCATCACAATTCGATTGTAAAACTACTACAAAGATAAATCCATGAGTTAGCCACAATTGGGTTAGCGACGAATTCCCTGTATAACTTATACTTATAGACTACATGTGCAATGAAACTTAACAAATTCAAAACCAATCCACCATTGACATTGTTATCCATAACTACTAATGTACAATGAAACTTAACAAATTCAAAACCAATCCACCATTGACATTGTTATCCATAACTACTAATGTACAATGAAACTTAACAAATTCAAAACCAATCCACCATTGACATTGTTATCCATAACTACTAATGTACAATGAAACTTAACAAATTCAAAACCAATCCACCATTGACATTGTTATCCATAACTACTAATGTACAATGAAACTTAACAAATTCAAAACCAATCCACCATTGACATTGTTATCCATAACTACTAATGTACAATGAAACTTAACAAATTCAAAACCAATCCACCATTGACATTGTTATCCATAACTACTAATGTACAATGAAACTTAACAAATTCAAAACCAATCCACCATTGACATTGTTATCCATAACTACTAATGTACAATGAAATTTAACATAATAATATATTGTAAAGATTCACCCTTCATCAATCAATTCATTCTATCTGTATCCCAATATCCTCTTCCTAACGCTCGAAACTACGCGCCTCCCACTATTCGCGCAACAAAACCGATCAAATATACTATGCTGAAAGAAATAACATTGCTATCAATTTGAGAAGTTATCAATGCTTTGCAAATAATTGAAAATTCCAAATAACTAATCATTCATCATTTAGAGAATCCAATTATCTCACCAATAAACATATTGTGATAGTATCAATTATCACAGAGGTATAATTTCATACTTCAATCCTATACATTAACAACTTACCTAAGAAGCTGCTGAGAACGAATAGTTTGTAGTGGAGAACGTCAAGTGCGATGTTGAGTGTGCTTCAATGGAGAACTCAGAGAGAGAAAGAGCGCAATTTAATGGGTTGGAGCCCCGTTAAAACCCCTAACCTTGCCCCAATTATAAATGGGTTAGATTCGTCCATATATAAATGGGCTAGGAATTTATACGATTGGCCAATTACAGATCCTTAATCGGGTCGTTAGCACATATTATTTGCAACGATTATACATTTTTCTCTGTACTTTAGGTCAAATTGTTGTAAATAATATATAACAGAGGTAGTATATAGTATTAATTTCTCATTTACCAATTTATTTTCTCAAATATCATTTTCACACACCAAATCTTGTATCGGTTATATGTAAGATTTTTTTAGTATTTTTTACGAAGTACTACCTCCGTTAACAGTTATTTGCAACAAAAGCGACATGCGCGGACTCCTAGGAAAAATTTTTTAAGGCTTGTTTAAGTATGAATAATTGTAAGGAGGGCCATGTGATTAAGACATAAAAAGGGAGGGAAAGGTGGTCCCGTTTTTTTAAGCAAAAGAGGAGAGAGAATCTGAAATTTTAGTGGGGTTTTTTTTCTCTCCTAAATTTTCAGCTCCTTTAAAAAAAATACCTTTTCCATCCCAAATTTTTCCCTCCATTTCAAATTTTCATTCAAAGGAGGCTATATAAACCTGCGAAACAATTTCCTTGTTCAAAAAATTCATACATACCAAATGCTCTACCCTAACCAAATTACAGAATGTTTTAGGACCAAAAGTTAGCACTAATCTTCTTCAAAAACTTCATTACACACTAAATAAATTAGCATCCTACTACTACTAATTAGTGTTAGGTTAGAAGCAGCAATTTTTCTTCTAGGTTCAGCTTGAGTACTTCCAAAAAAAACCCAGCAATCCCAACTTCATCACCATTACTGAAATCTGTAATCACCAAAAGTTTTAACACAAAAATGTCAGATTATTTAGGTGATGATTTTTTTAGCATAGATCAGTTGCTACATGAACAAACAACAATGGAAGACACAACAATGGAAGACTATGATTCAAGCTCCATGGGAGAAAGTGACAACAACAACCAATATGACAACAACCAAAATATGGGCAATGAAGAAGAAATGCCACAACCCAAAAGTAGGAAACAACTAACTGTAATGCAAAAAAGAGAGATTGTTGATGCATTTCTACACAACTTGGATGGTCAAGATCTGCCAAGAGGATTTCAGTCACAAATTGCAAGAAAGTATAACGTTCACAGATCATCAATACAGAGATTATTCAAAGAAATCAAAAGGCAATTGGCTGAGGGGATTGTGATAGATGTCAGAAGCAAGAAGCTTGGTACAACAGGACCAAAACCAACTGAATATTCTGATGAGTTTCTTCAGTCAGTCCCTTTGTATAAAAGGACAACAGAGAGAAGCTATGGGGCTGCTCTTAAAATATCACATGTCACCATTCACAAGCTCAAGAAAAAAGGGAGGCTAAGGACTCATACAAGCACAAATCACCCTGCCCTCACATCCAACCACAAGGTGGCCAGATTAAAATGGGTCTTAAGTCACCTGCTGCCCGCTGAACAGAACAGACAACCCAAGTTTCAGAATTTCCAACAACATGTACACATCGATGAAAAATGGTTCTACCTTAATCCAGAGACAAGAAAGTTCTATTTGCTCCCAAATGAACCTAATCCATATAGGTGCCAAGAGTCCAAATAATTCAAGGTAAAAGGCATGTTCATGGCTATCATTGGCAAGCCAATTTTTGACTCCCAAGGTCAAGTGGTACATGATGGAAAGTATGGAATCTTCCCATTTGTTTATGAGACAATTGCAAAGAAAAAAAAGCAAGAATAGAGAAGCTGGAGCTGTGGAAATTAAGGCAACACAGAATGTAAACAAGGAAGCAATCAGGGAAATGCTGCTTCACAATGTGATTCCAGCAATCAAAAGTAAATGGCCATCAGATCTGTCTAAGGACATTTTGATTCAGTGGGATAATGCTCGACCTCATCAAGTTCCTAAGGATGAGGAATTCAAGCATGCATGTCAGTCAAATGGGTTTAACATACAATTCATTTATCAACCAGCCCAGTCACCAGATCTAAATGTGTTAGATCTTGAATTGTTCAATACAATACAGAGCATCCAATACCAATCATTCCCTAAGAACTTGGGGGAACTCATTGAGAAAGTGAAAGAGGCTTATGACTCTTTTAATCCAATACTAAACAAGCACACATGGATAACACTACAATGCTGCATGGAAGAGATACTGAAGCATTTGGGTGGAAACAATTTCTCCCCACCACACAAAGGGAAGAAAAGGCTGGAAAGACTAGGCCTGCTGCCTGAACAGCTAGAGGTGGAGGGGGCTGTGGTTCAACAAGCTGTTGAACATTTGAACACTTTATTCATAGAAACAGGGGAAGGCAATGAAGAAGATGAAGGCATGCAAGTTGATGCAGATTGAAGAACATGTCAAGCACATGGGACAGACTGCCACATATAACCATTGAAGAGCTATTAAGCAAGTGGTAAAATTTCTAGGTTGTTTTTTGTGTTTTTGGTTTTACCAGTTTAAAAAATTCATTGGTTATGTGTATTTTGTGAAAATTCAAGTCATATGTTGTAAGGCAGACTGAACTAGCTTAATTTGACAAAAATACTACCTTTTGAAGGCTTTATTGCTTATGTTGTAAGGCTGTATTTAAGTGGTATTGATTTATATGCATGAAGTGATGACAATATGTTTACCAAACAAAAAAAAAAAAAAAAAAAAAAAAAAAAAAAAAAAAAAAACAAACAAAACCACATGTAAATCCATCATAAGCTGTGGTTTATGACATAATAGTAAATTGCATAAGTGGTTTCCTCAACAACAACTTGCATATGCAGTTGTTGGAGCAATTCCAACTTATGAATTTCAAATGTCAAATGAGTCCCTTCATCATTTGGATTTGTTACACATTAAGGGACTCACACATTTCCTCACTCACACATAAAGAGACTCAGGAAGGGACTCATACATATAGGCAGCATTGTTTTGTTCTCTCTTAAAATAGTCATTGAGAACTAAACAAAAGGGACTCATACATTTAGGCAACACTGGTGAGGTTCTCTCTAAACATAGTCCTTGAGAACACACATAAAGGGAGTCATACAAAAAGGGACTGAACTGCATAAACATCTTACAGCATTCAAAGTAGGCTACTATTGTTTCATCACTCATCATATCACAATTCCCATTGCCAAATTGCATACATATCATCATATCATCATCAAAACCAAAACAGCCAGTACATGCCTATTTATAGCAGAACAACCATATATTCTCCACAAAACAACCAATAATCTCACAAAACAGCCATATATTCTCCACAAAACAACCAATAAACTCACAAAACAACCAATAATCTCACAAAACCAACAATATAC
Organism: Chenopodium formosanum; assembly: GCA_024500155.1. NCBI lineage: Eukaryota > Viridiplantae > Streptophyta > Magnoliopsida > Caryophyllales > Amaranthaceae > Chenopodium > Chenopodium formosanum. The sequence goes on from CM044877.1 coordinate 9,753,063, forward strand.
TCATAAATCAGCCAATTTTCTGACCAAAACAACCAGTACATGCCTATTTATAGCAGAACATAGACTTAATACCAAACCATATGCCCAAGTGTATGAAATATATCCATATCTTATCATAAATAACCAAAGAGTATCATAAATAGGCAAAGATCATCATAAACAACCAATACCAGCCAATAATCTCACAAAACAACCATATATTCTCCACAAAACAACCAATAAACTCACAAAACAACCAATAATCTCACAAAACCAACAATATACTCACAAATCAGCCAATTTTCTGACCAAAACAGCCATATATTCTCAACAAAGCAACCAATAAACTCACAAATCAACCAATAATCTCAAAAAACAACTAATTGCAAGCAATTAAATAAAAAAAGAAGGGTCAGAATAGCGTTACGCTGCGGCATTAGTTAGGGCCAACGTTAGAAGGGTCGTATTCCCCCCCCCCCCCCAATAGCATCATCGGTGTCCTCAAAGGAGCCATATCTGCTCCTTTTTTTTCCAGAATCACCACCGTCGCCCTTTTCTCCAGTCACCTCTTCAACCCCAGCAACAGTTGCTTTTTCATGGGACTTACCATCTTCGTTCTTGACAACATCAGCAACAGTTGCCTTTTCATTCAACCCAACCTTATTTTTGCCCAAATCTGCCAAATTCGCAACCTCACGTTCTTCATCGGAAGTAGGATCTGCAAGCTTCGCACCACCACCGAATTTCCTCTTTCTCTCCATGAAAATTTTCGTCTTAACCAACTTCATCTTCCCAGTATGACGCTGACATTTGTAGGCCGCAATAACATTGTCATCTGGAATCTTCTCATTTGGGGGATTCATTTTTGGTAAAATGAAGAAAGAAAACAGTAGATCTGAAATTAGGGTTTCGAAGAACAGGCGAGAGAGAGAGAGAGGATTACCAGATTTAAAGAGGAGGAGAGAGAGAGAAAGTGACAAATTCTGGAGGGATGCGTACATTTAAAAGCTTCATCAGCCATATTAATGGCAGTGGTTGAAGATGTATTGATGAGGGTAGGTGAGGAGATGAGGTGATTCAGATCTAATGAAATGGAAAGAGGGGATGTAGATCTTTAATTTTGGTGGGAGTCATTAAATTAGATGTTTAGATTATACAGATGATTAAGTTGAGTATTAGAGTAAGTTAGGATTTAATCAGTTTTTAATAAGGGCAAAACAGTCATTTGGTCAACCAAAAAGTTACCAAAAAAGGAAAAAAATAAAATTGTTGCAAATAATACTAAGCACCTATTTTGGGTAAATGTTGCAAATAACCGTCAACGGAGGTAGTATATTAAAAGAAAAAGTGCAATATCGAGACTCAAACAACTCTTCATCTTCCAATCAAGCCTGAATTTGACTGTTTTTCGTAGTGTTTATTTTACGATATTAGAGGGTTTCCCCTATTGAAACTAATTAGATTCTGATAACCTCGTTAACGTAAAAACTAAAAATGAATAAAATTTCACTACCTGAGGAGGTAAAATAAGAATTGAATCAAATTAAGGAAATAAACAAATGAATATAGAATATAGATGCACATACCTTATAATAAATAAAGGATAAAGTCAGGACTACAATCACATTACAAGAGGAGAAAACTACCTTCACATTTATACAATTGGAATGATCTGACGGAGTTCAGAACATATTAACTAAATCTAATCTATTGCTTGGCTACTAAGTTAAGGGATAACTAAGAAAAACGCTAAGAAATTTTAAAGAAATGAAATGTTTTTATTGGTTGCTATGAATAATCAAATTCTCCAAACCAACAACAGTTGGGTCAAGTGGTAAGCAAGTAAAGCAACTTGATGTCGCTTAAGGGAGGTCTCGGGTTCAAGCCTCATCATATGCAGAAACTCTTGTTGTGAGACTCACCCACCATACGTCAGGTGTGCTACCCGAGTCGGATCCGAATGTAGTGAACTGAGTGGGCATCCTAAAAAATAAAAAAAGAAAAATCAAATTCTCCAAGAATTTCGCCTTGTTTCCTATTACTGCCCCTAACCATTCCACGGTTTCTGTCTCCTTGGCTAAATGCTTCCTTTAATATAAGTCTAACTGGACTAATACAGTTGGCCATGTTCTTTAAGGAATTTTGGGTCAACAAAGCAGCCTTAGTTTCAGCCACTAATGGGTCCCATCTGGCTCTCACTCTTTGGACAGCAGCCATGATAACTTGCCCCTTCCAATCACAAGCAACCATGCCCAATCCAACCCAACCATCATCGGCTAACGATGCATCAACATTGATCTTCACAGCAGCTTGAGGAGGAGGAGCCCAAATGTTGTTCCCCGCTGTAATCGGAGAAGGAGTAATACCCCCGTAAATTTTCTCAGTATATTCTCCAAAATCAACCACCAACCTGCTATGTCTTCCCAGAAGAATGTCATCAAGCTCCCACGAGTTCTCAAAAATCCATTTATTGCGACGGAACCAGATAAACCAAGCCAAAAAATACTCCGTTGGTAGATCTCCTTGGAGAGATTCTTTGCCCAGCCAAGCAGAATATCACCAAACGAGGTAACATTCCCTACATTTACCGCCTCCCCACAGCCACTCTTTATCCACAGCGGGGCAGCACAAGGGCAAGTAACAATGGCATGGATGATAGTCTCACCCTCGGACATACAGCAGGGGCACTGAGCATCATCAATCAGGTGCCTATACTCAAGGACACTTCGAGTAGGCAAAGAATTAGAGCAACATCTCCAAAGGATGATGCATTTAACCAACATATATGTGGAGAGCTTATTATATATACCCGGGTATACTGTACACCGATAAGTATCTTGTTCTCATTTTGATGATTATTTATTATTTAATCATCAAATGAAGAGTAAAAACTAATTTTGAGTTATTGGGTGTTCAGTACACCCGAGTGTATATAACAAATTCTAATAAGTAGTATTGGTGAGGTTTTAGCAAACTATTTGAAATTTGAGTACTTAATATAGAAGTAATGATCTTATTTATGGAGAATTTCTTGAGTAAATCAACTATAAAATTGGTTGACGGTTGGAAACCTGATCTTAAGGAGGAAGTCGGGAAGGTGAAAGCCCAAAATTGCAAATGATACAACAAAGAGTCTCCTACACAAAGTAAATGCAATGTTTTTGCTCAAAATTTCAAGGCTCCGCTCTATTATCATTTCATCAGAAATTCATAGCATTCACAAAAACACTTTATCTTACTAGCATACATGCAAAAACTTATATGACAACAATCTGGAGATTGGCACAAGAAAGAAACCCCCTTTTCAATCATCATATAGCATATTCTCACATTTTTGTCTGTTTACCTCCTGAACTCCGGGGGCCTGCATATCTTCATAGTTTCATCATAGCATATTCTCACATTTTTGTCTGTTTACCTCCTGAACTCCGGGGGCCTGCATATCTTCATAGTTTCATCAGAATGCAAACCATGAAGTTTGAGGTAAGAAAATAAAAAGTGAGGAATTGCAACGAGCTACGGAGTACAGAAAACTGGATCTAAAGGTGGGGAACCACATCTGCTACAACAATAGTTACAATATAACATGTACAGAATAATAAAGGTTTTAATTTCTGATTGCTTGTGTTGTTTGCACAGTTGCAATCAGTTGCGCCATGACAGTGGCATACTGAACTGCTGTATGTTCAGCGGTATACTGGTCTGTTAAGCCATACTCTCCAAAGTTGGGTTCGATATGAATAAAATGACCTGGTAACAACCTCTTTGACAATGTATCTTTCCAAATATCCACAAAGTCCTGAAGGATTTGCCTGGATTTTTCAATAGAAGAAATTGGAAGATACTCAACCTGTAAAAACAGAGGCAAATGAAGATAGTCAAACAATATGGCAGAGAACAAAAGATCAACATACCTAAAAACCCCAAGTATCACTACATATTCTTCAGCAATCAGTAAACAAACAAATCATTGATAAACTGGTTTATTTCAAGATTTCAAGACATATAAAGTGTGGGGTACCCTGAAAGGCTGAAACCACACTGCAAGTATCATTTCGGATTTTATTTATATATCTATTTATTCAGAAAGTACAAGAAAAAAAATGAGTGGGTGGGACTTGGAAGTGGAGCAAAACCGCAAAACTTATAAGAAAACTATACAGGTAATTTAGCTAATAAAAAGGGACAACTCAAAAAAAGAAACATAGCCATAAAAGAATGCACAACCCTGGAGGGCGGGGGAACATGTAAATATAATGAAGGACAGCTACACATTCAATAACCAGGAGCTTACTTTTGAGAAATGAAGAAAAATTTTAAGTATTAAATAAGTTGATTACTTCTGACATTTCCAGGATGATGTGGTAGGATTAAGCTCAAATTGTTCAGAGAAATGGCACACATGACAGGATTCTGAATAACAAAGTGCCTGTAGAAAATACTCAACTGTTTCTGCTTACCCTATTTTTCCTTTTCAGATTCAAGAGAAGAAATTTCAAACAAGATCTTTTCACTGTAGAGAAGCAATATTCATATTATGTGTGTTGTTCGATTGAAGAAATTCTGTATCTAGTAAAAAATACGAAGTAAAACAAATAGCATGACACTTCATCACAAGTTAAGAAATACTCCCTCCGTTCCTTATCTACATCCCTATTTCCTATTTTTCACGGAAATTAAGGAAATTAGAGATTCCTTAAAACCCATGATTGGGAAGTACAAATGTGCATGTGGGGTTAGAGAGAAATAGAGAAAAAGAAAAGGTAATTGGTAATTATTGAAGAGATAGAAAGTGTTGGAAAATGATGTCAATAGCAAAAAAAATAAATAAAAAAAAAAAATTGATGACAACTCATCAAAAAGTGGGAATATTGTCAAAAAGTACATTCTTTAAATAAAAATAGGCATGTAGTCTTGAAACCCCCAAAAAGAAAGTAGGCATGTTGATAAGGGAGTAAAGGGACGGAGGGAGTATCAGTTTCTGAAAAAAATTAGTTTACTGCACATGACAAAGTGGTTATGTTGGTGTTGTGTATCTGAAGCATTAAGTATCATCTCCGCAGTGATCAAGCAAAGGGAGTATAGTACAGTAAAGCAAAAAATTGTTACTTATCCCACTTACACATTTAGGAAACATACGTAATATTCATCTTGTTTTCCCTCTTTCGGACCTCCTTTGGTAGACGGAAGTCACATGGTTTCATTTAACAGTGAAGAAACATCGTTCAATCTGTGGTTATGTCCTTACCAATTATCCAGCTTTACATATTGGCCCTGTTTGGGAGAAAGCTGAAAGCTGAAGCTGATTGAGTTAGCTGATTTTGACTACCTGATTTTATTAACTGATTTGACCAACTTATTGTATTAACTGATTATATAAAAGTGTTTGGTAAATAGCTGATAGCTTAAAGGTGATTGAGTATGTGAAATGACCAATAAGCTAATTGTGGGGTAGGTAGTTTAGATAGGATTTTAAATTAAATGAGGTTATAAGTGTCATTTCACAATAATTAATGAATAAGCTAATTGAAAAAGCTCTTAAAATGAGCTTTTTCAAAAAGAGCTTATTTAGTGGAATAAGCTCTTTCAATAAGCTTACTACCAAACACTTGTATTAGCTTGTTTGACTAGTCAATCAGCTAAAGTTAGTCAAATAAGCTAATATATCCCCCAATAAGCTTACTACCAAACCGGGCCAATGGCTTATTGCACTTTGAGTCTTTGAACCAAAAGTATGATGCCAGTTGCCCGGCAGAATCAAAATGATGAACTTATGCCACTTTCCTAGTAAAACTATAAGGTTGTTCCAATTAGCTCATTTTATAAACTTGATTAAGGTCATTTTGCATCTAGAAACCAGTCAAATACAAATGGGAAGACACCCATCTTTGTAAGCAACTCTTCTTTGGTCCCCACAACTACATTTTAAATTATTTCCACTCTTCAAGGTACATACTCCAACATCATTTTCAGTATTCTCACATTCTTTACTTTTGAATAAGTTATTAAACACACTATTACCTTCTCAACGTAGTAAAATTTAATTCTCCAACAAGCCCCACTGCCATAATATTTCAAGCATCCTATACAATTCTCCTAAAACTCCACAAGGAAACTTGTGTGAAAAAACGGAGGAGAATTTAGTTTACTTGGCTAATAAACAATATCTCACGCACTACCTCTTAGACAATAACAGCTTATCTACAAATGAACAGGAAGCAAGTCATCATAATTACATTTCATAGTCTTAGCATACTGATAATGATTTATCCTGAACAAATCAGATATATTGATTGATTTTTCATGGCAATAAATACCTCCATGACTATTCCTCGCATAGTTTCAGAATGACTAGGAGCAACCTTTCCTACTCTCACTTGGAAGTCCCCAAGCTGGTACTGGATTCCCTGCACACACACAGTAAAAGAGCAAGTTCAGAAGCAGTCAAGACCATTAGATAGAAGAAAAAAGCCAGACAGTTATGTAACACATCAAGCAAATAGATGCATTCTATATGTAACAAACTCCAGTCCACAACATGAGTAAATTGGCATTAGCCTAGACAACATATACATTTCAAACGAAACAGACAGCACAATTATCAGTGAAGCGATATTTATTAAAATAGATAATTTCTTAAGTTACCATATTTCAGGTAATAAGGTCATATAAATCCTGTAGGTAGGTACAAAACCTGCAAATTTTAATACTACGTACATCAATCTTATAAATTTGTAACAAATATCTAAGGAGAAATTATAAAAATAAAAAAAATAAAAAAATAAAAAAAAAAAGGCAATACATAGCAATTTCCACCGCATAGGAAATCACATAGTATCTCCATAGCATTAATAGTTAATACTAGTACTCTCCTTAGAATTTACAATAAGGTCAATTACACATTAGTCCATCAATCACAATTTTCATATTTCTTTCAAACAAATTACCACTTTACCAGCACCAATAAGAACAGAATTATGAAGCAAACCTCAAAATTCAAGGACACCCTTGACTTGTATGATTGCAACTTATCCATAATTGTTTGTATACTTAAATCTGCTTCAAGAACAATCCGCTGGCCACGAATTATAAAGTAATATTTGTCGGGTTGATCTGGAATTGAGAAACCAAGATAATCACGGGGATATTCGGCTGCCATCGCCTGATCTGATGGGAAATCAACATGTATTAGATTAAAAAAAAATGATAATCTACTTTATGAAAAAATACGGGTAAAAACAAGTTAATCTCTAAGATGCACATAATTTGTTTATCACATGGCAATTTTGTAAATAAATCAACAACTTTTTCAGTAAAAGCGGGTCCTACAGTGATGATGACCGGATAAAGTTGTTGATTTATTTACCAAAATGCCATCTCAGAGATTAACTAGGGCTTCGTCAATAAATACTGATTGAAATAAAAAGGGATAACAAATAGACCTCGAGTGATGGGCTTGTAGAAGGTGAGCACAGATTTCCACCTCCCTTCTTTGACACCATTCAAGTTCTCAACACACTGGGAGATTTCATTCATTATTTGAGTGTTCACTGTATTCCCTGCATTGGGGTGCCAATGAAGCACCCTAAAATCGCAGATTTCAGACCAACCCAACTTAAAGAGAGAAGGAATGAATTGAAATGTATATGAACACATACCATTTCACACCCATGGTAAAATGCAAATAGATGGAAGTAAATGCAATCACGAGTGCTTTTCCTTCGAGCACCACAGTTTCACTAAGCAAGCTTCTTGCTCTTGCCTACCCAATACTGAAGTCTGAACTCTGAAACATCAATTCATACCATCCATAAATTGAACAAAAAGATAAGGGGTGCAATCGAATCCTATAGCAACATTAATCCATAGTTCCATGCCACAAAATTCAAACTTGAAACCTCTTTGAATTCGGCATAAGAAACCCCTTAAATTTCAAACAAACAAAAAATGCGCTCAGTACATTTGGAAATAGAGGGTTCACGGCTAGGATGCACAAGTACGAACACGGAGACGATAACACCACAAAAAATCATCAAAAAATAAGGAGATACTGGAAAAGTGTCAAGTGAAAGTACAACATCAAAGAACACACAGAAAATATGGGGTAATTTCATTAGTATTCAATCAATCACTTTAAATTGACATCTAATCAAGACAAAAAATTAAATAGTTTATGACAAAAATCGTCCTTAGAAGAAAATATTCAATGTCATACTTCCATCCTACCATTGAAGGGTAATAAATTAAATCTTGAAACACATAATCAACTAAATTAGACTCAATTATCAAATTAGGCTCCAAAAATCACATGAAATTCTTCTCGCTCAAGAATTTCAACAAAGTTGCTTATGATCTTTCATTTCAGTAATTATTGCCAAAAGTTTAATAATCTACCTTAGAAAAACCCTAAATTGACATTATTGACAGTTAAATCAACGAAAAACCCTAGATTGTGAAAGTGATATTCAACGATTAATTAAAACAAAGAAGAAGAAAAAAAAAACATCTCACCTCAAAGCTGTTTTAATGGAGGAGAAATAGTTCAGAAGCGCCTTCAATGGAGATTGGTGAATTTGGAATACGCTTAAACGGAGGAGAGATTGAGACGTGAGAATACAATGAGTGAATGAGCAAGTTTTTGTGGGTAAAAACAAGTTGATCTTCGCGATAATTCAGTGGTAGTAAAGTTTACCCATGATTAAAATCGAAGTAAAGTTTACTCATAAAGTAGTGGTTTAGTCCAAATTTGCCTAATTCCTCTCCATCCCTTAATTAGATATCTACTTAAGATTAGATGTCCGTTCAAAAAAAAAAAAAAAAAAAGTAGACATCTAATTGAGGGACGGAGGGAGTATGATTTTATAACAATATCAATGGGACTTTCATTAAAGTTTTTGTTCACTTAAGGGTCTGTTCACATTTACTTAATTTCAATTTAGTTCAGCTCTAATCAGTTCAGTTCAGTTCAGCTCTAATCAGTTTATCTCAGTGCAGTTCAACTCCAATCATTTCAGTTTAATTCAGTTTAGCTCTTAATTTTCCTGTTTCATAAAATATTCATTTCAACTTAGCTCAGTTCAGTTCAGTAAATATGAACAGGCCCTTAAGCATGTTTTTTATGAGAATTTATTTTCGCTAAAATGAAATTATTTATGGTGAAAGGAAATTGTTTTTTTTTTCTTATTGAATATTATTATGGAAATTTGTTAAATCACCTCTCAAAAGTCAAAACATCATATTTAGAATTAACCACCTGTTTTTTCAATTATTTTACATTACCACCCCTAAAATAAAAATAGTTATATTTCGATACCCATTGTCTCCGACCAATTTTCCGACCTGAGGGAATAATGGGGTTCTTCGAAACTTTATTCAAGAACACCAATTCTCTTTCCTAGTATTAATGTGGTATTGTCCCGAGGATTGTATCTTGAAACCTAAGCTTTGTGGTTCTACCGTGCTTTCTTTTTACTTGAGTTGTCTATGTTTTAATGTCCGGAAGATACATATCAATATATAACGACTATTTATTAAGTAATGTTATTATTAACTGTTAATTTTTTTCGTTTGCTATGATAATTGCAATTTTAAAGGACAATGAATGTTATTTAACGACTAACGTTATTTTGCTACTATTAATGAATGAATGTTATTTAACGACCTACCACCTACCTACATGGCTACATACACTGATACACTAATACACATGGTTACAATTGTGAAAATTTGAAATAAACATATTTTGGCATCTGATCCAGTTGAGCTTGCAATTGTGCAAATAGATATAGATAAAGGAGCATAAATGTGTTATTATTGCTTTATATTGACCAGAAAGTTACTTTTTGAGTCTTAGGCCCTGTTTGATTCACCTTAAAAAAATAATATTAAGTAAAAAATAATTTCAGTTCAGTAAAATTAATTTCAGTTCAGTAAAAATAATTTCAGTTCAGTTCAGTAAAATTCAGTTTTCTTAAAGAAGAATTATAATAGAAAATCAGTAAAAAAAAAAATCAGTTCTGTAAAAATAATTTAAGTTCTGTAAAAATAATTTAAGTTCAGTAAAATTAAGTTCAGTTTTAGTAAAAATAAAGTCAGTTTAGTAAAAATAATTTCATTTCAGCAAAATTAAGGTGAATCAAACAGGGTCTTATTCTGTGCATGCCACCAACAAGGCAACAAAGAAGGAATTTTGCAACTATTTCGAATGTCGATCTTCAATTTCACTACGGTTTAGATACTTTGAGCCTATTCTAGTGGGTATTAGCGGTTGTCGTCGGTTTATAGTATTAGTATTCGAGATATTACAACATAATTTTAACGATTATACTTTGTCAAACACTACTCACTTACGTTTGAGAAACGCTACCCATACACTAATTATACCACTTATGTACCACTATGTTGTCATATGCTTTTCAACTACCCATCTGTTTTAAATACTTGTTCCATTTTTAATTTTCAGTTATTTTTTAATATTTGTTCCATTTTCTTATTTGTAAAGCTTATATAATATTTAATTAATTTTTCTCACTTAGTGAACCCACAATAAGGGTATGTTCACATTTACTTAATTTCAGTTCAGTTCAGTTCCGTTTAGCTCCTAATTTCCCTCTCTCACAAAATATTCATTTTAGCTCAATTCAGTTCATTTCAACTCCAATCAGTTCAGTTCAACTCCAATTAGTTCAGTTCAGTTCAACTCAGTAAATGTGAACAGACCCTAAATCATATTTTATTAATTTCATATTCTCTCTCCTCCAATTCTCTCCACTACTTTTGCTTTTTACCAAATTTTATTCTTCTATCTATCCTATTATCTCTATATTTTATTACTTTCTCCAATTTCTCCTAAAACACTACACATGGAGAAATAGAGAGTATTTAAAAACGGAGGGAGTATTAAGTAGTGTTTTCTGTTTTGACCAAATCAAAACACTAACTGCTACCTATAACAGGTCAATATTTGCTAAAACTACTTTGAAATTATACTAGTTTTATATTTTAGTGCAGCGTAAGGGTAAGTAAGTATCATAGGTACAAGTAGGGGTGAAAGTTTGGTTCGTCGTGTGTTTTATAGCTCTAACCAAAACCAAACCACATTAATTCGGTTTTGGGATTTTTCAAACCACACCGCACTATATTACCATTGAAACCGAACCAAACCAAATCGTTTTAAATTCGATTTTTCAAAAGAAAACCAAATCACACCGAAATATTTCATCCTCTTCCTTTTTGTTCCATCTAACTGGTCATTCACTCCAACACCGGACACATTGGTTGACATTCTAGGACATAAATAAAAACGCAAGTATTATTATTTTTTGACTTTATATATGTAGGGTAGAAATTAGTTTTGGGTTAGGTTATAATATGAATACGGGCCATAATTCGGTTTGGATTTCAGTTTTTGGTTTTGGAAATCTTAAAACCGAAACCAAACCATATTAATTCGGTTTTGGGATTTCTCAAACCGCATCGAACCATATTAGAAAAAAACTGCACCATATTTCTAATTCGGTTTTAATTTTTAAAGAGCATTAGTTTCACCACAAGGTACAAGCTAGGCCATAAAGTAAGGCCAACACCAAGTCCTTTTTATAGCAATAAGCCAAATAATGTCTTAATGGCCTTCAAGATAATTGTTGTTTTAAATAGCAATAATGTCTTAATGGCCTTGAAGATAATAGTTGTTTAAAATGTGCAAGATTCGAAGATCATAATCAAATACAAGTAGATTATATTCAAGATTTCAAACCTATTCAACTAATCAATATGCCATTTTTGGTTCCTAGCTCATGTGCAACTGCATGAATTATTTTTACTACGGAGTACAACTTGAAGTTTGATTTATGTTTTTTCTCAACCAATAAAGTAACCCTACTTTTAGGTTACAAGCGTCTACGGTAAAAATTTCACATAGTTGTGTGGAATATTATGCCTTACAAGTTTTTACTGGCTAATGCATGAATTTAGCTTATAATAGCTAATGACTTTACATGTATTTTTTTTCACAAAATCTTCTTTTTACATACTATGGAGTACTTCAGATTTCAATCAATTTGGATTTTTCCACATTATCTTGGTACCCTTTTATTTTTAGGGGATTATCTTGATACTTTAAACTACTTATTAAGCATATTTATGTTCTTTTTTAAAAAGGTAAGGAAAATTAAAGAACCACAAGAAAACCCTCTTGAATGGAAAAATCCTACTGTATTCTTAAATTGATTAAAAAATGAGATTATATATCAATATATAACCCGTAAAAGTTTGAATAATGATGGATCAAATTAAAACTTGTAGTTGCTCTTTTAAGTTTCATGTCGTAGACGAAATAAATTGATGTAAATTAATTTTGTAGATGAATAATTGTGAAAAGCAGATGCTTCATTATAATTTTTTGTAAATAACAATATCATCAATGCCATCATGATATATATTTTACAAACATTCAAACATTGTTTGATCTAGTACTAAAGTACTAACTTATAAAACTTTATGTATGCAATTTATGAATTATTACAAACCTATACATAATGTTGGCTAATTCAATTAACTAAAATGCATCATGTACACTAGAGCATAACAACTAGTGCACACTTGACTTGAATTACCCTAGTGTATAAAAATATCAAAATAACCTTACATCGCATATACCAAACCATGACTTCTAGTGATGAAATATACCTTTTAAAGGATGGATAGAGTCTCTCTAATTTAGTCTAAACCAATGGTTGGTCGCGCGGTAGGGACATAAAGCCTAGGCCAATACCAAGGCCATATCTTTATGTCACATAAGTAGCTTATATTATTTAAAAGTGTTACCAATATCCGTATTAAATATTGAGATGATACTCAAGTGGTGATCATGACCACTCCAAATTATATTCTTTCACTCGGCATTTTGCAAGCAACTTTAATTTTGTAACAATAAATTAATAAACTATCGAAGACATTAATAGAAAGACCAAGATATTATTCAAGCATATTGTAACAAAACTTTATAAAATTCTATGAATCAAGTTATATATAGCACACATATATATTCTCTCAATGTTCATGATTTACCTTTGTACTCAAGTGCAAGAAACAGTCAGAATATCTTTAAAGAGAATGAAAATGTTGAAAAGTAAGAATAAAACTACTATTTTAGGAAAGAGTCCAAAAACATGTACTCATAGTAGTTAACTTATCTAGTTACATAACTTGTTATTGATTTCCAAGCCAATCTTCAAGCAATTCTTGAGACAACACAAAAGGCTCTTCAGGAGAACTAGGTGATAAATCACTAGCAACTTTGCTAGACTCATTACTTAGCTCACAAATATCTGAAAAATCGGATTTTAGAAGCTCCGAAATTAGGTTAAATTCTCCCATGTTAGACACATCCATCATTAAATCCGATGGCATTTTGTACTCTTCATCTAATAGTCTTGGTGAAGAAATATTATGATCAACCCAAAAATTTTCCACATTGTAATCCATTGAGCTTGTTTGTTGATCAACCGCGACATTAGTAGTTTTGTTAGCACGTATGATCTTCTGTTGTGGTTGAGGGTTGATGAAGACTTTGGTGCACCGGACTGCCTTGGTTCGGACTACATTGGACTCAATGGTTTGTGTAGATATTTTAGGTACGTCGTCTATGGTTGGTAATAGCTTCTTCTTGTTCTTCACATCATTTCGAGGTTTTTTTAGATTGTGGTTTGCGGTTTGATTAGTATTGTGTTGATTCAATCGCTTGCTCAAACTGGTATTCCAATAATTCTTGATTTCATTGTCTGTTCGACCTGGTAATCTTCCGGCAATCAATGACCACCTACAACATACATATTAGAGGGGTAATTAGATTGAACACTTGTTTTTGGTATAAAATTGAACAATTAAAATATACTGTTTTTCACAAATTCTACTTCATCCTTCGTTATATATTATGTGCAACTTTTAAATTTTTTAGATCTCACAAATATATAATACCTAAAAGTTGTATATAATATGTAACAGAGGTAGTACATTAAAAATCCTAACCTAATAACTTGGATCACGCAAGCTTTCTTAAATAACAAATTTATGAATTATGAGATAAGTTATTAGGGTTAAGTCTCGACAGAAGAAATTTTTTTTTATTATTTTTTTTTTTTTAAATAAAGCTTTAGATTATTCTTCCTTAGTTTGCATATACAAAAAACACAAATTGATCTCTATATCAACATTTCTTAATTGAGATTAGAATTAAGGATCGACTAGATTATTGTAGGTGATATTTATATTATGTAATAAGCAAGTAGTTTTTTTAAATAATTGGAAGCAAATTGAAGAGAAAATAATGTGTAAAATTGTATGTACCTATTTCCTAAAAGTTTATGGAGTCTTATGATGAGTTCTTCCTCATCAGGGGAGATGTTGCCTCTCTTAATACCCGGCCTTAGATAGTTCAACCAACGCAATCGACAACTCTTCCCACATCGCTTCAAACCTATCAAATTACATCATATATAAATAAAATTTAGTATCATTATTTTTTTTATATATATATGAAGGTAAGAAGAAAAGGGACAAAATTTGGAACCCCTTCTCATGAAGGGAATTCCTAATGCATCGAACAATTATACAACTTACAAGAAATACAAATTATGATTCATATATATGATTTAATTAATTCGATCTTCTTACCTGCCCTTTTGGGAAGATTTCTCCACCTTCCTTCGCCGTGTGTCTTAATATACTCACTCAAAATATTGTCCTCCATCGCGGTCCAAGATCCCTTATTCATCCCTTCTTTTGCACAACACGGACTCCTCCCCATCTCTGATTCCCTCACACGTCGTGTATGTATGTGCACCCGTGTATTAAATCTTTTTCGCGAAGAAAAAGAACTAGATCGAGGGAGAATAACGTTGGAATAGTCTCTTTCATTCAATAATATTCTCTCTAGAAACTAATATGAGCTAGAAAGCAAACAAGAAAAAGGTATATGATATGGTATGACATTTTTGCATCCCTTACTTTGTCTTGAAGAAGTGTAGTTTATATTGAGTTAATTTGCGTACGTATGTAGCACTTTTGTGCAAAATTTCAAAGCCCAAAGAAATTATCACACTACCTTAATAAGATGCATTATGCATGGACCACAAAGACTATACCTAATCAAAAATTAACACGATTTGTGAGTATTTGAAAATGAAATTAGCATTAATTAGAAACTGTAGTTGCCTAGTTACTTAATATATGACATAGCATTAATTTGTACGACAAATGGAACTTCTTGCATTACATGTGCAAGAGACGAGACTATTTATAATATTGGGTTTTTATATTAGCCGTCAAATTAATTTATGTACTTTCTCCGTTTTAAATTAGTTGACATCTTGACACGTTGTTTATATCACGTTTATCTATTTATAAATTTAACCGTTAAATATCTTTAATTATTAATAAGTAAGGGAAAAAAAATTTAAAGATATACATGGATAGAATTCTAACGAGATTTCAAATAAATATGTTTTTTCACAGTAGAGCTTGTAATAAGTTTTAAAAATCAACATGTGACAAAAGTATCTTTCATTTTATCGATTTAGCACGACCTATTGATTTGGGCACCCTATAAAAGTAGAAATGAGGGGTGAAAGAAAAAGAAGGGTTATTGAGTTTTCGTAATTAATGGGAGAGATATAGACGGATGTAGTGTAAATTATTGGAGTAAGCTCTACCAAATTTGTATCATTTCTTCATCAGCTTATTATGAAAAATTACCAAAATAATCTGTATGAAATTTTACTCAGTTATGAGTTACGTGAATGAAAACAATTGAAAGTACAGAGATGTTTGGTACTTTGGTGCATCGACCGAGTGACTGAACAGGGGTCTCGTAGAACATATGACATGTTTGGTGGCCGTTTCTGGGCTTGGGGCCTTGCCGCGTTGGGCAGCCTTATAAATATATTATAATTGAAGGTGGTAATCTTTTAGCTATTAATTTCGTTAAAAGCATTTGGTTAGCACCATAGCAAATTAATCATGTTGTTAAAGACATTTGTTCTCTTCTTGGCAAATTCGATAACTGGAGCATTGTCATATCTTCGGGAGGCAATTCAAGCAGCGGACTGGATAGCAAATGTTGGTCATTTATTAGTTAGTGATAGTATGAATATTGTTTTTTGTAATAATGAGTAAATACAAGTTGATATCAGATATCAACAAAACTTGTTAATATCAAGGCTAATTTTGTAAATTTAGCTACCACACCAAGGGTAATATTGTAATTTTAGCAACCACACCCCTTTTCTCTCCCCTCTGTCACCACCGTGCAACCTCTACTACCACCCACAACACCACCTTTACCTTCACGAATCGACTCCTGCCAACCACCAATCGACCCCAGCCGACCACCACACGGTCGCCGCACCACCACTAGCTACCACCCACATCACCACCTTTAGCTTCACTAGCCTTTACGAATCGACCCAAGCCAACCACCACAGGCCGCTACACCAACATTAGACCGCCACAACACCACTAGTACGAGCAAATCCCTTTCCCTAAAGGGTTTGTATGTCCCCAATTTTCATAAATTGCTATTAGGGTATCGTTTTTTTGGCCGGCCGACGGGCCGGTGTAGATCCGCGTATGTGGTCGACCTTGGGCATGGGAATGGAGGAGAGAGAAGGAAGTAGTGGCCATGGGAATGGAGGAGAGAGAAAGAAAAATTGGTCATGTGAGGGGAGGAGAGAGAAAACTGGTGATATTAACAAAAGTTTGTTGATATCAGATATCAATTGGGTCTGGGTCTGACTCTATAACAATTGTTCTTTATTTCCCTTCCTTTCTTCTAACACATTAGGAATTCCCCGTAAGAGAAGGGTTTCCTAGTTGTTTTTTTTTTTTCCTTACCATTGTAATAATAATAATAATAATAATAATAATAAAGAGTATATTCAAGTACTTCTAAAAATTTAAAAAGTTGATATTATAAAAATAAATATCAAGATTACAAGTAACAATCTACATAAATACATAAATACATACTTCGTAATACAGTATATAATTGTACTCTACATAAATTTGCTCTTATTTTTTATTTTATTTTTTATAGTTCTCTTTGCTCGTTTTGTTGAACATAAAGATCTAAAATTTCGTAAAAGTATCAAGTTTTCTCAAGTATACTCATTTCTAAAGCGGAAAATTCTGTTTGATTGAAAATTCACTTATTCTGTTATTCATATTTCATATGGACTTCGGTAACCAACTTCGTCTACTACGTTTTTTTACAAAAAGTTGATCGTCCTCAAGTAGTGCAACTTTTCATAAATTTGCCAACAAAATAATGTCATATTGCACTCTTCAACTTGATATGAATATCTACTTTTCTCAAATTTTGTCATCAATCAAACAAGTAGTTAAGTACCATTGTACCAAGTACTTGACTCGATCACCTATTGATGAGAATTATCATAGATTTCACCTCTCATAGGGAAATTGATTTTGACACATCCTTAATTGATTTTGGCACAACCCTATATGAGAGCACAGATTTCTATATGATGATAGTAAAATTAATTTGGATGTAATTAGCAAGGAAATTAACGATCATAATTATTTTTTTTTGAAAGGAATGATAGCAAGGAAATTAACGATCATAATTAATTCAAGGTAATGTCATTTCATCTCCGAACTTTGAAACTCGTATCATAAATTTTCATTCTCACTCATACAACACCACTAGAAATTTGATACATTATTAAAAAAAGGGAGAAAATTAGGAATCAAATATAAATTAAATTCTAATGAAACATGAGCCTATTACTGTAGCTAATAAAAACATGGCAAAATAAGGTTATATGTACGGACCACATACAACAATTGTATGTGTAGCTTTTCACCACCCGATACTAGTCCCCCCACATGTGATAATCGGGGATAATGAAATTTGCGAAGAAAGTGAGATACTAGAGGATAATCAAGCATTACCATGAATCTTGGTAAATAACTTTTCTCACTTGTATAAATCTCAAAGTAAATCAAAGAGAGGGTTAACTGCTTGAGAAAAGGACATACGTCCTAACCAATTCCTAATTTAGAAAGTTTATATTTATGTGAATTATGTCACCTAATTTAAACCAATGTGATCCCAACACATACTTAATACTACGAAATATTCAAACAAAAGTAGCCCTAAGATAATTAGGGAGTGTTCAACACTTTTCACAAGAGCGTTGACGAAAAAAAGTGCCGGGAATTGTTTATACAAGAACTTTGTTGTCATACGAAGTACTCGTAATTGTTTTGAGTGCAAAGTTACACCAAGCAAAATCTTTTTACAGTAGAAGAATTTTTGTGCCATCAGCGAAATTTATTAGTTCTTGAAACTAGTAACTTTGACTTACTGCGATTTGCTAAGTTGGCATCACCAATCTAGTCGGGGCTTAATAATGTTTATTAGCATAGGCGAGTGCATATTAGGCTATTAGCAGCTTGCAAGTGTCAAACAGGCTAAAATGAAGTTCGAGAATTTACTCGTTCTAGTTAAACCTAATCATCCTAGTTCAATACCATAACGCTAATGGCACTTGCAAAGCCAGCAGAGATGATTGCCATCCCTGATGTAATTATGTGAAGTGCAGCAAAGTACCAGTCACCAGACATAAACACAACAGTACTAGAGGAAACACAAAACAACGATGGAGCCAGTGATGTGAAAGCTTTCATTGACAGTCAATCACACAAAGTGCAGCGCATGCAAACACGACCTTCTACTCAAACAAACAGAGTTACAGACAACCACCTACGAAAACACTAAGTAGAAAAGAGTTCACAAGAAACCAATGTAGATAGCAAGAGTATTGACTATTGACACTCGTTCTTGGCAACTCTTCCCACTTTCTGTTGCGTACTCTCTGATGGTGATGCGCACATTGCAAAAAAGTAATACCTAGTAAAGGTAAGGACCAGTACAGAACAAGTGAACAACCATATGAGACGAAAAAGATCTTGAATGGTGTTAGTCATTGGACCAATTTAATGTTTCATGGGGCCCTAGATGGTAGCCAAACGCTACTCACAATATAAACAGAACACGGAGCCAGCAATGAAGCTAATAACATCCTCTCCAAATTGTTAAGTGATTAGAAAGGGTGATGATTTTCATTTTGATCGTTTGAGTGATTTGAAAGGGTGATGATTTTCATTTTGATCGTTCATTTTCTCTTTCAGCTAATGTCCTACATAAAATATTATTGAAGCCACAGACAACCTCAATGCTTTAGTTAAGGTTCTTGCCATACGATTTAAGTCTGAAAGGCCTGCAATATAACCCTCTTGATTTCAAATATCTAAGCATTAGCAAAACATCACTTTTTGAATTAACCCCATGATCCTCAGATTTCAACTTTAAAGCTTATCATCCACATTTGACTCCAAATAAGACATTGTTTTAGCTCACTTGTGAGTTGGGACATTCAAGAATTACTTCTCAGTTAGATTAAAATTGGTAAAAGATAGGGTGAATGTATCAGAATAACTCATGCAAAACACTTATTTATTCAAGTGAATACAACACATAATTTATTCAAGCAACGGCCTTATCCTACCCAGATAGCCATTAACCTTGCCATTAGCCACAGTTGAAGACACGGTTAGCAGCATGATTATAAACCTTAAGCTATTGCAGCCATAAAACAGCAATAACAATTAAGGAGTATTACGTAATCTAACAATGTAGTCTCACCTCTCAATGCAAACTCATGATGTGTGTTACGTAGTAGGTAGCAAAAACAATTCTATATCATAATTCCCATAATTAAGCACAACTTTGCTGAATACTCAACAAACTAACCATCAAATTTAGATTGAGGGTCCATGAATATATTCATAACCCAATGTTAGGTTTTATTCACTTAATAGATTCACATTAATCAACAAGCCATTAATTACCCAAATAAAGTATATAAGGTTAGGGTGCTAATAATATACATCATCAACATAATATGATCATGAAATCATAAATCATGGTCAATGTGTATAATTTACAATCAATATTTAGCTCCAAATGAGACATCATTTTTAGCTCACTAGGAACATTCAAGAATTACTCCTCATTCAGTCTTATATTTGTTAAAGATAGGCTTGGTGATAGTATCAGAAAATTACGATTATAAGCAAAACACAGATTGGTGTTTATTCAAGTTAATCCAACGCCTAATTTCCTTCAGCCAAATCCGACTCAAATTGTTATTTAGCATTACCATTAGCCATGGTCTGATCACTCCGATGGTCGAAAGGGAGGTAAGCAGAACAATTTAAGCAGTTATTAATTTTAACATAGAACAACAACATTAACAAATTAACAATCAGAAACTAAAATTAAACCTCTTCAATCCCCTTCTCAAACTCCAACATTGAATCACTAACAATTTAACCCCTCTCCTCAAAGGCTCAAATGCAAACCCAATAACTCATTGTAGTTTGTAGGATTAAATTCTAAAACAGCTATAAACAAGTCAATTGCAAGAACAAATCAATCAATCAAAGCCTTAATCCCATAAATGGGGTCGGCTACATGGACCAAATTTGATTATTACGTGTATTCATCCACAAAAATCTTTCTCCTCCATCCTTTAGGATAATTGCACGAACAAATCAATATGATAATTCCCATCATTAATTAGCCATCAAATTTGGATTATCCAATGTCTTATTCACTTAACAAAATCACATTAACCAACAAGTATGCTACCAATACATGATCAAGTTGATGATTATTAATCCCATACAACAAACAATGAAACTACAAGATGATCATGAATCAAAGACTAGCGGATTGTTTCGAAGGAACAACATAATCAACAATAACAAGAGAATCAACAGAATCCCTAACCTTATGCTTCTCATTAGAAGGATCAGAATCAGCATCATGAGAATCCAAATCAGCAACCCCACCAAAAACCCCAATTGAGCAAATCTCAAACCCTTTAGCTCTCGCCGGCGAAAAATTCTCCCCAACAGAAGACTGCTCAATCCCCTTAATCTTCCCCTTCAATCTCCCAATCATTTCAACAACTTCCCCCTTCTTCTCCTCCTCAACCCCTTCTTTAAGCTTAATCAACTGAACTCTAGTGGCGGAACCAGGCTTAACCCCAACCGGACCCTCGAGATTCTCGGCGACCCAATCGACGGCCATGAGATCGTCGCAAATGGGCAAAACGCTGGTTCGAACGACGGAGAGATGATCAGGGTGAGCGGAGTAGTCAGCGAGATCTTGTTTAGAGCGGTAACGAGAGTGGAGGATGTGGGTGAAGGAGAGGGAGGAGGAGCGGTTGCGGTGGAGTTTTCCGGCGGAGAGATGGAGGACTTGTGGGAGGGTTGAGAGGGAGTTGAGGCCGGTGAGCATGGCGGAGAGTTGGGTGGTGTCTGCGGTGGGTTTGACGTTGAAGAGGACGATGTGTTCGATGGTTGTGGTGGTGGTGGACATTGTGGCGCGGGTTGTGAAGGTGGTGGGGAGGGAGATGCGGCGGAGGAGAGGGTGGCGAGTGGTGGCGAAGTGGGTGGTGGGAGTAGTGAAGAGTGGGCGAGTTGTTGCGCTTAGCATTTCGGGTTTGGGGTTATTGAGTTTGAGTGATGGAGTGAGTTGGTGAGGGTGAGTGTGACTGTGTGAGTCGGGGATTTTATTTGTTTGTTTACATTTATTGCACGAAAAATACAAGATACGAGTATTGGTTGCATTAAAATTTGGTCAAATCAAATTACCAATTAGTCAATTAGGAGAAAGTATTGCCCACTACCGAGTATGGACAATACCTACATTGAAAAAAAACATCGCTAAGTGTTGAAAAAATGTCATTTGATATTTTAATACTGTTATTTTAAGTTTGATCTTGTTATAATAAATTTCATTCTGTTATATGTTTCTCCAATATTGTTTTCGATGTGTTATTTTGCTATTTTCAGAAGTACTTATATATTAAAAGGCTAAGTGTTTGTATTAGAAGTAAAGTGTTATATTTGTGTACTGTTATCATCACATAAGGGAAATTTGTTATTAAGGAAGACAATACTGTTATTATAAATTAAAAACTGTTAAGCTGTGAGATTTGGTATCAAAGCCATACGGTTAAAAGTTAAATTAAGTTGTTAATCTAATTAATAATTAGGTAAAACTGGAGAATAAGACCTTCTACTGAGTGTAAGAAACCTAATTTTGAGCATTATCATATTCCTGATAATACTAGTAAGTAATTTTGGCCCAATCCTTAATTATATAGTAGATCAAATTGGTGAATTAAGATCGGAAATTGATAACATACATGCTCGTTGTATTAATATCGAAAATAAGATATTAATAAAAAATAAAAATAAAAAAAAAAAGTAAGTGATCTAAAAGAACAGGTTAAACAAATTCAACTTGCTTTAACAAACAAAATTAGGTATCAATTCGGAAAAGAAGTATCACCTAATAAAGAGAAAATTGTCCCGTATAAATATAAGTATCATTTTCAAAATTTAGATAAAATAAAAAGTTTACCGTACCACTCCCTAAAAGACTTACTAGTAACCAAGAAAAGAATAAAGAAACTAAAGATGAGCCCTCATCTTCAGGAGAAAAAGCTTAAGGTATTACAAGCCCTACTCGATAAGGAAGAAGACCCTAATAAGTTTAACAAAATCATGAACTTAATTTCTTAATAAAGGATTGATTTTGATAATGAAATAGAGGGAAATAATTAAGTTACTTTAGAGTAAGATTTATATCAACAAATGAGATTAATGAACTTAAATGATAATAATGATGTTGAAGAATAAATTATTAATGAAAACATTAACGTAAACAATGTTATCCAAAGACCTAGGTATCAAGGAGAAGGAAGTTGCACACGGCCAAGATACATACCATGGAAGACTACCCGATTTAGTGTCAAGGTTATGCCTAATCATATACCTAAACAAGAAGAAGTGACTCTTGAACCTATAAGTCAAACTAGTTATTATAAGCTTAAATTAGATGCTGTAAGAGATAGACAAGATGTTTTAGATCAGTGAAAAAAGAGTATGAGTAGTGTACTTAATTAAAACACTAAATGGACTTCACAAAATTTCTTAAATTATATCAAACATAGTCTCTATGGTTGTGTATGTTGACTCGAATGAACAATACAAGAGGGGGGGTGAATTGTATTGTGGAGGAACTAGGGTAATTTTTGCGAAATTCTTAAATAAACTTAAAACAAAAACTTTAAAGTGCAAGAGAGATGTTACGTGGAAAACTTCTTGGCCCTAATCAAGAAGAAAAACCACGACCACAAGGGATTTTAAACTCAACTCTTAATAATAATAGGGCAAACAACCTATTACAAATTAAGACTCTAAACTCAAGTTCCTCTACGAACTTAAGTTCCCCCTCAACTGATCCCTCAATCAGTTGAGCACTCTAATCTCTCTCTTTCTCCTTGCTTCACTCAAAGCAACTCAAACACTCTAGAGTTTACCCAAACTCTACCCCAATACAACTCAAGATTAAAACTTCTAAGATGCTAAGTATAAAGACACTCAAGGACTTAAGTGGATTTTTGACTCTTTTAGAAAAGCTAAGAATTGTAATGCTCAAGTGTACTTTACAAAACAGAAAACTAATCTTATTTATACAAGAGGAAAGCGGTTGAAACTTTTTCGTTTGCCTCCAACTCCCACTACATTACAACTTCCATTAATTTAGGAAGTGTATTTCGTGGATGCTTGGGCAGCAAGCTGAGGCATATACAAGGAAGTAGTTTTACTGCTCCCTTAATTTTCTCAACCTCCTTGACCAAGTAAAAGATCCGTTTTCAAAAGAGTTTTTACCAAGTCGGATTTTCCAAAATAATAGGATAAAAACAAAACAGAAAATCTTTTAATAAATAAGATATTTTTGACTAAAAAGATAATTTTCCAAAATAATATTAAAACCAGTTAAAGTATGGAAAATAAAATCTTTTATAAAATTAAATCCACTTAAATCCTAATAATTAACCAAGTACTTAGCATATATACAAGAAGCCTAAAATAAACAATAAAGATACAATAGACTTCTTGGAACTCAGTGAAGCTTCGACTCTGGAGCTTCAGTTTCTCACTCAAGGAACTTGGTTTCTGATTGTCTTCTATGCTCGTCCATAGCTCATTCTTTAGACTTGTTCCATGCTCCGTTTTGACTCTAGAACTTCGTTGCCTATAAGAACCTGTCAAATACATCAAAGCTAATAGACAAAAGTTAAAGCCCTTATGGGTTTGCTTAGGTTCCTTGAGTCATCATCAAAACTTAAGATCAACAGTGTAGAAGACTAGTACGATGGAATAGATAAAGAAGTCAAAACTGCATTAAGAGTTAGTGAATCACAAACTAGAATGTTCAGGCAGTTATGTCAATACATTGAGTTACTAAAGCATCTCAATTATTCTATTTAATAATATTGATTGTACAATCTAGGCAATTAAATGATTTTATTTCACAATCAAGACAATTAAAACCCAAATTTCACTTAGGATACTTCTCAAAATCATAGATCGGTTACCTCTTTTTGAGGGGTTGCAAATCGTCAAGTGAAAACATAGACGGCGTTGGCAGCCGACTGATAGGTTGTCGTACACCTGTCAAAAATAAATTCCTAAAAAAACCAACTAACAATGTAGTAGGGTAAGTAGGGTCGAATCCACAGAGATATGGTATTCAATCTAACTTCTAAGAAATTGGAGAAACTAAACTATGTCACGAAATTGGGATAGAAAAATAGTCTAAATTAAAAGAGGGATAAAATAATTAATAAAAAGACCTAGGGTTATGGTTCACCACGTTTATAGTTCTAAATCTATCAAATATCAATAACAACTCAGTCAATCAATTATCTAGAGCAATTGCTAAGCCTACGATCGGGTCTTAACGCTCTCAATTCAACATATGTAGTTCGGTCGCTAACATAATTAGAATTGCTAATTGTAGGTAAGCCTCTAAAAGTAAGATCTTTCGATTCAAACTCTTATTAACAAGAATTAATCAAACAATTGATCAGGTTGCAAGATTAATAAGAAAACACTATCAATTAGAGAAATCAATAATCAAAATATTAAAAATACCAATTAAGATTCATAATATAAACATGGATTCCCAAACCCTAGAAATAAACTACTCTAGCATGAAATAAATAATAAAAACTAGAAATAATAAAGAAAGCATAATTAAAAGTAAAGAAATATAATTACCTCTATAAATTAAATTAACAAGTTCAAGGACAAATCCATGGAGGAATCCATGGAGTTGTCCATGAAAAACTAGGGCTAGAGAGAAACTACAACGAACGTAAAATAAAAAGTATAAAAAGGCATAAGGGAAAAATAATAGCCATTGGAGTATTTATATTATCCTAAAACTAATCTAAAAATAATTAAAGAAAAGTAAAATATAAATTACACAAGTTGTCAAACGATTGGACGATAGAAGATGACGCGGTACGAAGATGCTCGATGGAATCGAGGGCCAAGCAAAAGACGTGCTACGATGCCCCTTGCTTGCTGCTTTCATGGGTAAATTGGAGCTATAGCTCCCTGGTCGAGTGAGCTCTCGCTCGGGGCTGCTATTGCTCGAGGCCTATGCGAGCTACCTTGCGAGCTCTCGCTCGGGGCTACTGGGCATTGTGTCAACTTCATAGGCTTGTAATTTCTGATTTATAAGTTGTATATAGTCGTGTGACCTACTGTTGGAATGCTCTTCAAGTCTAGTTTCCAACGCAACTTGAATTACTTCAATCCAATTTGTATAACTCAAGTTATGATCAAAAGAATGAGCAAAGGTCAGTTTTGCCACTTTGTAAAACATCATTTTACTTCGTTTCTAGCTCAAATTCATTTCCGTAAAGTACATAATGATAGGGCTGTCAATCGGATCAGGTCGGGTCGGGTTCGTGTTTGGGTCAGCTGATTTTGGGTCAGCTACCCCCTGACCTGAACCTGATCCGTTTAAGGTTTCGGGTTGAAAACCTCAACCTGAACCTGATTTTTTCGGGTTCGGGTCAACCTGAAAATGACCTTATTTGACCTGATTTTTTTTTTGAGTTTAAATAATGTTAATTGAACCTGAAATGAACCTGAATTTGACCTTAAACTGACCTAAACATGTGAACAACCAAGTTTCAAACCACAAAAAATAAATGTTCAAACAATCAAACCTAACAAATAGGAAATAGTCCAACATAAAACAGCATAGTCTATTAGTCTAAGTCATTACCTAATTATCAATTACAAACCAAGTGTACTAACAAATTACAAACCAAAGTTCAAATATACAAGTTCTCAAATAACATTAGAGGATTCAAAAGGGCTTTCTAGTTTTTCAAATTCGGGTGATGTATGTGGTGTATCATTCTTGTCCTCCATCTCGAGCTTCATAATTGATCCACAAAGCATTTCCAATTGAGGATCCATAGAATCTACAAAACACACACAAAAAAAAGTTACCATCAATAATACATAACATAAGAAATAAAATCATATACATAATATATAACATTATTTACTACCTTCCCCAAAAGCCCAATCCCTTAAGCAAATGATAGACTCCACTGTTTCTGGCTTCAATGAACTTCTATAACAATCAAGTACCCAACTTCCGGTACTAAAGGCTGATTCAGAAGCCACTGTTGATACGGGGACAACAAGAACATCCTTAGCCATTTGAGCTAAAAAAGGGTAACGAGCCGAACAAGTTCTCCAATAAGCTAAAATATCAATGTTGCTGGATCGAGGCATAAGTGGCTCCTCATAATACATATCCATCTCTGATTTCATAGCCACAGATGATTGCTCAACAGAAAAGTCATCAAAATCCTATAAAAACCAAATCATAAATATCTGATTTTTATTATTATATAATCAGATTATAAACAAATTATATAATCAGATTAAAACCAGATTATATAAATCAGATTATATAAACCAGATTATATAAATCAGATTATATAAATCAGATTATATAAACCAGATTATAATCAGATTATATAAATCAGATTATATAAATCAGATTATATAAACTAGATTATAATCAGATTATATAAATTAGCCACACAGCCCACACTATGCAAAATTAGAATATTAATCTCATAATACACAAGTCAGCTTATAAAAATCAGATTATAAGGGAAGAAGTCTTTACCTTCATAATATCATCATCAGCTTCCTTCACAACCTCAGAATAAGTAGATTTGAGATTTTCATTGCTTGATGAAGATTGAGATGCAGCATAAAAATTGTACAATTCCCTAATAGAATCTCGAACTTTAGAGAACTCAAGCTCATATTCAACACCAACTCCATAAATCCTCTTGTAACCCCATTGGACACATTGAAGCTTATATCGTGGATCCAACACCATAGCAACAACCATAAATGTACTAAAATCAGCCCAATACTTTCCAAATTTGTCAAGCATCTTGTTAGCCATTTTTTGCATAAAAAGATCTGAACTTCTCATTTCATTTTTCAACAACAATCTAACTTTTAAAACATTAGAAAAGTAAAGATTGGAAGTAGGATATTTGGTTCCGGAAAAGGCTAGTGTGACATCATGAAAAACTTTCAAAAACTTTCATATTTTCTCTACTCTACCCCATTCTTCCGTGGAAGGACAATGAACATAGTTGGCATCAACTTTTTAAAAGTGAATTAAAGCCTTTTTGAAATACAAAGCACTATCAAGCATCATGTAAGTGGAGTTCCATCTAGTGGAAACATCTTGTTGTAAAGATCGAGTCGATTGAAGTTCAACATGTGCTACACAACTTAAGAATCTTTGTTTTCTAGCTTGAGAACTCTTACAATATTTAACACTCTCTCTAATCTTACACACAGCCCCATCAATCTCTTTTAAACCGTCTTGAACAACTAGATTAAGAATGTGAGCACAACACCTTACATGAAAAAATTCCCCACCACAAATCAAATCAAGTTCCCCTTTAAGATTTTCAGCAAAAACATCATTTGAAGAAGCATTATCTAATGTAATTGAAAAAATGTTTTTTTGAATACCCCATTCCTTTAACAACCCATACACATGATCACATAAATGAATGCCGGTATGAGGGGGAGCAATGTAAGAGAAGTTCAGAATCTTTTTTTTGCAAACACCAAAATTTATCAACATAATGAGCCGTTAATGAAATGTATCCATCAGTGGTAATGGAAGTCCAACAATCAGAGGTCAATGCAATTCTACCAGAAGAAGAGGCCAACACATCTTTCAATTGCTCTTTTTCCTTTTTATGCATCTTAAGCACATCAGATTTAATGGTGTTTCTTGAGACAGGTTTGAAATTAGGATTCAGATAAGAAAATAATCTCCTAACACCCTTATACTCTACAAATTGAAAAGGCAGATCATGCTCAACAATAGCAAGACACAACAATTCACGAAAATAAGTAGCATCAAATTCTGGCAATCTATTTCCTAAACCAGAAGATGTTTTCTCTAAAATCATTTGACGAACATCCCTAAATGACCTCTTTTTACAATTTTTAACATGAAGATGAAGATTTCCTGTTCCATTATTACTTTCACCATTAAAGCATGCACCACACTTTTTACATTTGCAAATCAAATTACCATTTTCATCAGGCTCATCCAAAAACTCAAAATGAACCCAAACATTAGAAGAAAGGCGACGTTGGCGTTTCTTACCAGTAAGAATCACACGAGGTTTTTTAGGGGAAGCTTTGTGGCTTTTGCTCTTTCCCTTATTATCCATTGTTGAATCAATTTCTTCCTCATCTCCGGAAGAAAGTTCTTGAATATTGTTGGACATTTACTTCCTGCCAAATTACATTAACTAGAATTACTTCTTTTATCATCCAAAAAATTGGATACTTGTAAATAAACAAAAAAAAAAAAAAACAATTCGTATAATCCATAACAAAATCAATAAATCAATTTGTATAATTAGTATAATTCTTATATCAATTCGTATAATTACATAAAATCAATAACTAGCATGAAAATAACAAAATCAGTTCATATAATCCACTAAACAATTCGTATAATTACATGAACTAGCATAAATTCGCATAAATGTATAAATCAACTCGTATAATTACATAAACCAGCATAAATTCGCATAAATTTGCATAAATCAGTTCGTATAATTACATAAACTAGCAGAAATTTGCATAAATCCATAAATCAACTCGTATAATTACATAAACCAGTATAAATGTGCATAAATCGATTCGTATAATTACATAAACTAGCATAAATTCGCATAAATCCAAAAATTAACTCGTATAATTACATAAACCAGCATAAATCAATTTTTATATACTTGAAAAGTAACAAAAGCATTCGTATAAACTCATAAATTAAGAACAATAAGCAAGAAAAATACCGGATGAGAGTGAGAAGATAACAATTGTAGCCGAATTCAACAATTGTGAAGACTTGAAGAACTCTAAATGAATGAATCAACAATGGTGAAGTGATTTTAGCCTTTTAGGGTTTTTGAGTGTGCCGTTTTAGAGGAGTGAGAAAATTACAGAGAGAGAACAAAGAAGTGGGTATAAGATAACGGCCGATAAAAAATGAGGATAGAAAATGAAAATTTAGGGTTTTCATTTTATATGTAGAACAGTAGAAGCCTCTTAGGAATTTGGGCTGGGCTTATTTTCATTTTAAAGCTTTTTACGATTTTTTTTTTTTTTTACTTAAAATATTTCGAGTTTTCAGGTCGGGTTCGGGTTGACCCGACCTGATTTTGACCTGAAATTTATTTCGGGTTAAGTGGGTCGTTTTCGGGTTGAGATTTTCAACCTTAACCTAACCCATTTAATTTCGGGTTCGAGTTCGGGTTCGTGTCAACCCATTTAAGTTTTCGGGTCGAAAATCTCAACCCAAACTCGCTTTTTTCGTGTCGGGTTTTCGGGTCGGGTCAGTTTTTGCCAGCCCTACATAACGACCCTTGTGAATGCTATATTCATGTCTCATGCACATATTAATAAAAATCAACATCCAAGAACATGGGATCTCCAATTAATAAACTCAATTCATCGGCTTCCATCCAAATATCATCTGAATCAACTCCAAACACTACGAAAGCGTCCAAATGTGTATCAAATCACCTGAAACATTAAGAAAAACACAAACGGAGCGTAATAGAGTACAAAACAAACAACTTATGTATTTATGACCTAAAAAACGACTAAAAGGCCTAAAAAGCAACTATAAACTTAGCATAAACGTGCCTATAAATCATATATAAATGTGATTCATCACCGATGACCCTTCCTCCACCATGATGGACATGACTTTCCCGTATGTGAAGTATTTTTATTTTTTAGAAATAAATGACGTGGTCATGTATCACAATGACTTGAATGCATTTGAGGGATTTTTTATTTTTTTTTTAAATATAGATATCAATTGCTATTTTAATAGGGTAAATAAATATTGTTATTACAATAGGGTGAATAAGGTTTGATGATGTGACAGTAGATGATGTGATAGTTTTGCTGACTTGGCTTAATTAGGGGGGGGGGGGGAATTAACACGTGGCGGATTGTAAGTCCTTGCATTTGAGTTTTAATAATAATGAGCGAGGATACTTTTAGAGCAAAACACCTTTGCTTGATCACTCGACCACAGGAATTACAAACAAAATTGAAGGTTGAGCGGTAGTACTAATGTCACACATATTAATTCAACATTTAATTCTACAAATTTAGTCAAAAAAATTTAACAGTTAACTGTTATAATATGAGGCAATTCAATAGTTTAGTCTTTTTTTTTTTTTTTTCGGCAATTCTAATTACTCTTTAAATGATTCAATACTTTAGTGAGTCAAAAATTGATAATATTATAGTCACAAATCTTCATAACGATTACTTATTTAACTCATCTAAAATCATCTCAATGATTCCATTTAATAATATTTATAATACAATCAAGGCAATTAAATGATTTTATTTCACAATCAAGAAAATTAAAACCCAAATATCACTTAGGATACTTCTCAAAATTATATATTAGCTACCTCTTTTTTAAGGGTTGGAAACCGTCAAGTGAAAACATTGACGGTGTCGGCAACCGACGACCCTTCCTCCACCATGATGAACATGACCTTCCCGTCTTTTAAGTTTTTTTTTTTTTTTTTTTTTATTTTTTAGAAAGAAATGATGTGGACATGTATCACAATGACTTGAGTGCATTTGAGGGATTTTTGTTTTTTTTTTTTGTTTTTTTTTTTTAAATATATATATCATTTGCTATTTTAATAGGGTAAATAAATATTGCTATTATAATAAGATGAATGAGGTGAAAAGGTTTGATGATGTGGCATTAGAAGATGTGGTAGTTTTGCTAACTTGGCTTAATTAGGGGGGGGGGGGGGGGAAATTGACACATGGCGGATTGTAACTCCTTGCATTTGAGTTTTAATAATAATATGTCTAAAGATAAGTGATCTTTGATTATTTATTACTATATATATTTGTATATATCTATGTACGACAGTTAAAAGAGTGATTTGGAAGTTATTACTAAAAAAACGGCACGTGATCTTTGATTATTTATTATTATATGATATTAAAACTCAATGGGATACTATGAGTTCTCTTGCCTGCCTCTAGTATATGTGTATGTATAATAATATGTCTAAAGATAAGTAATATGTGATTATTATCATATAATAATAAATAATATGGGTTTTTTTTTTTATTAATTGTGGTTTTAATCCAACAAAATTATATGTATTTTAATACATATAATTTATGTAACACTTAGTATTAATTAATTAATATAATGTACTGTTAATAATTAATTACTATGAACAATAGTAATACTATAATTCATATTCCCTCTAAACGGGTTACAAATTGGAAAAATGTAATTATAATTAATTACTACAACTCAAGCGTAATTAATTACTATAATTAACAATATCATTAGATAATCTAGTAATA